>OZ038485.1:13626502-13676502 GCA_964036315.1 Acanthosepion esculentum | reverse complement strand
GGATTTTCAACAAGAATTTTCCTAAATTGCGAATGTGGACCGGCATGCTGTTGTAAATTTTGTAATACCTCCAAGTTCATTTTATTTCTTGGTAAAAACGACACAAGCGAGTTCGAAAGATCTGGTTTTTAACATCTTTTCTCATAATGCTTCTATTTGGTCATTATGCATGTGCATTATGGGTAGGTCTATTGCATTATTCTAACGGTTATTTGGTGGTCGGTAACGGTTAGGTTTCATATTATTCTAGCGGCTATTGAGCGGAAATAATTGTAGATCCGAATACAGTTTTGTAACTATTTTATAGAGTTGTTTGTTAGTATTTTTTTTTACTCATTATTTATTTCTGATTACTTGTTGTTGAGTGTCCTTATTAGGTTTACGTGTGTTTATCGGTACCTTCTTAGATTGGTAATTTGTTTATTATTTACTTTGTAATATGTTTAGATTTAGATTATATATATATATCATATATATATATATATATATATATATATATATATATATATATATATACATATGGCTATTAGTGGTTAATATACATATATATATATATATACATACATATATCTAAAATATATAAATATATATACATACATCCATATATATATATATATATATATATATATATATATATATATATATATATATATATATATATATATATATATATGTGTGTAAAATTTCCAAGAGGATAGAATCCAGGTACAACTCAATGTCCAGGACAGTGTAAGAATATAATAAAAAGGCTTAAACCCTAATATTCCATGGTTATAATTTATTACATTAGAATCGTAATCACGATCCATCAGACCTACAAATTCTGCTGGATGGTGTTGCCAAAGCAGTATATAACTGTTGTGGGGCAGACCCCCTTTTACACAAGATGGACTCGTCCAAAGTATACTTATACTGACAGAGAGAATACCTACAGGTTGAGATACGTTGAGTCAGGGTGAGAGATACGGAGACAGTACACAGGGTGTTCATAGAGAGTTATACGAGAGTCCAGAGAGAGAGAGAGAGAGAGAGAGAGAGAGAGAGAGAGAGAGAGATAATTAGGGCTTCACTTACAGAGACTTGTACATATACTTTCTACTAACCCGCATTCCTGGACTACTAATTTTCACTTCAAGTCTGTATTCTTACGTTTAATACATTATTTTTCTATCTCAATTACTGGCGTTGTTTATTTATTTGTACAGGATTCCATTCCCGGAATCCACAACAATAACAAAATGGCGCAAACTTTCATTTAGTTTTATGTTTTGTTTATCCACAGGGTGCCTTAGATTAGTGTTTTCAATTTTTTTTAAATTTGGGTCTCATTTTCGGAATGAAAATTTGCTTTCTCCTCAGTAAATTTTAACAAAACAGAGAGAGATAAGGGGAGATAACTGCGGATTGGAAGTCAATTTTAACATTTATAACTTTCTCCTCTAATTTGCGGACAATAGTTATTATATTCTTAATACTTGATATAATGCAAAATACCACTATGGTAAAATAAGTCAATAATTATTTATAACTATTGAAACTGGGACTCATGCATGCAGTTTTGAAGTCATATTTAAAAAATCTGTTTCTAAATCTTTGATTGTCTGATCAATCCTTCCGGCTCACCTGCTACCGTCTTCCGCCTCACTTGCTAACGTCTCCCGCCTCACCCGCTATCCTATCCCGCCTCACCTGCTACCCTCTTCCGCCTCACCTGTTATCCTCTTCCGCTTAACCTGCTATCCTCTTCCAACTCACCTGCTACCCTCTTCCGCCGCACCTGCTATCCTCTTCTGCCTCACCTGCTATCCTCTTCCGCCGCACCTGCTATCCGCTTCCGCCTCATCTGCTATCATCTTCCGCTTAACCTGCTATCCTCTTTCGCTTAACCTGCTATCCTCTTCCAACTCATCTGATATCCTCTTCTGCCTCACCTGCTATCCTCTTCCAACTCATCTGATATCCTCTTCCGCTTCACCTGCTATCCTTTTCCACCTCACCTGCTATCCTCTTCCGCTTAACCTGCTATCCTCTTCCGCCTCACCTGCTATCCTCTTCTGCCGCACCTAGGAGGCGTGACGCGTCGTTTGGGAACCAATGATTTAGTAAAAGACGTGTTTCTCTCGCCTATTGACACGACAGTTTAGGCTCTTGTGAACCTCATGTCGAATCGAACCTAAGACAGGAAGTTCCCAGAATAAATGACATAAGCTTACTTAACACCATATAAGCAAAGCTAATTTTACCAAATCAACAATGGACTCTTTTTGAAATCCAATTTGCCCACCATCTTTTACATGAACTTTGAACGCACGTACGTGCCTAAAAGAACATCACCAAACAGACACCTTAATTCACTCTTTTTCCATTCATCCTATTCAAGAAGTAAAAAACGTTGGTGTTGATTTTACATTTTTTTTAATATATTTATTCTGACACTTCCTTGATTGAAGAAACTTCAAGGCGTCCATTATCAACTAATAATACTGCAGTATACTTCTGACTAAATATATTCATTCAACAATTGGTAATCGCGTTACAGATGAGAGTGGGGCTAATGGAAAAATTGTCCAAAGAAGAAGAGGAGAAAAGAGACTGAAAACAGGAAGAGGGGCGATCGAGAGAAGTAAGGAGAGAAAGAAAGAGTGGCAAATGAAGGGAAGTGATATCCTGGGTAGCAGGGAAGAAAAAAGAGTGGCAATTGATGTGAGGAGATATAGAGAGAAGAAGAGAAATAAAGAGAGTGGCAAATAAAGAGTGGAGATATCGAGAAGCAAAGAGAGTGGCAAATGAAGGGAGGATATACAGGGGTTGGACAAAATAATTGGAAGAAGTTTAAATTCCACTCCTATATTCCAAAGACCTATTATTTTAAGAACTTTAACTAAAACTTCGTAATTGTAGGTTATATCTATTGTAGGTTGTATCTATTGAAAATGAAGGGAAGAGATATCGAGAGAAGCAAAGAGTGCGTCAAATGAAAGGAGAAACAAAGAGAGTGGCAAATGAGGAGTTATTGTCAAAAGAAGAGAAGAAAAGGGAGTGTGGCAAATGAAGTGGAAGATATCGAGAAACGCAAAAAGAGTGAAAAATGAAGGGAGGAGATATTGAGAGAAACAAAGAGAGTGGCAAATGAAGGGGGGAGATACCGAGAGAAGCAAAGAGAGTGGCAAAGGAAGTGGGAGATGTTGAGAGAAGCAAAGATAGTGGCAAATGAAGGGAGAAGCAAAGTGAGTGGCAAATGAAGGGAGGAGATATCGAGAGAAGTAAAGAGAGTGGCAAATGAAGTGGGAGATATCGAGAGAAGCAAAGTCAGTGGCAAATAAAGAGGGAAGCAAAGTTAGGGGCAAGTGAATGAAGGAGGTACCGAGAGAAACAAAGAAAGTGACAAATGAAGTGAAGAGATATCGATAGAAGCAAAGTGAGTGGCAAATAAAGGGAGAAACAAAGAGAGTGGCATATGAAGTGAGGAGTTATTTTCAAAAGCAGAGAATAAAAAAGAGTGTGGCAAATGAAGGGAGGAGATATCGAGAGAATCAACGAAAGTGGCAAATGAAGTGAAGAGTTATCGAGAGAAGCAAAGTGAGTGGCAAATAAAGGGAGAAGCAAAGTTAGTGGCAAATGAATGAAGGAGGTACCGAGCGAAATAAAGAGAGTGGCAAATGAAGTGAGGGGTTATTGTCAAAAGCAGAGAAGAAAAGGGACTGTGGCAAAGGAAGTGGGAGATATCGAGAGAAACAAAGAGAGTGGAAAATGAAGTGGGAGATATCGAGAGAAGTAAAGAGAGTGTCAAATGAAGTGGGAGATATCGATAGAAGCAAAGTCAGTGGCAAATAAAGGGAGAATGAAATTTAGTGGAAAATGAAGGGAGGAGATATCGAGAGAATCAAAGAGTGTGGCAAATGAAGGGAGGAGATATCGAGAGAAAGAAAGAGAGTGGTAAATGAAGTGAGGAGTTATTGTCAAAAGCAGTGAAGAAAAGGGAGTGTGACAAATGAAGGGAGGAGATATCGAGAGAAACAAAGAGAGTGGCAAATGAACGGAGGAGATATCGAGAGGAGAAAAGAAACTGGAAAATGAAGGGAGGAGATATCGGGAAAAGCAAAGAGAGTGGAAAATGAAGGGAAGAGATATCGAGAAAAGCAAAGAGGGTGGCAAATGAAGGGAAGATATATCGAGAGAAGCAAAGAGAGTAGAAAATGAACGGAGGAGATATCGAGAGGAGAAAAGAAACTGGCAAATGAAGGGAGGAGATATCGAGAGAAGCAAAGAGAGTGGAAAATGAAGGGAGGAGATATCGAGGGAAGCAAAGAGAGTGGAAAATGAAGGGAGGAGATATCGAGGGAAGCAAAGAGAGTGGAAAATGAAGGGAAGAGATATCGAGAGAAGCAAAGAGGGTGGCAAATGAAGGGAGGACATAACGAGAGCAGCAGAGAAGAAATAAGTGTGGCAAATGATGGTGTGGGGAGATGTCCTGAGGAGCAAAGAGGGTGAAAATATTTGGAGGAGCGACTATGAGATGTGAGGAAGTAAAAAAAAAAGAGGCGAAAATAAATAGAAACGATATGACGCAGAGAAGAAAAGAAAAGAGAATGAAAATAAGAGATCGAAAGAAACAGATGGCAAAGAGTGAGGAAGAAAATGAAATGAAGGAGAGTAGTAAAGAAGGAGAGACAAGGGAAAGCTCTCGAAAGGAAGAACGTATGAAAATTCATAGCGCCAGGTGGAATCGATGAACAACAATAGAATCTGATTATGATTTTCTGCCTAATTTTCTGCTTATAAAACACATTAAATGGCTTGACCTTTGTTTCAGAATTTGTTGAACAATTTTGTTGTCGTTCTTTTAACCTGACATAATCGGAATACGATTCATCATTCATGAATAAAATATTGCGTGATTTATTAGAAGTTTTCATTAGATCAGGAATAATTTCAATTGATCATAATGATCAATAATGATCAGGAAATTACACTATTGATCTCAATGCTTGAATTGAATATTGTTATCTTCTTACATTGACTGAATTGTGGCCTGTCTCAAGCGTAGAAGTGATTCAATTTTTAATATCTAACAAAAATCTGTCTATATTTCTGAGATGAGGCCTTATAATTACTTACATTATTTACATTATTCGGACTGTTATCCTCATCTTCATTGCCATACTCACAACATTCGGCCTCTATATCTCTGAGATGAGGTATTACGATTACTTACATTTTTTACATTACGTGGACTGTCATCCTCATCTTCATTGCCATATTCACCACGTTTTGGCCTCTATATCTCTGAGATGAGGGATTATGATTATTGCACATTATCTGGACTGTTATCCTCATCTTCATTGCCATACTAACAACATTTCGGCCTCTATATCTCTGGGATGAAGTAATAAGATTACTTGCATTATTTACATTATTCGGACTGTTATCCTCATCTTCATTGCTATATTCAAAACGTTTTGGCCTCTATATCTCTGAGATGACGTATTAATTATTGCACTATTTACATTATATGGAACGTTATCCTCATCTTCATTGCCATATTCACAACATTTCTGCCTCTATAACTCTGGGATGAGGTAATATGATTACTTAGATTATTTATATTATTCGGACTGTTATCCTCATCTTAATTGCCATATTCACAACGTTTTGGCCTCTATATCTCTGAGATGAGGTATTAATTATTGCACTATTTACATTATATTGGCCGTTATCCTCATCTTCATTGCCATATTCACAACGTTTTGGCCTCTACATCTCTGAGATGCGGTATTATGATTACTTGCATTATTTACATTATTCGGACTGTTATCCTCATCTTTATTGCCATATTCACAACGTTTTGTCCTCTATATCTCTGATATGAGGTATTATAATTATTGCATTATTTACATTATTCGGAATGTTATCCTCATCTTCATTGCCATATTCACAACATTTCGGCCTCTATATACCTGGGATGAGGTATTATGATTACTTGTATTATTTACATTATTTGGACTGTTATCCTCATCTTCATTGCCATATTCACGATGTTTTGGCCGTTGAACACTCCGGTCTTCTTCGAGATCTGTCTATATTTCTGAGATGAGGTGTTTTAATTATTTACATTATTTACGTTGTCTGAACTAAAACGTTATGAAAATGGCAATGAAGATGACGATAATAATCGTAAACATGTAAATAATGCAAGTAATCAAAGAAAAGTTTTTAAAAAAAGAATTTAAAACTCAAATAGTTAAAAATATAGGGAAACAATAATTCGTCAAATTAACTCATAAGCTGCCGGCGTCAGTTTTTTTTTTTAACAGTACAGCTCCTGAGAGCCACTCGAGGTAGAGGAGTATAGAGTATGGCACACAGTTTATGCGGATCGGTGAGAAAAAAAAACGTTAACCTTAGACTCGAACAGGTTACGATTGGTGTGTTCAGAGAAACACACTTGTAAGTGCGTCCCACAGAGCAGTGGTTCAGGGAAAGAACCTGCTCGAGTGGAACTTAGGTCTCACCATTGGAATACGGAGGGAACGAGGGTGCTTTGCTACAATGTCCGTGATATCGTAGGTACTAGATTTGAATGTTAGAACTGCCTGCTCTAAAGAATGTGGTTCGTCTGAGCACTTTTCATGGTAGTAGCGATAGAGCAACGAGAGGCCTGTGACGTTTCATCTGTGAGAAAGGGGGTTGCAGAGTGGAAAATGATTTGTCACCCACAAGGACGAGGAGACGCTGTTGGACTCTATCGAGCCTGGAATGTGAGTGGGCAGATGCTGTCCAAATATGGCAGCAGTACTTTATAACTAACGCTTTGATTTAGTGATATACCTAAATTATGATTATGATTTATACTTTTTAAAAGTAAAGATTTCACTGAAATATTTTGGAACTTCTCTATGCTTTCATTTGAAATCAAGATAATAGAAATTTTAATGAAAATAGTCAAAATATATGGAATAGTTAGGCGTCAGTTTAAACTGACGCCTACTTTAAACTATCGGGTCTCTTGCTATGGTAACGGAGATCAAGTACACTGAGTATGTACATGCGTACTAAGTTATAACATTCTCTTTCTCTTCTGTTGTCTAAAGCAGTGCTTGGAAGGAAAGTGTGTAGAGTGTGGTCGTCTCAACACAGCACAGAAAACGTTCATAACAGGTGACGAATCTATGGCTATAACTCCTAAACAAAGGCACAGGCTTCGCAGTGTAAGACCATAACCTCTCTGAGACTGAAGAAAGTTAGATTGAGTCGAAGCAATATGAAGACTATAAGGGCATGGTCCTTTAGAGGTATGCTTCACCTATTCAAATGTAACCTGGTGTGGCATTTGCGGGATGCTGTTCATCGGAAAAGGACTGGATTGCATGTGTCCAGGGAGTAGCACTCCACCATGACAACGCTCCAGCTCATTCGGCGAAGGTTGTCCTGAGGTTTTGGGGAAAGGACAAATTCGCAAGTGCCGACAATCACAAATGTTTCTCCTTCTGCAACTTTTACTCTTTCCAAAAATCAAATCCCAAATGAATAGAATAAAATCTCAAGACGTTGAAGAAATCCAAGCAAATGAGATAAGGCAGCTGCACCATTATCCCCAAAAAATGAGTTCCAGGAATGCTTCCATCAATGGAAACGACGCTGGATTAAATGTGGGTCTTCAGAAGTGGATTCCTTTTGAAGGAGATTAAATAGCGAACTGATATGTGTTGTAGTGTTCTTTTAACAACAATAGTCCCACTATATAAATTTAAATATCTGTCATATACTTATAAAATATCAATTTTGGAAACTGAAAATTTCACTGAAATATGTCGGAACATCTCTAAATATTCACAGGAAATCATGAAAATACAAATTTTGAACAAAATAGTAACGATACATTGGAAAGATTTAGGCGCCTGGCGTTAATTTGAAGCTTCTTTGTTCTATCTATCTAAATTTATATATCTATTATATATTTTTTTGATTATGTCACCCCAAGCAAAGTAATAAAACCACTAAGACACAAGGCTTTACTAAGTGTAAAAGAATAAGAAAAATAAAAGCATTATTAAGGTGTAAGAAGAATAAGGGAAGAGGAATCAAGATGACAGTAGATAACGATTGACATTACACTTTAATTCTTGAAGTTGGCAGGAAAACAAGAATCTTGAAGAGAATTCCATAGGCAAGAATGACTAGAGAAGAAACCGTTAGACTAGAATCTTGGTTACACTTAGCAGTTGCAGCAGTAATATAATGAGACCTAACTGCTCATCTTGTACTGCACTTAAATTCATGTAACATGGTCCCAATAAGAAGAAATGTTCCGACATGATTGCTCTCTTTCCCATTTCTCAGACAACAAAGCTAACATTTTTTTTGGTACACGTGACGCATAATATATGCGAATTCTAAATGTGACTACACTCTCTCTTTCTCAGAGAGCAAGAGAGGTCATTTGGTAGAGACTCTTTCCTCTCTTTCATGTGACAGGTCATACGGGATAAGATGGCATAAGAAGTGGGACTGAATGTTTGATCTGGAATCAGTGACAAAACCTCTGAAACAACATCTAGCGATGAGACACAACAAACAGAGAGATGATTTTATGCTTGTCAAAAGTGAACCCATATTGAAATTCAAATCCAGATCTATGTGCTTTTTTTATCATTTCACCCCAAACAAGGCAATAAAGCCACTAAGACACAGGAGGTTACTGAGTGGGAAATAATAAGGAAAAGAAAAAAAAACATTATTAAGGAGCAAGAATAATAATAGAAGAGGAATCAAGATGACAGTAGATAACGATTGACATTGTATTTTTGATGATGAAAGTTCACTGAGAAGCAAGGAACCTAAGAGAGTTCCACAAGCGAGAAGTGCGAGAAAAGAAACTGTTAGCAAAGAACTTACGTTTATATCTAGCCATTTCAAGTGTAAAATGATGAGACATTGTCGCCAATCTAGTACTGCACTTTAATTCATAAAGTCTAGCTCCCATAGAGGAAAGCTCATCAGAACAATTATCATGAAAGTATTCATAGAAAAAGCACAGGGAAGCGACATTATGGCGATTGGAAAAGGAACTAGAGCAGGGATGCCATGTCAGGACCAATAACATTGCATATTCTTTGTTGAATGTTTTAACAATCTCTAAATATATAGCAGAAGCACCGGACCAGTTGTGGCAGCAATATTCGAAGAATAGTAGATTTATAAATATATAAATTAAATAAATAGAAAGAAAGAGAGGGAAATGTCAAGGACGACACGATGAACCAACTTTCCTAGCAACAGACCTAGCAATTGATTCAATATAATCTTCCCACTTTATGCCAGGAATAAATAGTTGAGTCATCAGCATAGAAACCGAGTTGGGAGCTGAAGCCATCAGGAAGATCACTCACAAAAATTAGGAACAACGTAGCTAAGGATAGAGATGAGTTACTCTAATTTTTTTCATTATTTCGAACTGTTCTCATCTTTATTGCCATATTCACGAAGCTCCGGTCGTTGTACACTCCGGCCTTCTTCAGATAATTGGAATTTCGAACTGAACACTTTCTTTCGTACATTCTTTCGGGTAGATTGTTCTAGTTCCACGTGCCATGCCTCCTCCGGACGTCTCGGCTGTTTCCCTTTAACTCAACTGTCCAAGTTTTTGTACAGCACACCCATAGCCAAGTATCGAAGTGTCAACACTCTGGGCCAAATCTCTGGATCCAACCAACGTTTTTATCCATTGAGCCATGTGTCCTTAACTAGAAATTTCTACCCCAGTAGACGAAATAAAGGGTTCAGTTACAAATTCCAATCACCTGAAGAAGGCCGGAGCGTACAACGAAGGAAACGTCGTGAACATGGCAAGAAGGATGCGGACAAGGGTTTGAACTTTATAAATAAATGTAAATCAGTCTGAATCATTTAAAAATTTCGACCATAGACCATAACCTTTCAACTTATAAATAAGAACGGTATGCCAAAGCCTGTCAAAGGAGACGTCCAAAGTAACAGCCCGGACTTCACCATTCTTATCTAAAGCTTGATAGACTTTTTAAGCAATAATCGTTAATACATCAGCAGTGGGCCTAGAGAATCCAAAGCCATGTTGCTTACCTGAAAGAAAACCTGCGATGTGATGTGATTAACCAGTTCAGAGTTAATTGGAGCGTTTAGTACATGGCCAAAACGAGGTAGAAGTGTAATAGACCTATAGTTAGAATGATCAGTCAGTTCATCTGAGTTCTTAAAGACTAGAAGTACAGAAGAGGATTTTCAAAAAGCAGAAAATGCATAACCACCAAGGCATTTATTGTAGAGTTTAGCGAGAACAGAGCCAGCTTAAGGACCATTGCAGGAATACCATAAACCATGGAAGTTATATATATATATATATATATATATATATATATATATATATATATATATATATATATATATATATATGTATTACATTTAAGAGAAACACAGTTCTATGCGGAAAGCCAGACATATATACAAACTTCTACAAAAGAATTCAAACAAAACCAATAATTCCTTTATTTACCTTTCTTACAATTAAACATAAACCCAGTGCACATGTTAGTACTTCTTATGTCCATTCCACAAAGTCGTTCCTTACAGACAGACCATCGATTCTCGATTGGATTTATATCAGGAGAGTTTCCGGCCAGTCTATAGTACTTTGATTTGCTCACTGGTAAGGTTTGCCATTGTGTTCGTGCAGTGTTACAATTCGTATGCTTCCCTGAAGTGACATCCATCGCAGACAATAGCCATAGGACAACTAATGGACAGTCGAGATAGTAGAGAATGGTTTCCTGATCACTGCGGTTTTAACCGTTTCAAGTTTCGGCTTAATCGTTATCTTTCCTACATATCCTCATAAACTGCACTTCTTATCTCCTCCTCTTTCATTCATACAACAACCTCATTCAGTAAAACTCTACCTTGAGTGGCACTTGATCTCTTCAATTCATAGATTAACCGTTGTCTTTCCTACATATCGTCATAAACTGCACTTCTTACCTCCCCCTCCTCTTACGCTCATACAACAACCTCATTCGGTGTACCTCTACCTTGAGTGGCTCTTGACCTTTTCAAATTATGGGTTAACCATTATCTTTCTTGCATCTCCTCAAAAACTGGGCTTCTTACCTCCTCCTCTTACTTTCATAAAACAACCTTATTCATTATCACTCTACCTTGAGTGGCACTTGACCTCTTCAAGTTCCTACATAGGCTCATAAACTGCACTTCTTGCCTCCTCTTTTTACATTCATACAACAACTTTATTCAGTGACCCTCTACCTAGAGTGGCTCTTGACCTCTTCAAATCATGGATTAACCGTTATCTTCCCTATATATCCTCATAAACTAGACATCTTACCTCCTCCTCCTCTTACATTTATACAAAAACCTCATTCACTATCCCTCTACCGTGAGTGGCTCTTGACCTGTTAAAGTCATGGATTGACCGTTATCTTTCCTGCATATTCTAAAATTGCACCTCCTGACTCTTCCTCCTAACGCTCATATAACAACCTCATTCAGTAAAACTCTACCTTGAGTGGCTCTTGACCTCTTCAAGTCATGGATTAATCGTTACCTGTCTTACATGTCCTCATAAACTGCACTTTTTACTTCTTAATTTTACTGCCCGTTCAGCACCTCTCTCTTATGCCATTTCAGAATTACAAATGAAAGATGGCGAAAGAAAATGTCGACATTCAAAAACAGTTTTTCTTGAATTATTTCTTAAGAAAAGTATACATCAAAAAATTTCAAATTCTACTTTTCACAAAATAATATTGATTGATTTTTTCTTATCTATATAGATAATTGAATGGAATATTTGAGAGAAAATCCTGCAAAACTTTATGTTATATTAGTTTTCTTTCCGTGCAATTGCTACTCATATTGGGAATAATAATCTGCACTCTTTTTTCCCCCTTTTTGGTTTTAGTTCGTCGTTTATCAGGCTGAAGCTTGTATATAAATGTCGTTCCCAAGGTACGACTAGAACCAGGCAATTTCAATTCTATCTCATGTGTATCGTCTTGAGTAAATAATTTATACACAATAACATCCAAAATCACCTCGTATGAGGAATAGGATTATTTTAACTAACGAAAAATTCGTCAGTTTTATTCAACCCCGGTATAGACTGAGTCCTTGTCGGAATTAATTTAGTTAAGTTTGGAGTTAAATTATTAGTTAAATAAATTCTTAGTAGTTAAATTACTGATTCTTAGTTAACTTTGGAGTTAAATTTCTAATTCCGACATGAACTCAGTCGATCACTGGTTTGAATAAGACTGACGAAGTTTTCGTCGGTTGAAATAAGCCTATTACGTAAATGAGATAATTTTGGATTTTATTGTGTACTAAATATTTCGATATCATTTTAAAATAAAAAGTCTCATTAGAAAATATGGGAAAATTCAAAAGAAAATATGCAGGACAATGTTGTCTTTAACATTCAACACAACATGTTTAAAAGAAAAGTTGCTGCCAAATTACACACACACACACACACACACACACACACACACACACACATATATATATATATATATATATATATATATATATATATATATGGGAGGGGCTTATGTGTGTGTGTTTATGTGTCTATGTATGTGTGTGTGTCAATGTTTCATCTTGTCAAATAATATACCAACGGGCTGACTGGGACTCGTTTCGTGATTCCTCCGCGATGTCCCCTGGGATGCTGTATTTAAGATCCCCATTCAAGAATGTGCTTCAGAGGTCTCTTCCTGGGTTAAAGCTGGAATCGACGCTTTCATCCCCTCCAGGAAATTCAAGGTCAAACCGCGCTCCTCCCCTTGATTCACAGCTGCTTGCTCAGCCGCCATTGCCCATAGGAACCACTTCTTCCACCGTTTTCGTAGTGATATGTCTGACTTCAATAGACGTCTATTCACCTCTGCCCGTAACGAGTGTAAGCGTATCCTCAACGAAGCTAAGTCATTATTTGCTGTTCAGATGAAGGAACGTATTGCATCTCGCAAATTCGGCTCCAAAGATTATTGGCGCCTCTGAAAGAGCGTTCTGAACAATAGCAAACCCTCCATTCCTCCCTTGTGCAATCAGTTTGAGGTCCTAACCACCTCTGTCGACAAGACTGAATGCTTTGCTCGGAAGTTTTCCTCCAATTCAACATTAGACTCTTCCGGGGTACCCATGCCCGATTTCCCTCCCAGAACCGAGGCCCTTTTGAGCAGATTGCACATATCCCCGTCGTTGGTATTGGGCATTATTTCTAACTTAGATCACCACAAGGCTACTGGGGGTGACGGGATACCAGCCATTGTCCTGAAGAAATGTGCGCCTGAACTGGCGCCTGCCCTCTCTAAATTATACAATCGCTGCCTCAAGGAGTCTTGCTTTCCTGACTGCTGGAAGTCCTCAACCATTGTTCCTGTCTTTAAGAACTCTGGTGACCCCTCCGACCCTTCTAATTACCGTCCTATCAGTCTCCTACCCCTCTTCGGCAAAGTCTTCGAAGCCATTATCAACACCGATGTGATTAATCCCCTGTTATCCCATGATCTGCTCTCAGACAAGCAATGTGGTTTCCGCTTTGCCCGATCTACAGCTGATGTGCTTACGGCCATCACTGAATTTGTCTTCCAAGCTATCCATAATAACGGTGAAGCTCGTACCGTGGCCCTTGACATCTCCAAAGCGTTTGATAGAGTTTGGCATGCCGGCCTTCTTCGCAAGCTCCAGGGTTATGGCATCACGGGTCGATTGTTTGACCTAATACAATCATTCCTGTCAAACCATGAATTGAAGGTCGTTCTCAATGGATTCATCTCCAGCTCCTATTCCACTAATGCAGGTGTTCCTCAAGGCTCCATCCTAGGCCCTACTCTGTTCCTCATATTCATAAACGACCTTCCTGACGCCATAGATTCCCAAGTCGGCATCTATGCGGACGACACAACAATTTACTCCTGCCTCAAACACAAATCCAGTGATGCTGACAAAATTAACCTGGCATCTCGGATAGAAAAGGACCTCCAATCGGTTGTGAACTGGGGCAAGAAATGGATGGTTAACTTTAACGCCTCTAAAACTAAACTGCTCTCTATTAACCACCACAATGATCCATCCCTGCATCCCATTAGAATGTCTGATGACCAACTTCTTGAGAGCTCCTCTCTGCTCGGTCTCACGCTGTCCGCTGATCTGAGATGGAACAAATACATCGAGTCAATTGCATCATCCACCGCAAGGAAATTTGGCTCCCTGTGCCGAGCCAGGAAATTTTTCTCCCCGGAATCGATCCTCCAAATCTATAAATCGACCATTCGCCCTTGCATGGAGTATTGCTGCCATATATAGTCTGGAGCCCCTGCTGTTTGCCTCAGGGTTCTTGATAAGATCCAGAGACGGATATGCAATGTGATTGGCCCCGATCTGTCATCTCGTCTGCAGTCTCTCTCTCACAGATGCGACGTTGCCTTGCTCTGTCTTTTTTATAAATACTTTCACGGTAATTGCTCCGAGGAGCTGCTTTCGCTGGTTCCTAGGCCTCATGAACTTAAACGTCCCACGAGGCTGGCATCCCGTTCCCACCCCTTCACCGTTGAAACTGTTAGATGTAGACGTCGCTTCTACTCCAATAGCTTCATGTCTCGCACATCTCGCCTGTGGAACTCTCTTCCTTATTCCTGCTTCCCTGACAAATACAAGCTCCAACTATTTAAGTGTAACGTCAATCGACATCTCCAGCGGCCTTGATCTATCCTCTTCCCTTCTCCACACACTTTCACCTTTCATTCCCATCTGCTCTCACTCTAAATCTTCAGCAACCCCCTAGCCTTGATCGATCCACTATCTTTCTCCGCATCCTCTCCTTTACCATTCCTATCTGCTCTTCCTCCAAACCTTCTGTAACCCCCTGCGTACTAGTGGCTTCCAGCCATGCTTAATATATATATATATATATATATATATATATATATATATATATATATATATATATATATATACAAATAATTATACTAGTACGATATGTATATTTATTAATATATATATATACAGGGGTTGGACAAAATAATTGGAACAGGTGCAAAATCCACTCTTATGTTTCAAAGACTTATTATATTAAGAACTTTAACTAAAACTTCGTAATTGCAGGTTATATCTATTGTAAATACGTTTATTTATCTGATTTACTCTCTTTGTCTCATTTATTTTTAGAATTTAGAAAAATTTAGGTTAAATGCGTGACCTTTCCGAGTTCGAAAAAGTGGAGATTTTTGGAGCTCGCATGACAGGAGCCTCGATCGCTAAGGTTGCTGAACTCTTTGGTTTTTCAAGAGCTACCATATCAAGAACTATGAAGCAATTCGTGAAACAGGGCAAAGCCTCAAGCAACCGTAGCAATTCGGGCCGGACTTGCAAACTTACTGACAGGGACCGACGTGCATTTAAGCACAATGTGGAAAAAAAAATCATTGGTCTACTGTGGCCAAAGTGACTGTTGAGTTGAATAATCATCTGCATCGTCCAGTTTCTACTACAATTGTTCCTCGTGAGCTCCATAAGGCTGGATATCATGGAAGACCTGCCGTAAGGAAACCTCTTCTCTCCACTTGCAACATTCAGAAGAGGTTGAAGTGGTGCAGAGATCACAATGCCTGGTCTGCAGACCAATGGAAGCACGTCATATTCTCAGCGGAGTCCAGTTTTTCTCTTTTCTCAACTTCAGGGCGAGTTTATATTTAGAGGCAGCCCAAAGAAGATTACAACCTTGACTGCCTTCTTCTAACAGTGAAGTATGGAGGTGGATCAGTGATAGTTTGGTCTCGGTCCAATAGGTGCCCTGCATGGTAGAATCAACAGCAGAGATTACCTAAACATTTGGGGAGAACATGTTCATCAAATGGCCCAGACTTTATTCTCTGATCTCGGCTGCATCTTCCAAGACGATAATGCTCCAATACACACCTCTCGAGTGGTTAAGAATTGGTATGAAGAGTATGAAAGTGAGCTAGAACACATAGAGTGGCCTCACCAAATTCCTGATATCAATATTATTCAACATTTGTGGTGCATTTTGGAGCAACAAGTTAGGAGCCGCTATCCTCCACCGTCGTGTCTTAAAGAGCTGGAGCCGGTGTTAATAGAAGAATGACTGAATATTCCTCCGGATGAAGTCAGGAAGCTGTATGATTCCATTCCTAGACGTATTAAAGCTGTCTGTGAGGCTAAAGGAGGACCAACTCCATATTAAATACATTTTCTTTGAATTTAACCAGTGTTTCAATTATTTTGTCCATTATTATTCCAACCGCTTTTGGAATCATCTATAGCCTTTTTCAAGGGTCGGCGTTGTTATTTTTGCCTCATGCTGTGATTGTTACGTCGTAAATTATGTTTGTGTTGTTTTATTTTTTGAAAAAAGTAGCATTCGTAGCACTGTTCTCACGGGCTTCCATTTTCGGTAAATATTATCAATTTTATATATATTTTCGTTTGATTGTGTTTTAGTTCACCCAAAAATATTCTTTGAGAAGAAGAATTCTGGTGTGCTCTATTTTTGAAGTTTGTTATTTTATATATTTCCAGTCATTGGCTATCATAGTTTATAAGACAAGAGTTCGTACTGGTGTTTTTTTTTTTGGTGGGGGGGTGTTGGCTTTATACGGCTAAGTGGTAAATACTTCGGATTTATTTCTATATCAACATCAAGGAATGGGATTTGATTATTAAACATGAGTTCATATGTAAATTTTAGCGTTTTTTTGTTTTTTTTATAGTACTTTGATCTGATAAGTGACACGTAAGGCATCTACTCAAGGAGGTTGTAGTGTGTCCGATATAAGTAATTTATTTGTGAAAAGAAACAGTCTAATACTAGGTGGGCATCGCTAGTTTAGATTTTGTACTCAAAAGCAATTTTCTGACACTATTGGGGAATACGCAACTGCCTCGACTATTATGCAAGCTACGTTCTGTAATGACACAATTTTTTTTTCACCTTGCATATGTTGATTTTTTTGTGTGGTATTATTATTATTATTATTATTATTATTATTATTATTATTATTATTATTATTACTGGTGTCGTGTAATTTCTTTTATAAGAATAATTTTATTTGTTTATCAATGATCTATTTGGGAAAATTATTGTTGACTAATGTTTATTTTTAATTCACCCAAAAATATTCTTTGAGAAGAATAATTTCGGTTTGCTCTATTTATGAAGTTTGTTATTTTATATATTTCCAGTCATTGGCTATCATAGTTTAGACGACAAGAGTTCGTACTAGCGTTTTTTTATACGGCTAAGTGGTAAATATTTCGGATTTATTTCTATATCAACATCAAGGAATGGGATTTGTTTATTAAACATGAGTTCATACGTAAATTTTAGCGTTGGGTTTTTTTCAAAAGGTGATTTTAGATTTATAATAGATCGTAATTTTTTCTTATAATCTTGTCTGTTGACAATTACATATATATATATATATATATATATATATATATATATATATATATATATATATATATATATATATATATATATATATATTCGGGTTTCGATCCCGGCTTGAGGTAATCGGATGTCTAGTTAGACTGATGAGCTGTGACACAGCTAAACATTTTGTCTGTGGATGACGATATATATATATATATTTATGTCTACACGTTCTTTTAAAAATACGGATTACCAATAATTTTATTATTATCAATATATATATATATATATATATATATATATATATATATATATATATATATTAACATGTTGTGTTGAATGTCAAAGACAACATAGTCCTGCATATTTTCTTTTGAATTTTACATATTTTCTAATGAGACTTTTTATTTGAAAAGTGAAAAGTTGCTGCCAAATTACACACAGACACACACACACACACACACATACACACACACACACACACACACATATATATATATATATATATATATATATATATATAATAGCTAGATGTTTCTGATAATGTGATTTATATAGCATTTTAGTGTTTTCGACAAGGATTTTCTTAAGGGTTCTTGTAAATTGTGAATTGATAGATTTTTTTATAGCACTTTGATCTGATAAGTGACACGTGAGACGTCTACTCAAGGAGTTTGTAGTGTGTCCGATATAGGTAATTGTTTTGTGAAAAGAAACAGAGTCTTGTACTGGCCGTCGCTTGTTTAGATTTAATGGGATTATTTTTATTAGTGAGCACAAGTCTTCCATTTCCAGTAATATATTATCAATTTTATTTTTTTCAAGAATTACGGCATAAATATGGCTTTTAATAATTCTTCGTATAGTGAAATGTTTTGTTGTGTTGTATCATGTATTTTTGCGAGAATTATTTTATTTGTTTATCAATGATAGAGTTGTGAAAATTATTGTTGGCTAATGTTTGTTTTATGTGTTTTAGTTGACTCAGAAATATTCTTTGAGATGAGTAATTTTATCACTGCTATTTTACTTCCCGGCATTGGCGATCATTTTCAAGATGGTTTTGTCGCTGATGTTGTTTCTTTTTCCTCATGTTTTAACGCTTACGTTGTAAATTATGTTTATGTTGATTTTTTTTTTATAAAAAGGAGATTTTATTCCAAGCTCTCGCGTGTCTCGTGTGACTGGAATTCTCATAAGCATCTTTTTTATTTAAAAAAAACCCCAAAAAACAAAAAAAAAACCACTTTCAACACTCTATTTTCAATATTAAATAATGTAAGATTGATGATAGCAAAGAATTGTTTTATCTATAAGGATTCTTGAGTAACAAGATGATGTTAATAATGTGACTTAAATAGAATTCTCGTATTTTCGAACAGAATTTTCCTCAAGAGTTTTTGTTCCATTAGGATCAAATAAATGACACGTAAGGAAGTCGTAGTGTGTCCAATATAGGTATTTGGTTTGTGATAAGAAACACACTCGTACTTGCATTGAAATTGGTACACTATATTCTCCTGTTTATAATTATCGTATATCTAAAAACAGTAAAATATGTTGATTTTTTGTGTGGTATTTATTTCTATATCGACATCAAGGAATGGGATTTGATTATTAAACATGAGTTCATATGTAAATTTTAGCCTTGGATTTTTTCAAAAGGTGATTTTAGATTTATAAATTTCGTCCTTATATTTTATCTACCTTGTGTAGATTTCTGAGTTATCAGTTTTTTTTAAACACTTTGTTTTCAATATAAGACATGTAAGTTTAGATTTTACAGGGTTAATTTATTGTATGTGGTTTTCCATTTCCTGTAATAACATCAGCAGAGACATAACACCCTTGAAAATAGCTACAAAACCGGCAGAAAGCGCTTTGGACAATATATATATATATATATATAGGGTGACCCAAAAAACGGGAACTTTTTAACAATCCAATAAAACCAAGAGTGATGGAAAAAAAAGATTTAATTCATTGTAATTGAAACCTTAAAACATGCCATTTAAGAAACAATGATGTAATTTTCATTTTTAAAAAATGACGTCCTGTAGATGGCGTCCTGCTCTACGAATGCATTCTTGAAATCTGCTGTTGAGATTCCTCATTGACTGCTGCAACATCTCAGCTGGGATACTGTGAATTTCATTCTCGTTACTAAAATGGCGAAATGTTTACTTGCTCAAGGTCACCGTCTCGCAGTGTTGCCACTTGCCCATGTCTGGCAATACGCACTTCGAAAATTCCCGTTTTTTGGGGTCACCCTATATATATTAGCAGCACGCTTTCTATCAAACATCTTTCATAAAATATGGCCGACAAGGAAGACCGAATTCATTTCATCCAGCATCCTAACATTCTTCAATTTTGTCGGATTAAATAATTTTTTTTTGTCCCAAGCGCGTTCGGCCACTTAAATAGCCATTTTCAAGGTTGTTTTGTCTCCGGTGTTATTTTTTTTCCCACATGTTTTAACTGTTACGTTGTAAATTATTTTTGTGTTGTTTTTGAAAAGGGAGCGTTCATTCCAAGCTCTCACGTCCGGAATTGGAATCGATTGGAATTCGCGCGAGTATCTTTCTATTTTTTAATTTTTATTAAAAAAATTTTTTTTACAAAAATCCATTTCCACTGTTAAATAATGTAAAGTTGATGTTAGGATTTCTTGTCAAAAATCAAATACCTATATCGGGCATACTACCAGGTTCTCGAATAGACGCATTATGGGTCACTTATCTGAACATAGTGCCATAAAAAAACATTTATTTATCCATAATTTATAAGAAACCTTAAGGAAGATTCTGTTCGTAAACACCAGAATTCTACATAGATCACATTCTCTTCCAGAGTCCCTATATATCTAACAATTCACTCCTACCATATTTACATCTCTCTCTCTTTATATATATATATATGTGTGTGTGTGTGTGTGTGTGTGTGTGTCATTCGCAGACAGTACTGTTTCGCTGTATAACAGCTCCTCAGTGCGTGGACGTCCGAAAGCATCAAGCAAGGATCGAAATCTGACCATTTTAGTGTCAGTCCGAGTTTCTACCCCTAACCCATCAGCATTCGGCAGAGAGAAACTGCTAATTCTAGCGAATTGTTTTTACGAATGTAAACAAACGCCAGTCAACCAAAGTGCTCGTATTCAATTTGCCGAGTAGCTTTTTGTTTTAGCGTAGGTGGGTGCTGTTTGTAGAATTAGGCTGTCTCTGAAGAGTGCTCAATTGAAATATATTTTCAAGAGCTTAATAATATCTATCTATATATCTATCTATATATATATTTTGATAATATTATATATATATACATATTGATAATATATATTATACATATATTGATAATATTATATATATATATATATATATATATATATATATATATATATATATATATATATATATAATATTGATAATATTAGTGGTATATATTGCTCCTTACCATTATAAGTTGAGCTCTCTTTGGTATACTTCTAGTTAAACTACTTCTATTCCAACCTATTCAGATGGGGATGGATAAATTTACTCCGGATTATTACTTGAAAAACATTCCTTAACCCGCATTGCATCTTTTCTCTGTCTACCTTACAGATAAAATCGTTACCCCTCCCTATAGCTTTCATTTACTCTAGCATTCGTCCCACACCCTCATACATACACTCTCACTAAATTTTATTTTTTATTCCTGGAGTTGTTTTTTTCTGTTTTCTTTGTGAATTTGTAGGTCTGATGAATTGGATCGTATTTACGATTCCAATGGAATAAATTATGACCACGGAATATTAGTGTTTAAGGCTTTTCATTATATATATATATATATATATATATATATATATATGTATATTTGAAATTATTAGGAGAATTTGATAATTATATTTAAGTGATTCATCGAGTCTGTCTGAAACCTCAACAGAATGCAGAAAGCACTGGACGGCCGTTTCGTCCTATATTTGGGACTCATCTTTTCCGTGAACTTCAAAATCGTATTACCCTTTGTATTGCTAATGATGGAGGACATATATACATATACATACATACATACATACACACACACACACACACACACACACACACACACACATATATATATATATATATATATATATATATATATATATATATATATATAAGACAAAAGGCTCAGACACTAATAGTCCATGGAATATTAATGTTTGATCCATTTATATTATATTGTTACTATGTCCTAGGCATTGAGTTCTACCTGGATTCTATACACTTGCGAATTCATATATATATATATATATATATATATATATATATATATATATATAATATGTACACGCGCTCTATCTCTGATATTGAGCACTTTATCCCATAAATATACCACACCTTAAGAATATATTTCTACACACACACACACACACACACACACACACACACACACACACACACACACACACACACACACACATATATATATATATATATATATATATATATACAGGGTGTCCATAATGTTCGTGTACACTTTAAAAAATTTATAAAATTTTGCGATAGAAATAATCCGTAGAAAATGTTAAAAAGTTTAATGTACCTAGTTTTAAGTTTAGCTAAAATAACTAATGTGATTTCAGGCATTACTGTAAATCAGTTGGCAAATGTTTTCCGTGAACTGCAAAATCGTATTACCCTTTGTATTGCTAATGATGGAGGTCATGTGGAAACTTAAATAAAATTTCAATAAAACCTTAAAAAATATACATTTACTTCTTTCTAATCCTTTTTACAAATTATTTCTATCGCAAATACAAATAAAGTTATGAATTTTTTAAAGTCCACACGAACTTTATGGACAACCTGTATATATATATATATAACATAAAAAAAGACATCTTTCGGTCTGCACATATTTCGGCTTAGTGTTTGCCTATGCTTGGAAAAAATATTCGACCTGAAGAAGACAATTTGAAATTGTTGAAACCACTCGGCATGTGTCTTGCATCTGAAATCTATTCGAATATAAGAATCTTCTTTAGTCATGGAATTGGTAGTAAGTTTATGTCTCATGAAGTCCTGTTAGTGAAGTGATTTCGCCATTCATCACATTAACATTGCTATTTAATATAAAAGCTGCACAACCTAATATATATATATATATATATATATATATATATATATATATATATATATATATGAGTGTGTGTATGTGTGTGTGTGTGTGTGTGTGTGTGTGTGTGTGTGTGTGTGCAGCGAAAACAGAATTGACCAACGATGGAAATGAGATATTAAAGAAGGCCTGTAACCAAGAGTGATTTTAAAGAATAAGAAGTTTTATTTTACATGAAAAGTTGCCATTATTTGCACCATAGCAGACAATGGAAATATTCTGGCTTTCCATTGGATCGAAAAAACGAAGAAAAGATTTTTATGCAAGCAAAAAATTTGTTAAACGCAAATAAAAGACGACGCTATGTTGCGTATTGAATTGACTAATCAGTCATCAATATTTGAGCAATACAAGTAGAATTGCCATTAGGAAAACGATCGAAAGAAGTAACAAAATCGATATTTCTGTAAGCACACAGACTCATCGTGTTTCGGGCATCTTCACTGAACTGCCAATGACAACAACGGCTTATTCGTTTTTCGTTAACATGTTTTTTTTTTTAAATTACCACCATATCTTATTTTTCGACTACAATTGATGGATTTGATATAACTCTCCTTCTGGTATCCTCACTCACTCTTTTTATGGGTCTTCTCTCTCTCTCTCTCTCTCTCTCCCGCACTTTTTGTTTCTCTCTCTCCCTCTGTCTCCCACACTTTCTCCCTCTCCCTCCCTCCCTGTCTACCGCACACATACTCTCTCCCTCCCTCCCCCACTCTATCTCTCTATATGTGTATATATATATATATATATCAGTGTGTGTTTGTGAGAGTGTCATCCCAAACTGACACAGAGAAGAATTTCCCCAAATATAATGAAATAGAAACAAGCATAAATAGATTCAATTTTTAAAAAATAAACAAGTTTGTTTGATGATCGCAAAAGCGTGAAACCCAGGGTCACAAACTCATATCTGTACAACTTAATATATATATATATATATATATATATATATATGTGTGTGTGTGTGTGTGTGTGTGTGTGTGTGTGTACTATTACCAGCAGCATGGCCTGGCGTTGGCTGTGCTTGATTCAAAAATCGTACGACTCATACAGCAATCGATATCACTTGACTTAAAATATTTTTGCCCTTCCTTGCCTTTAAAGGAGTGCCCTTTGCCGTGCTGATGTTGCTACATGCCTTACTTCTTGCCTATCTCACACTGCGAATTTTTTCTGAGCTCTATACTAAAGATTAAATCTGTTGCGAAAATAGAACTAAACAAAATGAACACAAAACGATCAGCTTTATAAAAGGACTCGTAACTGGAAAAACCGAATGAAAAAAGAATGTTAACAACAAACACTTTTCACACCCAACCCAGTTCTGCGGAATCAGAATCAACGTTTACTAAGCGAATGAGTCAATTGGAGTAAAGTGCCTTGCAGTTTTAATTTTTTTCCGACTTGTGATGAATGCAGCTATCGATTTTTTTTTGCTAGTTAACATTCGTGTCAGTCAGCTGTTGGCTCTCACGCTGGCCAATAGAATCTTCCTGCTTATTCCTGGCAGCCAGCTATATATATATATATATATATATATATATATATATATATATATATATATATATATATATATATATATATAATATATATGTAATAATACGTTGGTATATAATCCAAGTGAATCCTAATAATAGAAAAATATTAAAACTGATCCACAAATATATATGTACATATATATATAGATCCATCCATGTGTATATTCAATGTCAACCAATATAAATCGCAGTTTAATGTTGTTTTTTTTTATGGTGGAGTATACTTGCATTGTAAATTAATATTTCTCAAGAATGTTTCTTTAAATGTTTTGCAATAGTGTTTGAATCAGATATATGTAATATCATTCTCCTCAATAATGTTGCTGTCGTGAAACCAACATATATATTTGCTTTTTTGGTCAGAGGTACAATCTTCCAAAGGACATTGAAATTGATATACAATATTGGTCTTTTGCAAAACATTAGTTAACGGTGAAGAGTTATTATGTATGATTAAGTTTGCTTGTATTAAATTTAATATAGTATATAAATAGTTTTATTTTTTTTAACTCGGATCAGTGGGGGATATATTAGTACTTATGAGTTTTTTAGGGTTAGTTTCATATTGTTTGTACTTAGAGTGTATTTGTGTATAGTAGGTTAATATGTGTAGGGTTATTGTCGGATGTATTATGTTCATTATTCTTTATGCTAATATTTCTAATAGCTTGTCTAATTTGTTCATCAACGATGTCATTAGGAAAGTCATTATTAATTAGAGCTTGTTTTATATTTTTTAAAACGGCTGGAGCGGCCATTTTGATAAGGGGTCTAACAGTTAATCTTTATCCACATATCAGTCACCTTAAAAAAATAAATAGATAAAATAAAATAAAACAAAATTCTCTAGACACTTCATGACATTCTGTGGTGCCAAAAGCTATCTTTCGCTATAACAGCGTACATGAATGTCATCATTCGCTTTGAAATAGATATTCCACCCTACCTCGGCTTGACCTCTTTCCGAAGGTCACTAATATGTGAATAAGAATTAACGGTTAGACCACCTAACCAAAATGGCCGCCCCAGCCGTTTCCATAGTAATTAATTTTGCGAACGAACATGCTTATAAAGATGCGTAAATTTTAAGATTGGTTATTCCTACATTTTCGCGTGAGGATTAAACAGGTCTTGATACTTTAATTCAATTTAATTTTAATAATTATATTGAGGGTTTCGGTTCTCTTTTTGAAACATGAGAACTCTTTTTTTAAAATTTTTAATTTAAGCTCTACTTCTGTATGGAGCACTGTTTTTTAAAAATAAAAATACTAAATAACTCCGGATTATTTACCTAACGTGATCTTTCCTATTTTTCTACACACACACACACACACACACACACACACACACACACACACACACACACACACACACACACATATATATATGTATATATAAATATATATATATATTTAAGTATATACGTGTGTGTTTCTAAAGATTTAAAAAAATTTTGAATCCGAAATATTTTAATTAATTTTATTTTAATAAAAGTAAGCCGGATTAAAAAAATTAAATCCATTAAGGTTCTAGAAATTGCTTTGTTTACGTTTCGATAGAAACCTGAGAAGATAACGAGTGAATATGTATGAAAGGCCCTCACAGGGCGCGTTGAAAACAAAAGGGTTGTCAGAGCAGGGAGCAGGAAAATCTTAAAAAAGGAAAAAAAAAAAAAACATTGCTAAGAGTTAGAAAGGCAAGAAACTTGTGGAGAGCCTTGAATTCCCGCGTCCTGAAGAGACATGTCATATAAAAGCGAAATGATGTATCTACAGAGGTATAAAACATGTGTTTACCTTTCCTTAATCTAATGCTAACTGGTAGAATAGCCCAAACATGACACCAAGCTTATGGTAGTGATTTACTAAGTATAGCTTCGTTGTGCCACAAGGCCGAGATTAAAGAGCGCCCAATGAGGATCGTACTGGCCCTGCTGAGAGTATATATAATGTTGTTCTAGGCTAGGCTGTTTTATAAGTGGGTTATAAAATGAGTTCGGTCGCTTTTGTACCCAAGGACATAGTTTGGGTACCAGAAGTAAATTAGCACACAACAGAAAACACAATAAATAATAATAATAATAATAATAATAATAATAATAATAATAATAATAACAACAAAATAAGTGCCACCTTATTGATATGGCAGTCCCTGCAGACTGCAATGTATCTTTGAAGATCTTCAAAAAGCTATCAAAATACAAGGTCCTTTAAATCGAAATCTAAAAAATGTGGCACATGAGAACATCAAGAATCCCTGTTGTAGTTGGAGCCCTCAGATTGGTTGGAAAAGATTCCAGGAGACTCATTGAAGGGGTCCCTGGAAGTCCATGCCTCAAAGAGATACAAAAAATTATTCTGACAAGTACAGCCCACACTTTACGAAGGGCTTTATCTATGTATTTTTTTTTTTTTTTAGAAGAAATAGTCATGATGCCATTTCTAACCTTAGGTCCCTGGGCGGGACCCGAAAAGAAATGTGTAAACGCCAGAAATCAAAGAAAATAAAAATAATAATAATATGTGACACATGAGGACGTCATAATATTTCCAGTTTTGGTTGGAGCCCGCGAGTTGATTGCAAACGCTTCCGATAGATTCAGTGAAGGGATTCCTAGTAGCCCATGACTTAAAAAAATACAAAACATTGTACTCACAAGTTCGGCTCACGCATTATTAAGAGCTGTATGTGTGTAAAACGTATGTGATCTTAGTTTTTTTTTTTTTAACAAAATGATCGGTGGAAAATATGAAGCTATTTATGACCTTAGGTCTCTGGTTGGGACCCGGGAGGAAATGTGTATACAACAGAAATCATAATAATAATAATGATAGTAGTAGTAGCACGCTTGTATTCATGTAGTCGAGCCATTAGGGAATAAAGGTCATCAGAACAGTTGCCATGGAAGTATTTGTAGAAAAGACAGAGAGAAGTCACGTCGGTGATGAAGTAAGTGAAGTTGAGATGCCAGGTCAGGATCGATTATATTGTAGACCCTTTGAATTTTCTCGAATATCTCGATATGAACAGAAGAATCACCAGATCAGATTCCTCAATTTTTGTTCTAGAAATTTCCATTTTTTTTTAAAACTTGAATATGGAATGGGATTGTTTTGTCTTCAGTTTCTGATACCAGAGAAACTAGAACACACTTCGTAAGTTAACGGGTACGTCGGCGTGGTATCAGTAAATCAGTTTGGTTCGCTATCACTACTGAGAAATGTGTTTGCTCCTCACTGGGTCACTTATAAATCTTGCCTTGTGCCAATCTAAGCTAAGCTTATTAAATAAGAACAGTGCACTGACACTTCTATGGAAGGTGTGTTTTTTTAACCCTTTCTTTTTCATAGCGAAAAAGAAATATCAGTCAAGTTTTTCGAAAATGTGTGATGAAGAGAAAATTGTTGAAAATAAGCATAATTATCTTGTAGCTTTTAGCGTTTCTTTTTCGTACCGAAGTCGTGACGAAGGCCTCCTCTTCAAATGACATTGTATACCGCCATTTCTATTTTAAAAAATACTTCATTTTATATTTAAATTACTCAGTACTATTACGGCTACTATTATAAATAACTTGTAAGGTTTATTTACCTTCAAAAGCAAACTACTAATATTTCACCTCACCTAGCAATCCCTAAATGGTCTCCTTTTTTTTTAATCATCTCACCCCAAGCAAGGCAATAAAAACTCAACCGTATATCGATGAGACATTCATGTCAGTCTAGTACTGCACTTATATTCATAAAGTTCTAGGTAGCATAGCGAAGAACTCATCCGAACAATCACCAGAATTGTATTCATAGAAAAGGTACAGGGAAGCAACTTTACAGCAATAATAATAATAATAATAATAATAATAATAATAATAATAATAATAATAATAATAATAATAATAATAATGATGATGATGATGATAATATCTGTCGTTGGCGACGGAGAGTTTAACATTTGTGGAAATCACTTGTGCCATGCTCCGAACATGTAAGAAATGGTAAATTTTGTATCATTTTTTTTTCAACTATACTTTTCCTGTACTTGTGTACTATGATTCTAAATCCTTTTGACTCAATTTAACTTAAATTGTTTCATTTGGATTTCCTTTTTCTTTTTCTTTTCTCTTTCCTTTTTTTTAACCTATATCTCAGTTTCACCCCCCCTCGGCCTTAAGTTGAATTCTCAATCTATTTTTCTTTTCTCCTATGAATCCCATATTTCTGTCGGTGCGGGCATATATATATATATATATGTGTGTTTGTGTGTGTGTGTGTGTTTGTGTGTGTGTGTGTGTGTATACTAATCTCTGTCTGTCTGTCTGTCTCTCTCTCAATACATATATAAATATATATATATATATATATATATATATATATAAATATATATATATATATATATATAAATATATATATATATATATATATATATATATATATATATATATATATATATATATATATATATATATATATATATCTTTATCTGCATGTACATGTGTATATGTCCGCATGGGTAGGGATCATATTGAATGATTTTTATTTTATTTTATTTTTATATTTATTTATTTTTTATTTTTATATTATCTAACAATGTTCTGTCTTTTGTCTTCTCTTTGAGTGAAAATGTAAAATTTATCTTTTAGTGTCTAGTAGTTTGAGAGATGACCGGAAATGTATATATTTTTTTCCCGTACCTCTACCCCTTTGTTTAATGAATTCTTTGATTGTCCCCCTGCCAAACTGTAGTAGAATGTCCAGCCTACCCCATAAAATTTGATAAGTATCTGTCGTTGGCGACGGAGAGTTGAACATTTGTGGAAATCACTTGTGCCATGCTCCGAACATTAAGAAATGGTAAATGTTGTTTCATTTTTTTTTTCAACTATACTTTTCCTGTACTTCTTCTGTACTATGATTCTAAATCCCTTTGACTCAATTTAACTTTAATTCTTTCATTTCGATTTCACTTTTCTCTTTCCTTTTTCTTCCCTCCTTTTTTTATATAACTCTATATACTACAATCTGATACTCCCCCTGGGAGTTGTCACTCCGACTTAAACTAAGTTACAGTCTACCCCACTGAATACAATATACTTTTATGAACTATTCCCCCTCTGATATATTATGTTAGGCGTGCTTTTGGGCCTTTTTCCAGAGTCGTCCTAAAGCTGGTAACTTGAACTTGAATTACCCCTTGGCGGTCAAGGTTAAAACGCAAATCTCTACCAATTTCAATGAATACGAATAAAATTTCATACCGGATCGCTCGTCATCCAGGTCAACAAGGGCGGCGTACCTCAGAGAGGAACCAGTCTAAGGACGAAAAATCTGTCACTGGAACAAACTCTTCCGCAAACGAAGAGACACTAGGTCACCAAAACCGGATTATTGCAAACCTTGGACGAAGTGACTCAATACCAAATCGACTAATAAAAAGAAAACGAACGAAATGGACCCGCGAATAGTATCGACAAGTCAAGGCATCATTCTTCACTGCACTCGAAAACCCAGCAAAGAACACCACCAATCAAACATACCAAATATGGAGAAGTATGGTGGGAAATGATATAAGACCTAACCTCAATCCAAACATGCTTGCTAATGTCCGTAGGGACATTATGCGAAACAACAGACTCTCAAAGACAGAAATAGATAGGATCAAATTAGATATAAGACAAAATACTATGACCCATCACTCAAACTGTAATGAGATGAATGTAGAAATAAGTAATGTGACAGAGGATGAGGTAAAAACTAAAACAAATGAAATACGAAATAACCTCCCAGGAAATAAAATGAAATAATCTTAAACATAACCTGCAATTCTCCAGACAATGTCACTGAGGATGATTCCAGGTACATTAAGTTAGAATACCTTGAAAACCACAAATCTGAAATCATTGAAGCGAAAAACCACGTCATCCAAGTACTCAGCAGAGTAACTTTCATACAATTGTCAGAAAGAGACCAGCTCCCCAAAATCCATATGACGAATTCCAACAAGCACATTGTGAAAATATACAATGCTGCTCTGGAAACACTGTTAACAGATAAACCCCCGGGAAACATCTTAGAAGTTAACAACGTAATATACGCAACAGCTTTAGCAGCGACTCGGAAGCTTGGGATCAAGACAATAAATAAAGGTAACAGGCAGAAAGCCAGCTTGGAAAGCAAAACTGTTACGAGAAATAAAACAAATCAGATGTGAGCTTTCTATATCTGATGAGCTTACCAGAAACCCTAATATTTCCACACGCAAGTGCAAAAATATCAAGAGGAAATAAATAATTAAATCCCTACTTGACATTCCATCAACCAAGGAAATGCTGAAGCACAGAGAACAAGACGATACGAAAAACGTTGTAGGTTTTATCGCCAAAATGAAATATTCCAAACGGACCTTAAGAAATTTTGCAGGGTCATTGGAAAAACACCTATACATGTCGAAAGGCCACCGCCGATTGATAATGTACAGACATTTTGGGAAAATATTTGGAGCAGCCCGAAGGAATATAACCCAAATGCAGAATGGATCCGACGTGAAGAAGAACGAATGCTGGATACAACTCTGCAAGAATGGGAAAATATATCCACAGATGATGTTAGGCAAGCTCTAACGAAATCCCAAAAATGGAAATCCCCAGGAAATGACAAGGTTCCCAATTTCTGGCTTTATCATCTCTCATCCTTGCGAATATCCTTGCGAAAACATTATCAAAGCTTGTAAATAATCCCAATAAAATCCCGGAATGGATTACTGAAGGTATGACATACCTCATACCAAAAACAAATGAAACAGACGACCCGAAAAATTATCGACCGATAACATGTCTCAACACAACGTACAAGTTGATCACGTCTGTCCTGACGAACCGTGCTTACTCCTTTTTCGAAACAAACAGCATTCTTCCGCTGGAACAGAAGGGATGCAAGAGGGGTTCATATGGCTGCAAAGATCAATTACTGATAAATAAAATGATCCTGGAAAATTGCAGGAGAAGACGTAGAAATCTTAGGGCAGCGTGGATTGATTATCGTAAAGCCTTTGATAGTGTTCCACATTCTTGGATCCTTAAGACTTTGGAAATGTACAAAGTCTCCCCTCTGGTATTAAATTTCCTTAAGCACAGCATGGGAATGTGGAACACCAAACTATACCTTAGTCACACCAGAGGCACTGCCATATCCAACCAACTAAATATCCGACGTGGAATCTTTCAAGGAGACCCCCTGTCACCCCTTCTGTTTTGTTTGTCCTTAATCCCCCTTATGCATGAACTGAACAACAGTAGCCATAGTTACAAAATAAATAACAACATATTCAATCACCTACTCTACATGGATGATCTCAAACTCTTTGCCAAAGGCGACAATGAGTTGAAGGGCCTCCTCAATATTGTAAAATACTTCCGTGACGATATAAGTATGAACTTCGGATTAGATAAATGTGCAAAAGTTACATTCAAGAAAGGTAGAATTACAGAAGCACCCTTAATAGATTTAGATTTTGTCACAAAGATTAGGGAACCGGAGCATGGTGAAGCTTATAAGTACCTAGGAATTAACGAATGAGATGGCATACAACACCCCCAAATGAAAGAGAAGGTAAGAAAGGAGTACTACAGGCGTGTACGCCTGGTACTAAATACCGAGCTAAACTCAAAAAACAGAATATCAGCCATAAACACCTTGGCTGTCCCTGTGGTGCAATACAGCTTTAACGTCCTTAACTGGACCATAGCTGAAATTAAGCGAATGGACGTCAAAACGAGAAAGCTCCTCACTTGCTACCGCATGCATCATCCCAAAGCTGATGTTGGTCGCCTGTATGTGCCCAGATCCGAAGGAGGCAGAGGATTAGTTCAACTAGAACTGTCCTATAAAACTACAACAGTTGGCCTCCAAAGATACTTGGAAACTACAGAAGACTGGATGGTGGTATGTGTCAAGGAACATGAAAGTAGTTAGCGTCTTTACTCCGTAATAAAGGAAGCCAACAAATTCAAAATGGAGTTTCAAATGGGCGCAGAAATACAAGTACAGCACGGTAAACCGGCTGAAGCTGCAAAATACTTAAAAAGAAAGCAAAGACAGATGCAACCGACCAGATACGGAAACAATGGCAAGATAAACCGCTTCATGGCCAATACTCTGCCCGTACCAAACAAGCTGGCGTGGACAAAATCGTACAGTGGCTACGTAGTGCAGGGTTGAAAGCTGAAACTGAAGGTTTTATCCTTGATGCACAGGACCAATGCTTGTTAACTAGGAATTATCAAGCACATATACTAACTTACTGTGTTAGCCCAAAATGCAGATTCTGTGATAAATATCCAGAAACCATTGATCATCTTGTATCAGGTTGGGCGATATTGGCACCCACTGAGTCTAAAACCCAGCATGACAGAGTGGGCCAATATCTGCACTGGAAAATTTGCAACTTCTACGAAAGATTGAAACTTTTCTACGAAAATTGAAAGATTGGTACGAACACCACCCAGACCCGGTTACGGAGATAGGACCTGTTACAATTCTATGGGACTTCACAATACACACTGACAGAACAATCAAAGCCAACCGCCCAGACATTGTTATTAAAGACCACAAAAAAATGCCTCCTTATTGATATGGCAGTCCCTGCAGACTGCAATGTATCTTTGAAGATATTCGAAAAGCTGTCAAAATACAAGGACCTTGAAATAGAAATCTCAAAAATGTGGCACACGGGAACATCAACAATCCCTGTTGTAGTTGGAGCCTTAAGATTGGTTGGAAAAGATTCCAGTAGACTAATTAAAGGGATTCCTGGAGGCCCATGCCTCAAAGAGATACAAAAAATTATTCTGACAAGTACCGCTCACACTTTACGAAGGGCTTTATCTATGTAATATTTTTTTTTTTTGCAATGTAAAATGTCATGATACCATTTCTAACCTTAGGTCCCTGGGCGGGATCCGGAAAGAAATGTGTAAACGTCAGATATGAAAGATGTTAATAATAATAATAATAATAATAATAATAATAATAATAATAATAATAATAATAATAATGCAGTTTGACTAAATAATATTAGTATGGTGTAAGAATTAGTAGAAGTAACCGCTTGAGTTGAAATTATAGCCGACGGTAAGGGAACGTTGAGAATAGCATTAGCTATTTAGTCGGTAAAAAGGCCGATTTATGTGGTGTCAAATACAGTCTTTATACTTGCTTCGCTTTACGTAATTTCGTTTAACAGAGGAAGACAGTATTAAGTAGGTCTTTCGTAAAAGCGTGGCGGAGTAAAATGAAATGAAAGAATTAGAAAAATACGTATAATAGCAACACATTGTAGAATGCATATTAAATGTGCAACATCTTCTTTTTTTCAAGAGATTCGTTAATCACATATTGACAAGGAAGCATTTCGCCAGTCGCATAATCCACAGTTGATGAAATTCGATCCTTGTCGCTGCTGCAACTTGTATCATGCGTCGAAGATGCCCTGAAGATATTTATCTCCTCGTGAGATTTTTGGAAAATTTCAGTTCTTTCATATTTTAGAAATCTTTAAGATATTTACAAGAATTCTATTGTTCTCTATATTCCTCAATGATTCCAAGCATGACTGAACGCAGTTTTCCAAATTTATTCAACACTAACGTACATCGAATACAAGGCTTGAGATCCACTCCATCTAGAAGCATACTTATAAAATGGTTATAATAAATGAGATATGAATGCAAAAAGGGGTGGTAGCAAGTAAAAATTGTGAGATAAAGAAAACATTATTTACATTATTCGGACTATTGTCCTCATCTTTGTCGCCGTGAATTGCTAGGTATTATAAACCTAATGTCTCAGCAACCATTTTTGCCAGTGCTCATATTGCAATTTTTTGCTGTTATTATTATATATTTTTACCAGAGCTCATATGGCAATTTTTGTTGTTATTATCGCTTTTCTCTGGCACTCCTTATTACTGGAACCAGAAAAATTGCCATATGAGCTCCGGTAAAAACATATAATGATAACAGAAAAAGGCTAGAACCAGTAATAAGGAGTGCCAGAGAAAAGCGATAATAACAAAAATTGCAATATGAGCACTGGTAAAAAAATAGTTGCTGGGACATTAGTTTTATAATATCTAGAAATCCATATACATCGAGGACACATGGCACAGTGGATAAAGGTGTTGGTTAGATCCAGTGACAGGACCCAAAGAGTGTGAGTTCAATACCCGGTTAAGGCAGTGGAGAACTTTCAGAGGGAAAAATTAACAGGAGGTAACTGATAACTGACATCCATTAAACATGGCACGTGGAACCAGAACAGTCTACCCCAGTGAGCAATATAAAGGGTTCAGTTCGACATTCCAACCAGCTGAAGAAGGCCGAGGCGTACAACGGCTGAAACATTGTAATAAATATGGAGACAAAGATGAGGGCACGAGTCCGAATAATATAAATAGTGTACATAATACCTCATCTCAGAAATATAGACAGATACTGAAAGGCCGAAACGTTGTAATAAATATGGCAACAGAGATGATGACAATAGTCAGAATAATGTAAATAGTGTACATAATACCTCATCTCAGAAATATAGACAGATACTGAAAGGCCGGAACTTTGTAATAAATATGGCAACAAAGATGAGGACAATAGTCCGAACAATGTAAATCGTGTACATAATACCTCATCTCAGAAATATAGACAGATACTGAAAGGCCGAAACGTTGTAATAAATATAGCAACAAAGATGAGGACAATAGTCCGAATAATGTAAATAGTATACATAATACCTCATCTCAGAAAGATAGACAGATGCTAAAGAAAACGTGTTATGATTAACCCTTGATTTAAAGAGGGTTTGATTGAAGTGTTCTGGGAAGCATCAATTATGGATTCCGTTTCAGAAAATAGCCATTCTTAGGAAAACGATGTCTGAGTGAATCTTTCCCCTTACATTTGGAGTGCGGGGGAAATGAGGTGGATTTGACTCCGTGGAAGTGCCATGGAGTACCGACTCATACCAGTTCTATTCAGAAAAATATGAGGGGGAAGAAGAAGAAGACAACGAATAATAATCATGGCTAATTTGTTGTTTAAAAACAGCAATTTGACTTTATTACTCAGACTCTTCCTTTACTGCTAAATTATGTAGCACGTCAAGCCAAATGACGGCTTCGATTCCTGTCGGAGGAGACATATTTTCTACGAAAACTTAGTCCATTTTATAGTATATGTTGTCATTTGTTTACGCCATCACGTTGTACGTAGAGATTATTTTGATGTTCAGTGAAGGAAACCGCAGTGATACAAGTCAAATGTAGTTTCCGTAATATGTTAGGTTTAATTTTTAATAGAGGGAGAGATGGATTGTTGTAAATATTCATTAGTAGCAACCATGCCCAGATGGTCGATCAGGAAAAAAAGCGTTCAATTAGAATGGAGCAAGAACAGCATTATATTTAAATGTAATAGAGTCTATATTCTTCAATTAATTTAAAGTACTTTCATTAAAAATATTTTGAATTAATGCCATTACTGATATAACAGAAGTAGTCTGTATTTATTCCATCGAAGTTACCCGAGGGCATGAAGGGGTAAAACAGGCAACACGAAGACCCACTTCATCCCACAATTATTTTGAGGTTTTTGAAATTCAATTTGTCAGTGTGCTACCAAGGATGTAAAAGGGGATACATTTATGAAGCAATTGTTAAATTTGATGAACATTGGTTGAAAGAGCAAATAAAAATAAGAAAGAAACCAGTAAAAATCGCAATTTTTCGCTATTTACGCAGATTTTCCCTATATGGGTAGACACAGTTATCAAGTTAAATGACTGTTAGACAATCAACTTATTGTTGGCTACAATTGAGTGAAGTTTGTATTAGACTGCTTGAAAATTCAGGGATTTTTTAGTTTAAAATTTGTGTTGAAATCGATTTTTCGTTTTTCCGCGGTTTTTCGCTAAACGCAGGGGCGTAGAAATAAAAATGAGGGATCGTTGAGCTCGTCATGATGTAAGTAACCTACATACCGAATTTGAACGAAATCGGAGGTGAAAGTTGAATTTATGGATTTTGATCTGCTTTATCGATTATTGATTTTTTAAAAAATTAATTTTATGCTGAGAACCTATTTCTTACAATGTACATTGTATGTAGAAAGTTTGGTCAAAATCGGTTGGATGTAGATCGAGTAAAAAGGTATCACACAGACATCCTCTGATTTATATATATAGATACGGGGGAAATAAGGGTGATTTGAATCCGTAATGTAGTGTTTTTTCTAGCATATGTAATTAATAACTGGGGATTATCATAGCATTTCCCATGAAAATATATACAGAGTACTGATGGACATGCCGCACATTGCTTTTTCTTATTTTATTTTCACCCCAGGCAAAACGATAATGTCACAATGCCACAGGGGGTTACAGGAAGTGAAAGAGAAAGTGAAAGGACAATAAAAGAAACAGGCTTCAGGAAGACAGAAGATGCCGATTGATGTTTCATTTAAATTTTTGAAGATTGTAATTGACAGGGAAGCAAGAAATCAGAATGGAATTTCACAGGTGAGAAATCAAACTGTTAGAATAGAAGTGGCGGTTTCATCTAGTTAGTTCAACAGTGAAAGGTGAGACCGAGTTGCCAATCTAGTATATAGGGCCTAAGGACGATAGCCTGTACCGCGATCCGCAGGATACAAAGCAGAAAAAATAGCACACAAACAATAATAAAAATAATATGTGGCACATGAAGGCATCGATACTTCCAGTTGTGGTCGTTGCCCTCGGGTTAATTGGAAAAGGTTCCGATAGACTCATTGAAGGGATTATTTGTAACCCACGCCTTAAAGAAATACAAAACATTGTACTCACAAGTTCGGCTCACACATTATTAAGGCTGTATGTGTGTAAAACGTATGTGATCTTAGCCATTTATAACTATTTATTTTTTAACAAAATGATCGGTGGAAAATATGAAGCTGTTTCTGGCCTTAGGTCTCTGGTTGGGACCCCGAAGGAAATGTGTATACAACAGAAATGAAAGTAAATAATAATAATAATAATAATAATAATAATAATAATAATAATAATAATAATAATAATGTACTTTGTCATATTCATGCAAGTTCCTGCAGATTGTAATGTATCTTTGAAGATTTTTAAAAAAACTATCAAAATACAAGGATCTTGAAGTGGAAATCTAAAAAAAAAAATGTAGCACATGAGGACATCAATAATTCCGGTTGTAGTTGGAGCCCTCGGATTGATTGAAAAACGTTCCGATAGATTCATTGAAGGGATTCTTGGTAGCCTATGCCTTAAAGAAATACAAAAAATTGTAATCAAAAGTCATGCTCACAGATTACGAAGAGCTTTATCTCTGTAAAATGTATGTAATCTCAGGTTTTTTTTTTTAAATGATCAGTGGGAAATGTCATGAAGCCATTTATGACCTTAGGTCTCTGGTTGGGACCCGGGAGGAAATGTGTATACAACAGAAATCATAATAATAATAATGATAGTAGTAGTAGCACGCTTGTATTCATGTAGTCGAGCCCTTAGGGAATAAAGGTCATCAGAACAGTTGCCATGGAAGTATTTGTAGAAAAGACAGAGAGAAGTCACGTCGGTGATGAAGTAAGTGAAGTTGAGATGCCAGGTCAGAATCTATTATATTGCAGACCCTATGAATTTTCTCGAATATCTCGATATGAACAGAAGAATCACCAGATCAGATTCCTCAATTTTTGTTCTAGAAATTTCCATTTTTGAAAAAAAAAACTTGAATATGGAATGTGATTGTTTTGTCTTCAGTTTCTGATACCAGAGAAACTAGAACAAACATCGTAAATTAACGGGTACGTCGGCGTGGTGGTCAGCAAATCAGTTTGGTTCACTATCACTACTGAGAAATGTGTTTGCTCCTCACTGGGTCACTTCTAAATCTTGCCTTGCGCCAATCTAAGCTAAGCTTATTAAATAAGAACAGTGCACTGACACTTCTATGGAAGGTGTGTTTTTTAACCCTTTCTTTTTCATAGCGAAAAAGAAATATCAGTCAAGTTTTTCGAAAATGTGTGATGAAAAGAAAATTGTTGAAAATAAGCATAATTATCTTGTAGCTTTTAGCGTTTCTTTTTCGTACCGAAGTCGTGACGAAGGCCTCCTCTTCAAATGACATTGTATACCGCCATTTCTATTTTAAAAAATACTTCATTTTATATTTAAATTACTCAGTACTATTACGGCTACTATTATAAATAACTTGTAAGGTTTATTTACCTTCAAAAGCAAACTACTAACATTTCACCTCACCTAGCAAACCCTAAATGGTCTCCTTTTTTTTTTAATCATCTCACCCCAAGTAAGGCAATAAAAACTCAACCGTATATCGATGAGACATTGATGTCAGTCTAGTACTGCACTTATATTCATAAAGTTCTTGGTAGCATAGCGAAGAACTCATGCGAACAATCACCAGAATTGTATTCATAGAAAAGGTACAGGGAAGCAACTTTACAGCAGTGGGAGAGTGACTGAATCCGAGCCACCAGGTCAGGACCAATAATATTGCTGATTCTTTTTTAGATTTTATGAAGGATCTCGAGATATATAGGAGCATCAGACCATGTGGCAGCAATATTCTATTCGAATGGTTGACCTGGCGCTTATATCGAGTGAACAACAATATATATATATATATATATATATATATATATATATATATATATATATATATATATATATATATATACATATATATATATATATATATATATATAAAACAACATGCCTGGCAGCATACACAATTCCGGAAAATCCTCGATGAAAACACAACTATACTTAAACATGAAAACCATAAATAAAAACTAAAAATTCTTGAACCTATATACATAAAACAGTTGAATCCTAACCTGAACAAAATAAACTGTGAAATCTCCACAAATATTCTTAAGTGTCTATAATTGATAACAGAAGCCATTGGTTTATACCATCAGCTTCCCATACTTAACACTTCTCGTTTTAACTCTCGCGTAGTCATATGTGACGTCACGAGCTGCGGTGCGATTTTCGCTTCCGCGTCTCGTATACACGAGTTTGTCGTTGCTTGGAAATCTTTCATGCAACAAAAACAGACTATCATTATTGTTTTTTCCGTGTATTGTTTGAAATATTGAAATGTAATTGTCATCTTTGATAATGGCTTATTGTTGCGGAGTTAATTCCACAATAGAACTTGTAGTCGGACTAAATGCGTCCTAATTGGGGTAAACGTGCAGAAACTTTAGGAACTTGTAATAAAGCGTTACGCAGAATAATCGAGTTGTGGTCGCTGATAACTCCTTCTCTCGACTACCTACTGATTCCTACTTATAATAGGTGGGAGGGTCTATTACCTATAGACTAGGTGTCTTCCACTGTAACACCTCCCTCCTAAAACGTTACTCCGTAGGAGTCAAAGTTTTTATTTTTTTACAGAAAAAGAAGAAGAAAAAACCCCCCAAACAACTTCATTTTTTTAGCAACATCGTAGCGTATCTCCTACGTTTTGGATCCATTTTTAAATGGTCAGTTGCCTTTCTTTTTCTCTTGGATCGGCGTATCTCAGGTAACATCATTGCTGGCGTTGGAAGATCAAACGTATCAAAAATCACCTCCATAGGTGTTTCTTCAACTGGAGCGCTGTCAACCACGTCTGAAGAGCGTCGTCTGATCTGGTTAATGTGCCGTTTGCACGCGAATTTTTCATCTTTCACGAAGTACATCATGTTGCCAATCCGCTTTTCTATTTTTTCAATATCCCAGAATGATTTATTCTGTTTATATACCTTAAAGTACACTTTTTTTTACCAGGATTGTACTTCTTTACTTGAATAAATTTTCCTGTACCTGGCTTTGTCTTCTTTGGTAATAATTTGTCGAAGACAGATCTTACCCGACGTGCAAACATCACCTCGGCTGGCGATTGTGACGCTGGTGTTGCGTTATTTGGGGTAAGTCTGTATACCTGTAGAAACTTCTGTAGAGCTTCATCTGCAAGTATTTCCCTAGCTTTCTTTAAAGCTCTTTTAAGGGTGTCGACAAATTTTTCAACTAACCCGTTAGGTCTTGGGTGATATGGAGCTGTGGTAATGTGTTCTACATTATATTCCTTTCAGAAATCTTTGAATTGTTTCGACGTAAATTGACTTCCGTTGTCCGTCACAATTGTGTCTACTACACCAAACCTTGCGAACAATTCCAGCAGGAAGTTTTTCGTAGTTTGCGTCGTCGGATTTCTTATTCTTTGTATTTCAGGCCATTTTGAGAAACTATCCACTACTATGATGTAATGGTATCCATTCAGTGGACCTGCAAAATCCACATGCAACCTAGAGCATGGTAGGTCTGTTTTTGGCCAGGGATTAAATTTTACAGGTAGTGCCTTTGCAGCCAAAGCACAGCCTTTACAATTTGCTACTGCATTCTCAATGCCCCTGTCCATATTCGGCCAATATACAAAACTTCGCATTAGGCTCTTCATCCTAGTGCTGCCTGGATGACCAGTATGGAAATCCTTTAAGATTTGCTTCTGGAGTGTGTATGGAATTACCACACGTTCCCGATATAACAATATTGAATCGCAAAGCGAAAACACATTTGTTATGTACTGGTCCCTTTTGGCTATTTTTTCTTTAACTTTCAAGATATATTCGTCCCTGGTAGCTTCTTCTTTTATTTTTTCTAGAGTGACTGGAAGTTCCCGAACTGCATTACACACGGTAAATTTCAACTCTTCTTCCGATTTCAGTGAAGCAATTACCGTGTCTTCTAACGGTTCGCTCATTTTAGGAATTAACCTGGACAACCCATCCGCATAGCCAAATTTATTGGATGGTATGGACTCCATGCTGAAGTTATAATTTAGCAATATTGTAGCCCATCATTGTAGTCGGTTTGCTGTATGCTTCGGCAAACCATTTTTCGATCCAAAAATCGAAATTAGAGGCTTATGATCGGTTTGTAGCTTAAAATGTCGACCGTGGAGAAAACGGCGAAATTTCGCTACCGCAAATATTATTCCGAGCGCCTATCTGAGAGTAATTCTTCTCAGCCGGAAGTAGTGCTCTAGAAGCATGAGCAATTGGTTTTACTTGACCATCTACCATTTTATGTAAAATGCACGCTCCTATTCCATACGCACTAGCATCGCAAGATACTATGATTTCTAAATCCGGATTGTAGTGGGTTAGAAATAATTCCGAGGTTAATGCTTCCTTTATCTTTTCAAATGCTTTCAGGCATTCATTAGTCCACTTCCAGGGTTTTCCTTTCTTTAGTAATTCATTTAATGGTTGCCGCATATCATACATTTTAGGGATGTATATTTGGTAATAATTGGCTAATCCCCCAAAAATTTGTAAAGTTGTAATATCTTTTGGAGCCGGCATGTCTTTTATAGTCACTGCTCGCTCTGGATCTGGCCTTCTACCATTCTTATCGATGATCTGCCCCAGATATTTCACTTTATCCATGAAAAACTCGCATTTAGTTTCCTTGAGTTTAAATCCAAACTCCTGTATTCTGGAAACTACTGCATTGACATGTTTCGCGAGTTCTGCAATACTTGTATTTCTCATGAGGATGTCGTCTAGATACGCTACTGCGAAATCCAAACCACCCAACATCGAATCCATTACTTGTTGGAAAATGGCGGGGTCGACCTTAATCCCAAAAAGTAGTCTGTTAAATTTATACAGACCCCGATGTGTGTTAATACACAAAGGTTTAGACGTTTCTTCCTCTACCGGTATTTGCAGATATGCATCGCTGAGGTCTATTTTCGAAAATACAGTACCTCCATTGAGTTTTGCAAATATTTCTTCTGCTGTTGGTAGAGGATAGTTATAGTCTTTGAGTGCCGCGTTTAACCCCGTTGAAAAATCTGCACAAACACGAATGTCTTTAGACTTTTTCTTCACGTATACCGTCGGAGCTGACCAATCACTGTAGTCAACTTTTTTAAGTACAACGAATTTCTCTAATCTGTCCAATTCTTTATCAACCTGTTCTATTGAGGCAAACGGAACACTTCTTTTCTTTTTGAATACCGCCTGAGCGTTTTCTTTTAAAAAGAATTTTGCCTCCATCTTGGTACACGTTCCCAAGCCCGGAGAAAAAAACAGTAGGAAATGTTTCCTTAAGTTTCTCTATTAATGTTTCGGCTTCGGAGTTAAAATTTTGTACCTTGTAACAGAAAGAATTTATCGGTAGATCCCACAAACTGAAACTCTGTTATCCAGTTCGTACCGAGTAAATTCGTGTTATTTTCCATGACAAATAGCTTGACTTTTCGCGTTTTTTTATTTAACGTGACGTTTGTAACAATTTCTCCAATAAATTGTATTTTTTCTACCGTCACTGACTTCGCGATTTTCTTTGTCTTCATTAAAGTTGGTTTCCCCAACTTCTTCCACGTATGCAAATTTATGATAGAGAGATCCGAACCAGTGTCAAGTTGCATTTTTATTTTTTATTTATTTCGACGGTAACGAATTTTCTAGTTATTCCATCATTTATCTCGTTGGACTTTAATTTCCTTATTTTATTGCCCTTATCTTTTGAATGGCAATGTGAGTGTTTGTGCCCAACTCTTCCACAGTTGAAACATTTTTTATTTTTAAAATTGCAATATCTGTACCAGTGTAGTACACCGCAAGCAAAACATGGCTTCGGGCGCTTTTGTTTGTTTTTTCCTGGTATTTTACTTTCTGCAATTTTATTATTCTTTTTGTCAGACTGACTTTCTTTTTTGTACCGCATTTTCCTTACATGCGAAACGCCAGACTGTTCTATCTTTTTAGCGTCTTTTTTTACGCTAACATATCTTGTGCAGTCTTCTGCCAAATTCTGTACCGTAATACTTGGATTGCTTTCCAATTTTGCCAGTACTAATTTTCTCAACTCTGCGTCTTTTTCTGCTACCAGACCTTGAATAAACACTAAGCACTTAAAATTGTCTGCGCTTAGCTCTGCTAGCTTGAATTCTTCACAATGCTTATTCACATTGGCTGCGTACGTTATATAGTCATGTTCATCATCTTTAATTAAATTTAAACATTTCCACCTCTTGTGGAACAAAGATGTCTTTTGACTAAATAACTCGCTTAGTATATTTTTTTTTTGTAAAATGTAGTTTATCAATTTGTTATGCTCAGCAGTTCCTAATTTACTTAAAAGAAGCCTAACCTTCTTTCCATCAGACCACAAATGGCAGTCCTCGTTATATACGTCTGTATATTTTTAAAAATATTCTTGAAAAGTTACCTCTTCATCTGGACTGTACGTAAATATTTCAATAGAATTCCATATTGTATTCTCTGGGAAGGAATCATGTTGTAGACTTTTCTCTTTCCTGTTCTCGGTTATTTCCAGAATTTTTCTTTGAAACTCCCCATGCATTTGTTCCATTTTCTGTTGGAATTGCATCTGTCTATTGAAAGTTTCCTCCTGTAACTGCTTCTGGAAAGTATTTTGTTGTTCCAACATTTTATTTTGTTGTTCCAATTGGAACTTTAAAAAATCCTGGAGTAGACTTTTGCATTCCTCCATTTTTTTTTTTCAAACTGTAAATCCGAGACTTTGTTGCCCACGTTATTTGTGGCGAACAAAACTTTTCTTCGTCCCTGTGAGTACGAATTTCGTCGTCAAAACCACTGTGGCGAACGAACTTTTTATTCCTCCTTATGAGTGCAAATTTTCGCTGCCAAAAGTTGTATTGGCGAACGAATTTTTTTTTCTCCCCCGTATGAGTTCGAATCTTCGTCGCCAAAAGTTGTTTTGGCCAACGATTTTTTTTCTCTCCCGTATGAGTTCGAATCTTCGCTGCCAAAAGTTGTTTTGGCCAACGATTTTTTTTCTCTCCCGTATGAGTTCGAATCTTCGTCGCCAGATATACTGTTGTGGAGTTATTTCCACAATAGAACTTGTAGTCGGACTAAATGCGTCCTAAATGGGGTAAACGTACAGAAACGTTAGAGTTGTGGTCGCTGATAATTCCTTCTCTCGACTACCTACTGATTCCTACTTATAATAGGTGGGAGAGTCTATTACATATAGACAAGGTGTCTTCCACTATAACACTTATGTAAGACGAAAGCTTAGATTGGATTAAAAAACATGTATCAATATGGTGATTTTCTTTTATCTTTCAATGATAATGTGATTAAGCTTATCAGACAATATGAAAGGAATTTACTTAAAATAGACAAAGCTTGTCTATATTATTTAATGAAGCATGCATCAATATATATATATATATATATATATATATATATATATATATATATATATATATATATATATATATATAAGTGTGTGTGTGTGTGAGAGAGAGAGAGAGAGAGAGAGAGATAGAGATACAAGGTGTGATGGGAAAATTATCGCCATTTTATTTTTTTAATTTCGCAGTATAGTACGGTGAGTTGGGAAATGTCTGTGAGAAAAAAGTGCACCAAGACGCAATTCGATCCGCCAGAAATTTGCTAACGGCATTTTGTACTACTTGGCATTCGCGCCGGAAGCTTCAATACAAACATTTCAGAGTAGGTGTTAATCTAGAGACAGTGCAGAGGATTCGGAAAGAGTTGGATGATTCTCATGGTGATTACGAAGGGGTTTATAATGATCACTAGTGATGGCGATATTATGCCTACATTCATATTCCCACAGAGCTGCAGGATCAACAGGGAGGTGTACATCAAGTGCCTCGAAGAGGTAGTGCTGCACTGGGTCAAGATTGTGGCTGCTGGGAGACCCCATGTATTGCAACGGAAAGGTGCACCATGCAGCACAAGCAGGAGAATACAGTCATGACTGTTAGACAATTTCTACTACCACGTCAATCCTTACATCTGGCCACTTAACTCCCTAAACTCCACCCGCTTGATTATTATGTGTGGGGCACAGTTGAGCGAGAGACCCCCCCCCAAATCTTCTTGTAACACCAAAGATGAACTGTAGGCAAGGATTATAGCAGCATTCATCAACTGAAACAGGGAGACCTTCCAGAAGAGTTGCAGAAGATTCCGAAGTTGTCTGGAGGCCGTGGCTGAAGCCAATGGCGATTTTATTGAATAAATTTACAATGAGATGGCAGTATTATTTTCATTATTGCGGCATTTAAACGACAATTTACCCATCGCACCCTGTCTATCTTTTATAAAAAGATGTCAGTGCTATTTTCATTATGGCGTCGTCTCGACGACAATTTACACATCGCACCCTGTCTATTGTTATAAAAAAGATATCAATGTTATTTTAATTATGGCGTCGTCTCGACGACAATTTACCCATCGCACCCTGTCCATATGTTATAAAAAAGATGTCAGTGTTATTTTCATTTTGGCGTCGTCTCGACGACAATTTATCCATCGCACCCTGTATATCTGTTTAAGTGAGATGTCAGTGTATTTTTTTTTTGCCTTATTTAGACGACAGTTTATCCATCGTACTCTGTATATAAAAGAGATAGTCAGTAATATAGCTGGGAATATATTCGTGAGAGAATGACAGCAGCAAAGAAACAAATACTTTTGTCAACTCTGCCTTATAATAATAATAATAATAATAATAATAATAATAATAATAATAACTACCGCATGCATTATCCCAAAGCTGATGTTGATCGTCAGTATGTGCCCAGATCCGAAAGAGGCAGAGGATTAGTTCAACTAGAACTGTCCTATAAAACTACAACAATTGGCCTCCAAAGATACTTGGAAACTACAGAAGACTGGATGATGGTATGTGTCAAGGAACATGAAAGTAGTTAGCGTCTTTACTCCGTAATAAAGGAAGCCAACAAATTCAAAATGGAGTTTCAAATGGGCGCAGAAATACAAGTACAGCACGGCAAACCGACTGAAGCTGCAAAATTCTTAAAAAAGAAAGCAAAGACAGATACAAACGACCAGATACAGAAACAATGGCAAGATAAACCGCTTCGTGGCCAATACTCTGTCCGTACCAAACAAGCTGACGTAGAAAAAAACCCGTACCCATCAGTGGCTACGTAGTGCACGGTTGGAAGCTGAAGCTAAAGGTTTTATCCTTGCTGCACAGGACCAATGCTTGTTAAGTAGGAATTATCAAGCACATATACTAAAATACTGTGTTAGCTCAAAATGCAGATTCTGTGATAAATATCCAGAAACAATTGATCATCTTGTATCAGGTTGCACGATATTGGCACCCACTGAATATAAAACCCGGCATGACAGAGTGGGCCAATATCTGCACTGGAAAATTTGCAACTCCTATGGGAAGGAAACTGAAAGAAACTGGTACGAACACCACCCTGACCCGGTTACGGAGATATGACCTGTTACAATTCTATGGGACTACACAATACACACTGACAGAACAATCAAAGCCAACCGCTCAGACATTGTTATTAAAGACCACAAACAAAATAAGTGCCTCCTTATTGATATGGCAGTCCCAGCAGACTGCAATGTATCTTTGAAGATATTCGAAAAACTGTCAAAATACAAGGACCTTGAAATAGAAATCTCAAAAATGTGGCACATGGGAACATCAACAATCCCTATTGTTGTTGGAGCCCTTGGACTGGTTGGAAATGATTCCAGTAGGCTGATTGAAGGGATCCCTGGAAGTCCATGCCTCAAAGAGATACAAAAAATTGTTCTGACAAGTACAGCCCACACTTTACGAAGGGCTTTATCTATGTAATTATTTTTTTTCTTTGCAGTGGAAAGTGTCATGATGACATTTCTAACCTTAGGTCCCTGGGCAGGACACGGAAAGAAATGTGTAAACGCCAGATATCAAAGGAAATAAAAATAATAATAATAATAATGTGCTTGTCATATATACATTTCTTACTTCACTATTTCTTGCTCCATCCATTAGTTTGGACTTCAAATGTTTTCATAAATCGAGGTAGTGTTCGCAGTGATCTAGTGATATCGGACTTGCTTACACAGTACTGATTTTCTGGGTGATGGTTACAACAGCTAGCTCCCGAATGAAGAGGTTACGAGTTAAAAGTAAACACATATTGAAAATAATCAAGGTATATTTAATTACGGCCTCTGTGTACAGAATAACGAATAAATTATTTTATTCACCTTCTGAAAAGCGGATATGGAACCTTAATCGGTTCCACCAACGTGAGGGCCGACCAACTCCTGATGGTAAAATACGTCTGCTCTCAGACACGGCTTAGAATTACACTACCGGCTGGTAATTAAAACAGAAATTAGGCTTGGGGTTTGATGTGCGTTGATTTTGTCGCAATCGCCCTTTTTAGGGTGTCTTTCTTTTCTGAGGTGTGTCTCTTGGTAGAATTTATTTGGTTACTTGCATTGTTAGGTCAAGACAGATTTATTTACAGGTTGTGAGTTGAAGGAGTTTTATGCTATCATTCTATGCTGTTGTGATCCCTACAATTGTTGACCATGTTCACCATAGCCTATGATATTAAAGAATCCAGCGCAGTACGTAATCTGTTCAATGGAACAACGTTAAAGATTAACACTCACGAGTTAGACACTCTACTGAATCTGACTATATCGCCAATACCGCAAGCAGCTGTTCTGTAATTCTTCAGTCTTCGATATCAAAGGCTGGCAGTGAATATTCAGCAAGAAAAACATGGCTGCCTTTATACACGCCCAACTGAATATTTTGAGCCTTCTGATTGGCGAACACTTCTATTGGTGAACTATAAAATTAATCAGCTCACTAGTACACCAACGTACCCCAAAACTGCAACAACAATCATCATCGTCTAAAGTGCCGTGGGTGCTACACCCATGTGAGAGTAGTTCGAAATCAGACAGGTTCACAGAACCGTCTCCCAGTCTTTTGTTGTCCGAACCATTGCATGTCCATTATTTTCTATCGCGGTTTTGGGAGGGGGTAGTTTCTTACTTCATGATGGCATGAGAGGCAGACTTGTTTTTTGACATCTTTCTAGCCTTTGACTAAAGTGGGTTTGAATTCAGAGTTTTCTTTCCCATGACTGGTTGCCTCACCTGTCCTCTCAATTTACCCTTAGCTGAAATGACAGGACAGGTGACAAATGAGAATATATATATATATATATATATATATATATATATATATATATATATATATATATATATAGAGAGAGAGAGAGAGAGAGAGAGAGAGAGAGAGAATACGAACCAAAGAAACGAATCATTGTAAAGAGACTTGAAGTTAAAGAAATTTTGTTCTACAGAAGGATGCTGAGAATACCATGGACTGAATATGTGAGCAACGACGAAGTTTTAGAGAAAATGTAAACAAAAGGAACACTTAGACTCAACCTCAGGAAGAAACAGTTGACATTTCCAGGTCACATAATGAGGAAAGAGGGCTTGGAAAATTTGATACTCACAGGGCAGACTGAAGGTATGACTGACTACACATAACTGAACTTGTGCAAATAATTGAGAGAAATAGGGTTTAGCAGAGATCGCAAAAAGACAAAATTTACTAAGAGCCACTAAGGACACGCAACTATGGAGAGCCATGGTCTCCCACATCTTGATGGGACATAGTGCAGAGAAGAAGAAGGAGGAGGAGAAGAAGAAGAAGAAGAAGAAGAAGAAGAAGAAGAAGAAGAAGAAGAAGAAGAAGAAGAAGAAGAAGAAGGAAGATAATAGTAGTAGAGACAGAGAGAAATATAAATATAGTGTGAGAGGAAAGAGAGAAAAGTAAGAGTGAAGATTCCATGAGAGAGAAAAATGTGTTGGAGAGAGTGAAGAAGAACCCAAAAGGAGAGGAAGGGTGAGAGAGAGAGAGAGAGAAGGAGAGAGAGAGAAGGAGAGAGAGAGGGATAGAGAAAGAGAGAGGAAGAGAAAAAGGCGAACGGAGAAAAGTCTTTGAACGATGATTAAAAAAAGCTAATAAAAAACAATTCTAACCAAAGAGCGATGCAAGAAACTGTGAATTCGCAGGACAGTGCATGTCTTCCCTGAAGTGATGATCTTGGCTTTTGCCGGGAGCATGCGCACAGATACACGGCCGTACAGAGTACTGGGTTAAAGACAATTAAACCATGAAAATTCGCACACACGACACACTCTCATATCCCGCTCACTCTCACTAGCTCTCACACAAGAAAGCACGCACCTCCCCCACGGGCAGGGGTTTCGACTGATTAAATTAACATCTCACTAAGCTGGCTAATTAGCAGTTATTGATCAGATAATATATCCCTATACACACATCTCACTCTCTGCATTTATCTATCTATCTATCTATCTATCTATCTATCTATCTATCTATCTATCTATCTATCTCAGTCTCTTCATATCTATCTATTGAACTCTGTTAATATCTATCTATCTATCTATCTATCTATCTATCTATCTATCTATCTCAGTCTCTTCATATCTATCTATCTATCTATCCCAGTCTCTTCATATCTATCTATCTATGTATTGAACTCTTTTAATATCTATCTATCTATCTATCTATCTATCTATCTATTGAACTCTGTTAATATCTATCTATCTATCTATCTATCTATCTATCTATCTATCTATCTATCTATCTATCTCAGTCTCTTCATATCTATCTATCTATCTATCTATCTATCTATCTATGTATTGAACTCTTTTAATATCTATCTATCTATCTATCTATCTATCTATCTATCTATTAATCCATGTTAATATCTATCTATCTATCTCTCTAACTATCTATCTATCTATTGAACTCTGTTAATATCTATCTATCTATCTATCTATCTCAGTCTCTTCATATTTATCTATCTATCTATGTATTGAACTCTTTTAATATCTATCTATCTATCTATCTATCTATCTATCTATCTATCTATCTATCTATCTATCTATCTATCTATCTATC
>OZ038485.1:13579002-13621502 GCA_964036315.1 Acanthosepion esculentum | reverse complement strand
TGGATGCAGTGGCTTTTCAACAATCTTTCCTGGATTTTCATCAGCCCAAATGTGACAATCCTGCTTATTAACGAATCCACCAAGATGAAAATGATCTTTATCACTAAAGAGGATTTTTTGCGAAAAATCTTCATCGGCTTATCTTTGCACGTGTACCCAACTGACGAATGTACGGCGCTCCAAATGGTCAGCAGGTTTCAGTTCTTGTGTCAATTGAATTTTGTAAGTTTGTAGAGACAAATCTTTTGTCAAAATTCTATGTAACGTTGTTGTGGAGAGGTTCAATTTCTGCGCGCGATGACAAATAGAGGTGTCTGGATTTTCAAGCACATTCTCATGCACTGCAGCAATGTTTTCAGCTGAACGGCGTAAACGAGCACGCAATGGTAATATCACATCTGACACTGACCCAGATTGTGAATTTGCGAACAATTTTTCCAATTTAAATGTTGAAACTTTTGAACGTTGGTTGATTGTTAATCCTTCCAGGGTGGAAATTGCCAAAGACTTAAGTAGTTAAATCTGAAAGAAAAAGGAAAAAAATCATTAGACGCTTAAACATAATTCATATTTAAAATAAAAGTTATTGGAACACCCTTTATATATATATATATATATATATATATATATATATATATATATATATATATATATATATATATATATATATATATATATACCCAAGTGTAGGATTGGTATATACGGAGTAAATTCCAATAACCAACAATTATTATTCTTTAAAGAGTGCTCAATACAGAGTAGAGCAGATATAATCATTTATTTAAATATTATAACATAAATATGTTATAAAATCACTACAAACATAGCCATTTCATTTCGACACATCCAGTGTCTTATCAAGTGATGGTGTTGAATGTAGAATAAAATCTAAGATTTTAATCTACATTCATCACTGTAGAATAAAATCTTAGAATAAAATCTAAGATTTTATTCTACATTCAACACCATCACTTGATAAGACACTGGAAGTGTCGAAACGAAATGGCTATTTTTGTAGTGATTTTATAACATATTTATGTTATAATATTTAAATAAATGATTATATATATATATATATACATATACACACGCGCACACACATACACACAGACATGTATATATATATATATATATATATATATATATATATATATATATATATATATATATATATAATAATAAGTATCAAGCCATGAAAAGCAGAAAAATAACTAAAACACAAGGGGTTACAGACCGTGGAAGAATAAGAAACAGAAATATTAAAATGAGAAAAGATTAACCAGGAGGAAAGTAGATAGCCACTGACATATATATATATATATATATATATATATATATATATATATATATATATATATATATATATATATATATATATATATGAATATGTATATGTGGACTGACGATTGTGTCCAGCATGAAACAGCTCGTCGCCTCTAAGTGTTGACTTCAATGTTCACTTTTATATTCATATATATATATATATATATATATATATGAAGAACTATAATCTTAAGGTGTGGTATATTTATGGGATAAAGTGCTCAATATCAGAGATAGAGCGTGTGTAAATATAAAAGTGAACATTAAAGTCAACACTTAGAAATGACAGTGTTTGTCATGCTAGAGGCAATCGTCAGGCCTGAAACAGTCTGTCGCCTCTGAGTGTTGACTTCAATGTTCACTTTTATATTTACACAGGCTCCATCTCTGATATTGAGCACTTTATCCCATAAATGTAGCACACCCTAAGAGTATATTTCTTTATATATATATCAATATATAATGCCGTCATAAAAACAAATTCAAATTTCCCTAATGTAGGTTTAATTTAATTAGCTGAGATATTCCCATAATTTCTGCTCCCTTCTAACACTTAAATGTGGACATTATAACTAATTATAATTTTCTATATTTAATTCTCCCCTAAATAATTTCTTTACACTATATTAATTAGAATCTATAAACTTTCCCCTCCTCTAAGATCTCCCCAATTCTCTTTCCATTAATCACTTACATATTTTTTATCTATATATTGTAAATTTACGTTTAGACCATGTTTTAAATCTTTTATAATTTTTAATCAATATTTCATTCTTCATATAAACCCAAATTAATGTCATGAGGTTAATATTAATGTTTAAATTATTCCCATTAAGAAAAATAACTTTACCCTCCCCTGATCCAGTCTCATGTCTTCCGTCTGACTGAAACATTGAAATGAGTAAATTCTGTATTAGTTTTTCGACATGTTGTTTTGTTTTAGCTTTCATAGTTAAATTCTCTTTCCCGCCCATCCTTAACTGTGTAGACAAGATCTCAGTACACACCGGGGTTGAAAAGACACGACTGATAAATTCGAAGTAAAACCAAGGCCAAGAAGATTATAATGAAAAAATCGGTGATGAACTTAGTGCGTACTTATATATTTACAAAATATACCATAAATATAATGTGCATTATAAATATATATATATATATATATATATATATATATATATATATATATATATATATTATAAATTAACTGATTTAAAATATGGTTTTCCCGCTACACAGTAATAACCAGGTTTCAAAAATGCAAGCTAAAAACTTCAAATTTAAATTTGTTATAACATTAAAAACATTAGTTCCATTCCATCCTCAAGTGAATATTGGAGTAAATTATTTTATAAATTTACTGAGTTTTAACATCACAGAAAAATTACCAAGGATACAGAGAAATAAAATCATTCAGACAAAAGGTGGCATATATATGGTATAAGAAAAATAAATTTGCGGGGCTCGTTCCTCTTATCAAGCCAAGGGGAAAAGTCCATGTGGTCATATTGAGTGCAAGATAAGGTCAACATTTTACAAAGAAACAGAAACAGAATCCTAAACAGGAAACAAAGGATAAATCTATATTTACTAAACAGGGTGGGACCCTCATATCAAGAGAAAGAGAAAAGTCCATATGAACATATTGAGAGCAAGATAATGTGAAGACATTAGAAAGAAACGGAAACACAACCCTAAAGAGGAAACAAGGGATAAATATATACTTTACTAAATTGGGGCGGTCCCTAATATCAAGCGAAAGAGAAAAGTCCATATGAACATATTGAGTGCAAGATAATATGAAGACATTAGAAAGAAACGGAAACACAATCCTAAACAGGAAACAAGGGATAAATCTATACTTTATTAAAGTGGGCGACTCCTTCATATCAAGCGAAAGAGAAAAGTCCATATGAACATATTGAGTGCAAGATAATATGAAGACATTAGAAAGAAAGGGAAACACAATCGTAAACAGGAAACAATGGATAAATCTATACTTTATTAAAATGGGCGGGTCCTTCATATCAAGCGAAAGAGAAAAGACCATATGAACATATTGAGTGCAAGATAATATGAAGACATTAGAAAGAATCGGAAACACAATCCTAAACAGGAAACAAGGGATAAATCTATAATTTATTAATGTGGGCGGGTCCTTCATATCAAGCGAAAGAGAAAAGTCCATATGAACATATTGAGTGCAAGTTAATATGAAGACATTAGAAAGAAACGGAAACAGAATCCTAAACCGGAAACAAGGGATAAATCTATACTTTATTAAAGTGGGCAGGTCCCCCATATCAAGCGAAAGAGAAAAGTCCATATGGACATATTGAGTGCAAGATAATATGAAGACATTAGAAAGAAACGGAAACACAATCCTAAACAGGAAACAAGGGATAAATCTATACTTTATTAAAGTGGGCGGGTCCTTAATATCAAGCGAAAGATAAAAGTCCATATGAACATATTGAGTGCAAGATAATATGAAGACATTAGAAAGAAACGGAAACACAATCCTAAACAGGAAACAAGGGATAAATCTATAATTTAGTAAAGTGGGCGGGTCCTTCATATCAAGCGAAAAAGAAAAGACCATATGAACATATTGAGTGCAAGATAATATGAAGACATTAGAAAGAAACGGAAACACAATCCTAAACAGCAAACAAGGGATAAATCTATACTTTAATAAAGTGGGCGGGTCCTTCATATCTAGCGAAAGAGAAAAGTCCATATTAACATATTGAGTGCAAGATAATATGAAGACATTAGAAAGAAACGGAAACACAATCCTAAACAGGAAACAAGGGATAAATCTATACTTTATTAAAATAGGCGGGTCCTTCATATCAAGCGAAAGAGAAAAGTCCATATGAACATATTGAGTGCAAGGTAATATGAAGACATTAGAAAGAAAGGGAAACACAATCGTAAACAGGAAACAATGGATAAATCTATATTTTATTAAAATGGGCGGGTCCTTCATATCAAGCGAAAGAGAAAAGTCCATATGAACATATTGAGTGCAAGATAATATGAAGACATTAGAAAGAATCGGAAACACAATCCTAAACAGGAAACAAGGGATAAATCTATACTTTATTAAAGTGGGCGGGTCCTTCATATCAAGCGAAAGAGAAAAGTCCATATGAACATATTGAGTGCAAGATAATATGAAGACATTAGAAAGAAACGGAAACACAATCCTAAACAGGAAACAAGGGATAAATCTATACTTTATTAAAATGGGCGGGTCCTTCATATCAAGCGAAAGAGAAAAGTCCATATGAACATATTGAGTGCAAGGTAATATGAAGACATTAGAAAGAAAGGGAAACACAATCGTAAACTGGAAACAATGGATAAATCTATACTTTATTAAAATGGGCGGGTCCTTCATATCAAGCGAAAGAGAAAAGTCCATATGAACATATTGAGTGCAAGATAATATGAAGACATTAGAAAGAATCGGAAACACAATCCTAAACAGGAAACAAGGGATAAATCCATACTTTATTAAAGTGGGCGGGTCCTTCATATCAAGCGAAAGAGAAAAGTCCATATGAACATATTGAGTGCAAGATAATATGAAGACATTAGAAAGAAACGGAAACACAATCCTAAACAGGAAACAATGGATAAATCTATACTTTATTAAAATGGGCGGGTCCTTCATATCAAGCGAAAGAGAAAAGTCCATATGAACATATTGAGTGCAAGGTAATACGAAGACATTAGAAAGAAAGGGAAACACAATCGTAAACTGGAAACAATGGATAAATCTATACTTTATTAAAATGGGCGGGTCCTTCATATCAAGCGAAAGAGAAAAGTCCATATGAACATATTGAGTGCAAGATAATATGAAGACATTAGAAAGAAACGGAAACACAATCCTAAAGAGGAAACAAGGGATAAATCTATACTTTAGTAAAGTGGGCGGGTCCTTCATATCAAGCGAAAGAAAAAAGTCCATATGAACATATTGAGTGCAAGATAATATGAAGACATTAGAAAGAAACGGAAACACAATCCTAAACAGGAAACAAGGGATAAATCTATACTTTATTAAAGTGGGCGGGTCCTTCATATCAAGCGAAAGAGAAAAGTCCATATTAACATATTGAGTGCAAGATAATATGAAGATATTAGAAAGAAACGGAAACACAATCCTAAACAGGAAACAAGGGATAAATCTATACTTTATTAAAGTGGGCGGGTCCTTCATATCAAGCGAAAGAGAAAAGTCCATATGAACATATTGAGTGCAAGATAATATGAAGACATTAGAAAGAAACGGAAACACAATCCTAAACAGGAAACAAGGGATAAATCTATAATTTAGTAAAGTGGGCGGGTCCTTCATATCAAGCCAAAAAGAAAAGACCATATGAACATATTGAGTGCAAGATAATATGAAGACATTAGAAAGAAACGGAAACATAATACTAAAAAGGAAACAAGGGATAAATCTATACTTTAGTAAAGTGGGCGGGTCCTTCATATCAAGCGAAAGAGAAAAGTCCATATGAACATATTGAGTGCAAGATAATATGAAGACATTAGAAAGAAACGGAAACACAATCCTAAACAGGAAACAAGGGATAAATCTATACTTTAGTAAAGTGGGCGGGTCCTTCATATCAAGCGAAAGAGAAAAGTCCATATGAACATATTGAGTGCAAGATAATATGAAGACATTAGAAAGAAACGGAAACACAATCCTAAACAGGAAACAAGGGATAAATCTATACTTTATTAAAGTGGGCGGGTCCTTCATATCAAGCGAAAGAGAAAAGTCCATATGAACATATTGAGTGCAAGATAATATGAAGACATTAGAAAGAAACGGAAACACAATCCTAAACAGGAAACAAGGGATAAATCTATACTTTATTAAAGTGGGCGTGTCCTTCATATCAAGCGAAAGAGAAAAGTCCATATGAACATATTGAGTGCAAGATAATATGAAGACATTAGAAAGAAACGGAAACACAATCCTAAACAGGAAACAAGGGATAAATCTATACTTTAGTAAAGTGGGTGGGTCCTTCATATCAAGCGAAAGAGAAAAGTCCATATGAACATATTGAGTGCAAGATAATATGAAGACATTAGAAAGAAACAGAAACACAATCCTAAACAGGAAACAAGGGATAAATCTATACTTTATTAAAGTGGGCGGGTCCTTCATATCAAGCGAAAGAGAAAAGTCCATATGAACATATTGAGTGCAAGATAATATGAAGACATTAGAAAGAAACGGAAACACAATCCTAAACAGGAAACAAGGGATAAATCTATACTTTATTAAAGTGGGCGGGTCCTTCATATCAAGCGAAAGAGAAACGTCCATATGAACATATTGAGTGCAAGATAATATGAAGACATTAGAAAGAAACGGAAACACAATCCTAAAAAGGAAACAAGGGATAAATCTATATATTATTAAAGTGGGCGGGTCCTTCATATCAAGCGAAAGAGAAACGTCCATATGAACATATTGAGTGCAAGATAATATGAAGACATTAGAAAGAAACGGAAACACAATCCTAAACAGGAAACAAGGGATAAATCTATATATTATTAAAGTGGGCGGGTCCTTCATATCAAGCGAAAGAGAAAAGTCCATATGAACATATTGAGTGCAAGATAATATGAAGACATTAGAAAGAAACGGAAACACAATCCTAAACAGGAAACAAGGGATAAATCTATACTTTATTAAAGTGGGCGGGTCCTTCATATCAAGCGAAAGAGAAAAGTCCATATGAACATATTGAGTGCAAGATAATATGAAGACATTAGAAAGAAACGGAAACACAATCCTAAACAAGAAACAAGGGATAAATCTATATATTATTAAAGTGGGCGAGTCCTTCATATCAAGCGAAAGAGAAACGTCCATATGAACATATTGAGTGCAAGATAATATGAAGACATTAGAAAGAAACGGAAACACAATCCTAAACAGGAAACAAGGGATAAATCTATACTTTAGTAAAGTTGGCGGGTCCTTCATATCAAGCGAAAGAGAAAAGTCCATATGAACATATTGAGTGCAAGATAATATGAAGACATTAGAAAGAAACGGAAACACAATCCTAAACAGGAAACAAGGGATAAATCTATACTTAATTAAAGTGGGCGGGTCCTTCATATCAAGCGAAAGAGAAACGTCCATATGAACATATTGAGTGCAAGATAATATGAAGACATTAGAAAGAAACGGAAACACAATCCTAAACAGGAAACAAGGGATAAATCTATACTTTAGTAAAGTTGGCGGGTCCTTCATATCAAGCGAAAGAGAAAAGTCCATATGAACATATTGAGTGCAAGATAATATGAAGACATTAGAAAGAAACGGAAACACAATCCTAAACAGGAAACAAGGGATAAATCTATACTTTAGTAAAGTTGGCGGGTCCTTCATATCAAGCGAAAGAGAAAAGTCCATATGAACATATTGAGTGCAAGATAATATGAAGACATTAGAAAGAAACGGAAACACAATCCTAAACAGGAAACAAGGGATAAATCTATACTTTATTAAAGTGGGCGGGTCCTTCATATCAAGCGAAAGAGAAACGTCCATATGAACATATTGAGTGCAAGATAATATGAAGACATTAGAAAGAAACGGAAACACAATCCTAAAGAGGAAACAAGGGATAAATCTATACTTTAGTAAAGTGGGCGGGTCCTTCATATCAAGCGAAAGAAAAAAGTCCATATGAACATATTGAGTGCAAGATAATATGAAGACATTAGAAAGAAACGGAAACACAATCCTAAACAGGAAACAAGGGATAAATCTATACTTTATTAAAGTGGGCGGGTCCTTCATATCAAGCGAAAGAGAAAAGTCCATATTAACATATTGAGTGCAAGATAATATGAAGATATTAGAAAGAAACGGAAACACAATCCTAAACAGGAAACAAGGGATAAATCTATACTTTATTAAAGTGGGCGGGTCCTTCATATCAAGCGAAAGAGAAAAGTCCATATGAACATATTGAGTGCAAGATAATATGAAGACATTAGAAAGAAACGGAAACACAATCCTAAACAGGAAACAAGGGATAAATCTATAATTTAGTAAAGTGGGCGGGTCCTTCATATCAAGCCAAAAAGAAAAGACCATATGAACATATTGAGTGCAAGATAATATGAAGACATTAGAAAGAAACGGAAACATAATACTAAAAAGGAAACAAGGGATAAATCTATACTTTAATAAAGTGGGCGGGTCCTTCATATCTAGCGAAAGAGAAAAGTCCATATTAACATATTGAGTGCAAGATAATATGAAGACATTAGAAAGAAACGGAAACACAATCCTAAACAGGAAACAATGGATAAATCTATACTTTATTAAAATGGGCGGGTCCTTCATATCAAGCGAAAGAGAAAAGTCCATATGAACATATTGAGAGCAAGATAATATGAAGACATTAGAAAGAATCGGAAACACAATCCTAAAAAGGACACAAGGGATAAATCTATAATTTAGTAAAGTGGGCGGGTCCTTCATATCAAGCGAAAGAGAAAAGACCATATGAACATATTGAGTGCAAGATAATATGAAGACATTAGAAAGAAACGGAAACACAATCCTAAACAGGAAACAAGGGATAAATCTATACTTTATTAAAATGGGCGGGTCCTTCATATCAAGCGAAAGAGAAAAGACCATATGAACATATTGAGTGCAAGATAATATGAAGACATTAGAAAGAATCGGAAACACAATCCTAAACAGGAAACAAGGGATAAATCTATAATTTAGTAAAGTGGGCGGGTCCTTCATATCAAGCGAAAGAGAAAAGTCCATATTAACATATTGAGTGCAAGATAATATGAAGACATTAGAAAGAAACGGAAACACAATCCTAAACAGTAAACAAGGGATAAATCTATACTTTAGTAAAGTGGGCGAGTCCTTCATATCAAGCGAAAGAGAAAAGTCCATATGAACATATTGAGTGCAAGATAATATGAAGACATTAGAAAGAAACGGAAACACAATCCTAAACAGGAAACAAGGGATAAATCTATACTTTATTAAAGTGGGCGGGTCCTTCATATCAAGCGAAAGAGAAACGTCCATATGAACATATTGAGTGCAAGATAATATGAAGACATTAGAAAGAAACGGAAACACAATCCTAAACAGGAAACAAGGGATAAATCTATACTTTAGTAAAGTGGGCGGGTCGTTCATATCAAGCGAAAGAGAAAAGTCCATATTAACATATTGAGTGCAAGATAATATGAAGACATTAGAAAGAAACGGAAACACAATCCTAAACAGGAAACAAGGGATAAATCTATACTTTAGTAAAGTGGGCGGGTCGTTCATATCAAGCGAAAGAGAAAAGTCCATATTAATATATTGAGTGCAAGATAATATGAAGACATTAGAAAGAAACGGAAACACAATCCTAAACAGGAAACAAGGGATAAATCTATACTTTAGTAAAGTGGGCGGGTCGTTCATATCAAGCGAAAGAGAAAAGTCCATATTAACATATTGAGTGCAAGATAATATGAAGACATTAGAAAGAAACGGAAACACAATCCTAAACAGGAAACAAGGGATAAATCTATACTTTAGTAAAGTGGGCGGGTCGTTCATATCAAGCGAAAGAGAAAAGTCCATATTAATATATTGAGTGCAAGATAATATAAAGACATTAGAAAGAAACGGAAACACAATCCTAAACAGGAAACAAGGGATAAATCTATACTTTAGTAAAGTGGGCGGGTCCTTCATATCAAGCGAAAGAGAAAAGTCCATTTGAACATATTGAGTGCAAGATAATATGAAGACATTAGAAAGAAACGGAAACACAATCCTAAACAGGAAACAAGGGATAAATCTATACTTTATTAAAGTGGGCGGGTCCTTCATATCAAGCGAAAGAGAAAAGTCCATATGAACATATTGAGTGCAAGATAATATGAAGACATTAGAAAGAAACGGAAACACAATCCTAAACAGGAAACAAGGGATAAATCTATACTTTATTAAAGTGGGCGTGTCCTTCATATCAAGCGAAAGAGAAAAGTCCATATGAACATATTGTGTGCAAGATAATATGAAGACATTAGAAAGAAACGGAAACACAATCCTAAACAGGAAACAAGGGATAAATCTATACTTTAGTAAAGTGGGTGGGTCCTTCATATCAAGCGAAAGAGAAAAGTCCATATGAACATATTGAGTGCAAGATAATATGAAGACATTAGAAAGAAACGGAAACACAATCCTAAACAGGAAACAAGGGATAAATCTATACTTTATTAAAGTGGGCGGGTCCTTCATATCAAGCGAAAGAGAAAAGTCCATATGAACATATTGAGTGCAAGATAATATGAAGACATTAGAAAGAAACGGAAACACAATCCTAAACAGGAAACAAGGGATAAATCTATACTTTATTAAAGTGGGCGGGTCCTTCATATCAAGCGAAAGAGAAACGTCCATATGAACATATTGAGTGCAAGATAATATGAAGACATTAGAAAGAAACGGAAACACAATCCTAAAAAGGAAACAAGGGATAAATCTATATATTATTAAAGTGGGCGGGTCCTTCATATCAAGCGAAAGAGAAACGTCCATATGAACATATTGAGTGCAAGATAATATGAAGACATTAGAAAGAAACGGAAACACAATCCTAAACAGGAAACAAGGGATAAATCTATATATTATTAAAGTGGGCGGGTCCTTCATATCAAGCGAAAGAGAAAAGTCCATATGAACATATTGAGTGCAAGATAATATGAAGACATTAGACAGAAACGGAAACACAATCCTAAACAGGAAACAAGGGATAAATCTATACTTTATTAAAGTGGGCGGGTCCTTCATATCAAGCGAAAGAGAAAAGTCCATATGAACATATTGAGTGCAAGATAATATGAAGACATTAGAAAGAAACGGAAACACAATCCTAAACAAGAAACAAGGGATAAATCTATATATTATTAAAGTGGGCGAGTCCTTCATATCAAGCGAAAGAGAAACGTCCATATGAACATATTGAGTGCAAGATAATATGAAGACATTAGAAAGAAACGGAAACACAATCCTAAACAGGAAACAAGGGATAAATCTATACTTTAGTAAAGTTGGCGGGTCCTTCATATCAAGCGAAAGAGAAAAGTCCATATGAACATATTGAGTGCAAGATAATATGAAGACATTAGAAAGAAACGGAAACACAATCCTAAACAGGAAACAAGGGATAAATCTATACTTTAGTAAAGTTGGCGGGTCCTTCATATCAAGCGAAAGAGAAAAGTCCATATGAACATATTGAGTGCAAGATAATATGAAGACATTAGAAAGAAACGGAAACACAATCCTAAACAGGAAACAAGGGATAAATCTATACTTAATTAAAGTGGGCGGGTCCTTCATATCAAGCGAAAGAGAAACGTCCATATGAACATATTGAGTGCAAGATAATATGAAGACATTAGAAAGAAACGGAAACACAATCCTAAACAGGAAACAAGGGATAAATCTATACTTTAGTAAAGTTGGCGGGTCCTTCATATCAAGCGAAAGAGAAAAGTCCATATGAACATATTGAGTGCAAGATAATATGAAGACATTAGAAAGAAACGGAAACACAATCCTAAACAGGAAACAAGGGATAAATCTATACTTTAGTAAAGTTGGCGGGTCCTTCATATCAAGCGAAAGAGAAAAGTCCATATGAACATATTGAGTGCAAGATAATATGAAGACATTAGAAAGAAACGGAAACACAATCCTAAACAGGAAACAAGGGATAAATCTATACTTTATTAAAGTGGGCGGGCCCTTCATATCAAGCGAAAGAGAAACGTCCATATGAACATATTGAGTGCAAGATAATATGAAGACATGAGAAAGAAACGGAAACACAATCCTAAACAGGAAACAAGGGATAAATCTATACTTTAGTAAAGTTGGCGGGTCCTTCATATCAAGCGAAAGAGAAAAGTCCATATGAACATTTTGAGTGCAAGATAATATGAAGACATTAGAAAGAAACGGAAACACAATCCTAAACAGGAAACAAGGGATAAATCTATACTTTATTAAAGTGGGCAGGTCCTTCATATCAAGCGAAAGAGAAACGTCCATATGAACATATTGAGTGCAAGATAATATGAAGACATTAGAAAGAAACGGAAACACAATCCTAAACAGGAAACAAGGGATAAATCTATACTTTAGTAAAGTTGGCGGGTCCTTCATATCAAGCGAAAGAGAAAAGTCCATATGAACATATTGAGTGCAAGATAATATGAAGACATTAGAAAGAAACGGAAACACAATCCTAAACAGGAAACAAGGGATAAATCTATACTTAATTAAAGTGGGCGGGTCCTTCATATCAAGCGAAAGAGAAAAGTCCATATGAACATGTTGAGTGCAAGATAATATGAAGACATTAGAAAGAAACGGAAACACAATCCTAAACAAGAAACAAGGGATAAATCTATATATTATTAAAGTGGGAGGGTCCTTCATATCAAGCGAAAGAGAAACGTCCATATGAACATATTGAGTGCAAGATAATATGAAGACATTAGAAAGAAACGGAAACACAATCCTAAACAGGAAACAAGGGATAAATCTATACTTTAGTAAAGTTGGCGGGTCCTTCATATCTAGCGAAAGAGAAAAGTCCATATGAACATATTGAGTGCAAGATAATATGAAGACATTAGAAAGAAACGGAAACACAATCCTAAACAGGAAACAAGGGATAAATCTATACTTTAGTAAAGTTGGCGGGTCCTTCATATCAAGCGAAAGAGAAAAGTCCATATGAACATATTGAGTGCAAGATAATATGAAGACATTAGAAAGAAACGGAAACACAATCCTAAACAGGAAACAAGGGATGAATCTATACTTTATTAAAGTGGGCGGGTCCTTCATATCAAGCGAAAGAGAAAAGTCCATATGAACATATTGAGTGCAAGATAATATGAAGACATTAGAAAGAAACGGAAACACAATCCTAAACAAGAAACAAGGGATAAATCTATATATTATTAAAGTGGGCGGGTCATTCATATCAATCGAAAGAGAAACGTCCATATGAACATATTGAGTGCAAGATAATATGAAGACATTAGAAAGAAACGGAAACACAATCCTAAACAGGAAACAAGGGATAAATCTATACATTATTAAAGTGGGCGGGTCCTTCATATCAAGCGAAAGAGAAAAGTCCATATTAACATATTGAGTGCAAGATAATATGAAGACATTAGAAAGAAACGGAAACACAATCCTAAACAGGAAACAAGGGATAAATCTATACTTATTTAAAGTGGGCGGGTCCTTCATATCAAGCGAAAGAGAAAAGTCCATATGAACATATTGAGTGCAAGATAATATGAAGACATTAGAAAGAAACGGAAACACAATCCTAAACAGGAAACAAGGGATAAATCTATACTTTATTAAAGTGGGCGGGTCCTTCATATCAAGCGAAAGAGAAAAGTCCATATGAACATATTGAGTGCAAGATAATATGAAGACATTAGAAAGAAACGGAAACACAATCCTAAACAAGAAACAAGGGATAAATCTATATATTATTAAAGTGGGCGGGTCATTCATATCAAGCGAAAGAGAAACGTCCATATGAACATATTGAGTGCAAGATAATATGAAGACATTAGAAAGAAACGGAAACACAATCCTAAACAGGAAACAAGGGATAAATCTATACTTTAGTAAAGTGGGCGGGTCCTTCATATCAAGCGAAAGAGAAAAGTCCATATGAACATATTGAGTGCAAGATAATATGAAGACATTAGAAAGAAACGGAAACACAATCCTAAACAAGAAACAAGGGATAAATCTATACTTAATTAAAGAGGGCGGGTCCTTCATATCAAGCGAAAGAGAAAAGTCCATATGAACATATTGAGTGCAAGATAATATGAAGACATTAGAAAGAAACGGAAACACAATCCTAAACAGGAAACAAGGGATAAATCTATACTTTATTAAAGTGGGCGGGTCCTTCATATCAAGCGAAAGAGAAACGTCCATATGAACATATTGAGTGCAAGATAATATGAAGACATTAGAAAGAAACGGAAACACAATCCTAAACAGGAAACAAGGGATAAATCTATACTTTAATAAAGTGGGCGGGTCCTTCATATCAAGCGAAAGACAAAAGTCCATATGAACATATTGAGTGCAAGATAATATGAAGACATTAGAAAGAAACGGAAACACAATCCTAAACAGGAAACAAGGGATAAATCTATACTTTATTAAAGTGGGCGGGTCCTTCATATCAAGCGAAAGAGAAACGTCCATATGAACATATTGAGGGCAAGATAATATGAAGACATTAGAAAGAAACGGAAACACAATCCTAAACAGTAAACAAGGGATAAATCTATTCTTTATTAAAGTGGGCGGGTCCTTCATATCAAGCGAAAGAGAAAAGTCCATATGAACATATTGAGTGCAAGATAATATGAAGACATTAGAAAGAAACGGAAACACAATCCTAAACAGGAAACAAGGGATAAATCTATACGTTAGTAAAGTGGGCGGGTCCTTCATATCAAGCGAAAGAGAAAAGTCCATATGAACATATTGAGTGCAAGATAATATGAAGTCATTAGAAAGAAACGGAAACACAATCCTAAACAGGAAACAAGGGATAAATCTATACTTTAGTAAAGTGGGCGGGTCCTTCATATCAAGCGAAAGAGAAAAGTCCATATGAACATATTGAGTGCAAGATAATATGTAGACATTAGAAAGAAACGGAAACACAATCCTAAACAGGAAACAAGGGATAAATCTATACTTTATTAAAGTGGGCGGGTCCTTCATATCAAGCGAAAGAGAAAAGTCCATATTAACATATTGAGTGCAAGATAATATGAAGACATTAGAAAGAAACGGAAACACAATCCTAAACAGGAAACAAGGGATAAATCTATACTTATTTAAAGTGGGCGGGTCCTTCATATCAAGCGAAAGAGAAAAGTCCATATGAACATATTGAGTGCAAGATAATATGAAGACATTAGAAAGAAACGGAAACACAATCCTAAACAAGAAACAAGGGATAAATCTATATATTATTAAAGTGGGCGGGTCATTCATATCAAGCGAAAGAGAAACGTCCATATGAACATATTGAGTGCAAGATAATATGAAGACATTAGAAAGAAACGGAAACACAATCCTAAACAGGAAACAAGGGATAAATCTATACTTTAGTAAAGTGGGCGGGTCCTTCATATCAAGCGAAAGAGAAAAGTCCATATGAACATATTGAGTGCAAGATAATATGAAGACATTAGAAAGAAACGGAAACACAATCCTAAACAAGAAACAAGGGATAAATCTATACTTAATTAAAGAGGGCGGGTCCTTCATATCAAGCGAAAGAGAAAAGTCCATATGAACATATTGAGTGCAAGATAATATGAAGACATTAGAAAGAAACGGAAACACAATCCTAAACAGGAAACAAGGGATAAATCTATACTTTATTAAAGTGGGCGGGTCCTTCATATCAAGCGAAAGAGAAACGTCCATATGAACATATTGAGTGCAAGATAATATGAAGACATTAGAAAGAAACGGAAACACAATCCTAAACAGGAAACAAGGGATAAATCTATACTTTAATAAAGTGGGCGGGTCCTTCATATCAAGCGAAAGAGAAAAGTCCATATGAACATATTGAGTGCAAGATAATATGAAGACATTAGAAAGAAACGGAAACACAATCCTAAACAGGAAACAAGGGATAAATCTATACTTTATTAAAGTGGGCGGGTCCTTCATATCAAGCGAAAGAGAAACGTCCATATGAACATATTGAGGGCAAGATAATATGAAGACATTAGAAAGAAACGGAAACACAATCCTAAACAGGAAACAAGGGATAAATCTATTCTTTATTAAAGTGGGCGGGTCCTTCATATCAAGCGAAAGAGAAAAGTCCATATGAACATATTGAGTGCAAGATAATATGAAGACATTAGAAAGAAACGGAAACACAATCCTAAACAGGAAACAAGGGATAAATCTATACTTTAGTAAAGTGGGCGGGTCCTTCATATCAAGCGAAAGAGAAAAGTCCATATGAACATATTGAGTGCAAGATAATATGAAGTCATTAGAAAGAAACGGAAACACAATCCTAAACAGGAAACAAGGGATAAATCTATACTTTAGTAAAGTGGGCGGGTCCTTCATATCAAGCGAAAGAGAAAAGTCCATATGAACATATTGAGTGCAAGATAATATGTAGACATTAGAAAGAAACGGAAACACAATCCTAAACAGGAAACAAGGGATAAATCTATACTTTATTAAAGTGGGCGGGTCCTTCATATCAAGCGAAAGAGAAAAGTCCATATGAACATATTGAGTGCAAGATAATATGAAGACATTAGAAAGAAACGGAAACACAATCCTAAACAGGAAACAAGGGATAAATCTATACTTTATTAAAGTGGGCGGGTCCTTCATATCAAGCGAAAGAGAAACGTCCATATGAACATATAGAGTGCAAGATAATATGAAGACATTAGAAAGAAACGGAAACACAATCCTAAACAGGAAACAAGGGATGAATCTATACTTTAGTAAAGTGGGCGGATCGTTCATATCAAGCGAAAGAGAAAAGTCCATATGAACATATTGAGTGCAAGATAATATGAAGACATTAGAAAGAAACGGAAACACAATCCTAAACAGGAAACAAGGGATAAATCTATACTTTAGTAAAGTGGGCGGGTCCTTCATATCAAGCGAAAGAGAAAAGTCCATATGAACATATTGAGTGGAAGATAATATGAAGACATTAGAAAGAAACGGAAACACAATCCTAAACAGGAAACAAGGGATAAATCTATACTTTATTAAAGTGGGCGGGTCCTTCATATCAAGCGAAAGAGAAAAGTCCATATGAACATATTGAGTGCAAGATAATATGAAGACATTAGAAAGATACGGAAACACAATCCTAAACAGGAATCAAGGGATAAATCTATACTTTAGTAAAGTGGGCGGGTCCTTCATATCAAGCGAAAGAGAAAAGTCCATATGAACATATTGAGTGTAAGATAATATGAAGACATTAGAAAGAAACGGAAACACAATCCTAAACAGGAAACAAGGGATAAATCTATATTTTATTAAAGTGGGCGGGTCCTTCATATCAAGCGAAAGAGAAACGTCCATATGAACATATTGAGTGCAAGATAATATGAAGACATTAGAAAGAAACGGAAACACAATCCTAAACAGGAAACAAGGGATAAATCTATACTTTAGTAAAGTGGGCGGGTCCTTCATATCAAGCGAAATAGAAACGTCCATATGAACATATTGAGTGCAAGATAATATGAAGACATTAGAAAGAAACGGAAACACAATCCTAAACAGGAAACAAGGGATAAATCTACAATTTAATAAAGTGGGCGGGTCCTTCATATCAAGCGAAAGAGAAAAGTCCATATGAACATATTGAGTGGAAGATAATATGAAGACATTAGAAAGAAACGGAAACACAATCCTAAACAGGAAACAAGGGATAAATCTATACTTTATTAAAGTGGGCGGGTCCTTCATATCAAGCGAAAGAGAAAAGTCCATATGAACATATTGAGTGCAAGATAATATGAAGACATTAGAAAGATACGGAAACACAATCCTAAACAGGAAACAAGGGATAAATCTATACTTTAGTAAAGTGGGCGGGTCCTTCATATCAAGCGAAAGAGAAAAGTCCATATGAACATATTGAGTGTAAGATAATATGAAGACATTAGAAAGAAACGGAAACACAATCCTAAACAGGAAACAAGGGATAAATCTATATTTTATTAAAGTGGGCGGGTCCTTCATATCAAGCGAAAGAGAAACGTCCATATGAACATATTGAGTGCAAGATAATATGAAGACATTAGAAAGAAACGGAAACACAATCCTAAACAGGAAACAAGGGATAAATCTATACTTTAGTAAAGTGGGCGGGTCCTTCATATCAAGCGAAATAGAAACGTCCATATGAACATATTGAGTGCAAGATAATATGAAGACATTAGAAAGAAACGGAAACACAATCCTAAACAGGAAACAAGGGATAAATCTACAATTTAATAAAGTGGGCGGGTCCTTCATATCAAGCGAAAGAGAAAAGTCCATATGAACATATTGAGTGCAAGATAATATGAAGACATTAGAAAGAAACGGAAACACAATCCTAAACAGGAAACATGGGATAAATCTATACATTAGAAAAGTGGGCGGGTCCTTCATATCAAGCGAAAGAGTAACGTCCATATGAACATATTGAGTGCAAGATAATATGAAGACATTAGAAAGAAACGGAAACACAATCCTAAACAGGAAACAAGGGATAAATCTATACTTTAGTAAAGTGGGCGGGTCCTTCATATCAAGCGAAAGAGAAAAGTCCATATGAACATATTGAGTGCAAGATAATATGAAGACATTAGAAAGAAACGGAAACACAATCCTAAACAGGAAACAAGGGATAAATCTATACTTTAGTAAAGTGGGCGGGTCCTTCATATCAAGCGAAAGAGAAACGTCCATATGAACATATTGAGTGCAAGATAATATGAAGACATTAGAAAGAAACGGAAACACAATCCTAAACAGGAAACAAGGGATAAAACTATACTTTAGTAAAGTGGGCGGGTCCTTCATATCAAGCGAAAGAGAAAAGTCCATATGAACATATTGAGTGCAAGATAATATGAAGACATTAGAAAGAAACGGAAACACAATCCTAAACAGGAAACAAGGGATAAATCTATACTTTATTAAAGTGGGCGGTCCTTCATATCAAGCGAAAGAGAAACGTCCATATGAATATATTGAGTGCAAGATAATATGAAGACATTAGAAAGAAACGGAAACACAATCCTAAACAGGAAACAAGGGATAAATCTATACATTATTAAAGTGGGCGGGTCCTTCATATCAAGCGAAAGAGAAAAGTCCATATGAACATATTGAGTGCAAGATAATATGAAGACATTAGAAAGAAACGGAAACACAATCCTAAACAGGAAACAAGGGATAAATCTATATTTTATTAAAGTGGGCGGGTCCTTCATATCAAGCGAAAGAGAAAAGTCCATATGAACATATTGAGTGCAAGATAATATGAAGACATTAGAAAGAAACGGAAACACAATCCTAAACAGGAAACAAGGGATAAATCTATACTTTGTTAAAGTGGGCGGGACCTTCATATCAAGCGAAAGAGAAAAGTCCATATGAACATATTGAGTGCAAGATAATATGAAGACATTAGAAAGAAACGGAAACACAATCCTAAACAGGAAACAAGGGATAAATCTATACTTTGTTAAAGTGGGCGGGACCTTCATATCAAGCGAAAGAGAAAAGTCCATATGAACATATTGAGTGCAAGATAATATGAAGACATTAGAAAGAAACGGAAACACAATCCTAAACAGGAAACAAGGGATAAATCTATACATTATTAAAGTGGGCGGGTCCTTCTTATCAAGCGAAAGAGAAAAGTCCATATGAATATATTGAGTGCAAGATAATATGAAGACATTAGAAAGAAACGGAAACACAATCCTAAACAGGAAACAAGGGATAAATCTATATTTTATTAAAGTGGGCGGGTCCTTCATATCAAGCGAAAGAGAAAAGTCCATATGAACATATTGAGTGCAAGATAATATGAAGACATTAGAAAGAAACGGAAACACAATCCTAAACAGGAAACAAGGGATAAATCTATACGTTGTTAAAGTGGGCGGGACCTTCATATCAAGCGAAAGAGAAAAGTCCATATGAACATATTGAGTGCAAGATAATATGAAGACATTAGAAAGAAACGGAAACACAATCCTAAACAGGAAACAAGGGATAAATCTATACTTTGTTAAAGTGGGCGGGACCTTCATATCAAGCGAAAGAGAAAAGTCCATATGAACATATTGAGTGCAAGTTAATATGAAGACATTAGAAAGAAACGGAAACACAATCCTAAACAGGAAACAAGGGATAAATCTATTCTTTAATAAAGTGGGCGGGTCCTTCATATCAAGCGAAAGAGAAAAGTCCATATTAACATATTGAGTGCAAGATAATATGAAGACATTAGAAAGAAACGGAAACACAATCCTAAACAGGAAACAAGGGATGAATCTATACTTTAGTAAAGTGGGCGGGTCCTTCATATCAAGCGAAAGAGAAAAGTCCATATGAACATATTGAGTGCAAGATAATATGAAGACATTAGAAAGAAACGGAAACACAATCCTAAACAGGAAACAAGGGATAAATCTATACTTTATTAAAGTGGGCGGTCCTTCATATCAAGCGAAAGAGAAACGTCCATATGAACATATTGAGTGCAAGATAATATGAAGACATTAGAAAGAAACGGAAACACAATCCTAAACAGGAAACAAGGGATAAATCTATACATTATTAAAGTGGGCGGGTCCTTCATATCAAGCGAAAGAGAAAAGTCCATATGAACATATTGAGTGCAAGATAATATGAAGACATTAGAAAGAAACGGAAACACAATCCTAAACATGAAACAAGGGATAAATCTATACTTTATGAAAGTGGGCGGGTCCTTCATATCAAGCGAAAGAGAAAAGTCCATATGAACATATTGAGTGCAAGATAATATGAAGACATTAGAAAGAAACGGAAACACAATCCTAAACAGGAAACAAGGGATAAATCTATACTTTAGTAAAGTGGGCGGGTCCTTCATATCAAGCGAAAGACAAAAGTCCATATGAACATATTGAGTGCAACTTAATATGAAGACATTAGAAAGAAACGGAAACACAATCCTAAACAGGAAACAAGGGATAAATCTATACTTAATTAAAGTGGGCGGGTCCTTCATATCAAGCGAAAGAGAAACGTCCATATGAACATATTGAGTGCAAGATAATATGAAGACATTAGAAAGAAACGGAAACACAATCCTAAACAGGAAACAAGGGATAAATCTATACTTTAGTAAAGTGGGCGGGTCCTTCATATCAAGCGAAAGAGAAACGTCCATATGAACATATTGAGTGCAAGTTAATATGAAGACATTAGAAAGAAACGGAAACACAATCCTAAACAGGAAACAAGGGATAAATCTATTCTTTAATAAAGTGGGCGGGTCCTTCATATGAAGCGAAAGAGAAAAGTCCATATTAACATATTGAGTGCAAGATAATATGAAGACATTAGAAAGAAACGGAAACACAATCCTAAACAGGAAACAAGGGATGAATCTATACTTTAGTAAAGTGGGCGGGTCCTTCATATCAAGCGAAAGAGAAAAGTCCATATGAACATATTGAGTGCAAGATAATATGAAGACATTAGAAAGAAACGGAAACACAATCCTAAACAGGAAACAAGTGATAAATCTATACTTTATTAAAGTGGGCGGTCCTTCATATCAAGCGAAAGAGAAAAGTCCATATGAACATATTGAGTGCAAGATAATATGAAGACATTAGAAAGAAACGGAAACACAATCCTAAACAGGAAACAAGGGATAAATCTATACTTAATTAAAGTGGGCGGGTCCTTCATATCAAGCGAAAGAGAAACGTCCATATGAACATATTGAGTGCAAGATAATATGAAGACATTAGAAAGAAACGGAAACACAATCCTAAACAGGAAACAAGGGATAAATCTATACTTTAGTAAAGTGGGCGGGTCCTTCATATCAAGCGAAAGAGAAACGTCCATATGAACATATTGAGTGCAAGATAATATGAAGACATTAGAAAGAAACGGAAACACAATCCTAAACAGGAAACAAGGGATAAATCTATACTTTAGTAAAATGGGCGGGTCCTTCATATCAAGCGAAAGAGAAAAGTCCATATGAACATATTGAGTGCAAGATAATATGAAGACATTAGAAAGAAACGGAAACACAATCCTAAACAGGAAACAAGGGATAAATCTATACTTTATTAAAGTGGGCGGGTCCTTCATATCAAGCGAAAGAGAAAAGTCCATATGAACATATTGAGTGCAAGATAATATGAAGACATTAGAAAGAAACGGAAACACAATCCTAAACAGGAAACAAGGGATAAATCTATACTTTAGTAAAGTGGGCGGGTCCTTCATATCAAGCGAAAGAGAAAAGTCCATATGAACATATTGAGTGCAAGTTAATATGAAGACATTAGAAAGAAACGGAAACACAATCCTAAACAGCAAACAAGGGATAAATCTATACTTTAGTAAAGTGGGCGGGTCCTTCATATCAAGCGAAAGAGAAAAGTCCATATGAACATATTGAGTGCAAGATAATATGAAGACATTAGAAAGAAACGGAAACACAATCCTAAACAGGAAACAAGGGATAAATCTATACTTTAGTAAAGTGGGCGGGTCCTTCATATCAAGCGAAAGAGAAAAGTCCATATGAACATATTGAGTGCAAGTTAATATGAAGACATTAGAAAGAAACGGAAACACAATCCTAAACAGGAAACAAGTGATAAATCTATACTTTAGTAAAGTGGGCGGGTCCTTCATATCAAGCGAAAGAGAAAAGTCCATATGAACATATTGAGTGCAAGATAATATGAAGACATTAGAAAGAAACGGAAACACAATCCTAAACAGGAAACAAGGGATAAATCTATACTTTATGAAAGTGGGCGGGTCCTTCATATCAAGCGAAAGAGAAAAGTCCATATGAACATATTGAGTGCAAGATAATATGAAGACATTAGAAAGAAACGGAAACACAATCCTAAACAGGAAACAAGGGATAAATCTATACTTTAGTAAAGTGGGCGGGTCCTTCATATCAAGCGAAAGACAAAAGTCCATATGAACATATTGAGTGCAACTTAATATGAAGACATTAGAAAGAAACGGAAACACAATCCTAAACAGGAAACAAGGGATAAATCTATACTTAATTAAAGTGGGCGGGTCCTTCATATCAAGCGAAAGAGAAACGTCCATATGAACATATTGAGTGCAAGATAATATGAAGACATTAGAAAGAAACGGAAACACAATCCTAAACAGGAAACAAGGGATAAATCTATACTTTAGTAAAGTGGGCGGGTCCTTCATATCAAGCGAAAGAGAAACGTCCATATGAACATATTGAGTGCAAGTTAATATGAAGACATTAGAAAGAAACGGAAACACAATCCTAAACAGGAAACAAGGGATAAATCTATTCTTTAATAAAGTGGGCGGGTCCTTCATATGAAGCGAAAGAGAAAAGTCCATATTAACATATTGAGTGCAAGATAATATGAAGACATTAGAAAGAAACGGAAACACAATCCTAAACAGGAAACAAGGGATGAATCTATACTTTAGTAAAGTGGGCGGGTCCTTCATATCAAGCGAAAGAGAAAAGTCCATATGAACATATTGAGTGCAAGATAATATGAAGACATTAGAAAGAAACGGAAACACAATCCTAAACAGGAAACAAGTGATAAATCTATACTTTATTAAAGTGGGCGGTCCTTCATATCAAGCGAAAGAGAAAAGTCCATATGAACATATTGAGTGCAAGATAATATGAAGACATTAGAAAGAAACGGAAACACAATCCTAAACAGGAAACAAGGGATAAATCTATACTTTAGTAAAGTGGGCGGGTCCTTCATATCAAGCGAAAGAGAAAAGTCCATATGAACATATTGAGTGCAAGTTAATATGAAGACATTAGAAAGAAACGGAAACACAATCCTAAACAGGAAACAAGGGATAAATCTATACTTAATTAAAGTGGGCGGGTCCTTCATATCAAGCGAAAGAGAAACGTCCATATGAACATATTGAGTGCAAGATAATATGAAGACATTAGAAAGAAACGGAAACACAATCCTAAACAGGAAACAAGGGATAAATCTATACTTTAGTAAAGTGGGCGGGTCCTTCATATCAAGCGAAAGAGAAACGTCCATATGAACATATTGAGTGCAAGATAATATGAAGACATTAGAAAGAAACGGAAACACAATCCTAAACAGGAAACAAGGGATAAATCTATACTTTAGTAAAATGGGCGGGTCCTTCATATCAAGCGAAAGAGAAAAGTCCATATGAACATATTGAGTGCAAGATAATATGAAGACATTAGAAAGAAACGGAAACACAATCCTAAACAGGAAACAAGGGATAAATCTATACTTTATTAAAGTGGGCGGGTCCTTCATATCAAGCGAAAGAGAAAAGTCCATATGAACATATTGAGTGCAAGATAATATGAAGACATTAGAAAGAAACGGAAACACAATCCTAAACAGGAAACAAGGGATAAATCTATACTTTAGTAAAGTGGGCGGGTCCTTCATATCAAGCGAAAGAGAAAAGTCCATATGAACATATTGAGTGCAAGTTAATATGAAGACATTAGAAAGAAACGGAAACACAATCCTAAACAGCAAACAAGGGATAAATCTATACTTTATTAAAGTGGGCGGGTCCTTCATATCAAGCGAAAGAGAAAAGTCCATATGAACATATTGAGTGCAAGATAATATGAAGACATTAGAAAGAAACGGAAACACAATCCTAAACAGGAAACAAGGGATAAATCTATACTTTAGTAAAGTGGGCGGGTCCTTCATATCAAGCGAAAGAGAAAAGTCCATATGAACATATTGAGTGCAAGTTAATATGAAGACATTAGAAAGAAACGGAAACACAATCCTAAACAGGAAACAAGGGATAAATCTATACTTTAGTAAAGTGGGCGGGTCCTTCATATCAAGCGAAAGAGAAAAGTCCATATGAACATATTGAGTGCAAGATAATATGAAGACATTAGAAAGAAACGGAAACACAATCCTAAACAGGAAACAAGGGATAAATCTATACTTTAGTAAAGTGGGCGGGTCCTTCATATCAAGCGAAAGAGAAAAGTCCATATGAACATATTGAGTGCAAGTTAATATGAAGACATTAGAAAGAAACGGAAACACAATCCTAAACAGGAAACAAGTGATAAATCTATACTTTAGTAAAGTGGGCGGGTCCTTCATATCAAGCGAAAGAGAAAAGTCCATATGAACATATTGAGTGCAAGATAATATGAAGACATTAGAAAGAAACGGAAACACAATCCTAAACAGGAAACAAGGGATAAATCTATACTTTAGTAAAATGGGCGGGTCCTTCATATCAAGCGAAAGAGAAAAGTCCATATGAACATATTGAGTGCAAGATAATATGAAGACATTAGAAAGAAACGGAAACACAATCCTAAACAGGAAACAAGGGATAAATCTATACTTTAGTAAAGTGGGCGGGTCCTTCATCTCAAGCGAAAGAGAAAAGTCCATATGAACATATTGAGTGCAAGTTAATATGAAGACATTAGAAAGAAACGGAAACACAATCCTAAACAGGAAACAAGGGATAAATCTATACTTTAGTAAAGTGGGCGGGTCCTTCATATCAAGCGAAAGAGAAAAGTCCATATGAACATATTGAGTGCAAGATAATATGAAGACATTAGAAAGAAACGGAAACACAATCCTAAACAGGAAACAAGGGATAAATCTATACTTTAGTAAAGTGGGCGGGTCCTTCATATCAAGCGAAAGAGAAAAGTCCATATGAGCATATTGAGTGCAAGTTAATATGAAGATATTATAAAGAAACGGAAACACAATCCTAACAGGAAACAAGGGATAAATCTATACTTTATGAAAGTGGGCGGGTCCTTCATATCAAGCGAAAGAGAAAAGTCCATATTAACATATTGAGTGCAAGATAATATGAAGACATTAGAAAGAAACGGAAACACAATCCTAAACAGGAAACAAGGGATAAATCTATACTTTAGTAAAGTGGGCGGGTCCTTCATATCAAGCGAAAGAGAAAAGTCCATATGAACATATTGAGTGCAAGATAATATGTAGACATTAGAAAGAAACGGAAACACAATCCTAAACAGGAAACAAGGGATAAATCTATACTTTATTAAAGTGGGCGGGTCCTTCATATCAAGCGAAAGAGAAACGTCCATATGAATATATTGAGTGCAAGATAAAATGAAGACATTAGAAAGAAACGGAAACACAATCCTAAACAGGAAACAAGGGATAAATCTATACTTTATTAAAGTTGGCGTGTCCTTCATATCAAGCGAAAGATAAAAGTCCATATGAACATATTGAGTGCAAGATAATATGAAGACATTAGAAAGAAACGGAAACACAATCCTAAACAGGAAACAAGGGATAAATCTATACTTAATTAAAATGGGCGGGTCATTCATATCAAGCGAAAGAGAAAAGTCCATATGAACATATTGAGTCCAAGATAATATGAAGACATTAGAAAGAAACGGAAACACAATCCTAAACAGGAAACAAGGGATAAATCTATACTTTAGTAAAGTGTGCGGGTCCTTCATATCAAGCGAAAGAGAAAAGTCCATATGAACATATTGAGTGCAAGATAATATGAAGACATTAGAAAGAAACGGAAACACAATCCTAAACAGGAAACAAGGGATAAATCTATACTTTATTAAAGTGGGCGGGTCCTTCATATCAAGCGAAAGAGAAAAGTCCATATGAACATATTGAGTGCAAGATAATATGAAGACATTAGAAAGAAACGGAAACACAATCCTAAACAGGAAACAAGGGATAAATCTATACTTTAGTAAAGTGGGCGGGTCCTTCATATCAAGCGAAAGAGAAAAGTCCATATGAACATATTGAGTGCAAGATAATATGAAGACATTAGAAAGAAACGGAAACACAATGCTAAACAGGAAACAAGGGATAAATCTATACTTTATTAAAGTGGGCGGGTCCTTCATATCAAGCGAAAGATAAAAGTCCATATGAACATATTGAGTGCAAGATAATATGAAGACATTAGAAAGAAACGGAAACACAATCCTAAACAGGAAACAAGGGATAAATCTATACTTAATTAAAGTGGGCGGGTCCTTCATATCAAGCGAAAGTGAAACGTCCATATGAACATATTGAGTGCAAGATAATATGAAGACATTAGAAAGAAACGGAAACACAATCCTAAACAGGAAACAAGGGATAAATCTATACTTTAGTAAAGTGGGCGGGTCCTTCATATCAAGCGAAAGAGAAAAGTCCATATGAACATATTGAGTGCAAGTTAATATGAAGACATTAGAAAGAAACGGAAACACAATCCTAAACAGGAAACAAGGGATAAATCTATACTTTAATAAAGTGGGCGGGTCCTTCATATCAAGCGAAAGAGAAAAGTCCATATGAACATATTGAGTGCAAGTTAATATGAAGACATTAGAAAGAAACGGAAACACAATCCTAAACAGGAAACAAGGGATAAATCTATACTTAATTAAAGTGGGCGGGTCCTTCATATCAAGCGAAAGAGAAAAGTCCATATGAACATATTGAGTGCAAGATAATATGAAGACATTAGAAAGAAACGGAAACACAATCCTAAACAGGAAACAAGGGATAAATCTATCCTTAATTAAAGTGGGCGGGTCCTTCATATCAAGCGAAAGTGAAACGTCCATATGAACATATTGAGTGCAAGATAATATGAAGACATTAGAAAGAAACGGAAACACAATCCTAAACAGGAAACAAGGGATAAATCTATACTTTAGTAAAGTGGGCGGGTCCTTCATATCAAGCGAAAGAGAAAAGTCCATATGAACATATTGAGTGCAAGATAATATGAAGACATTAGAAAGAAACGGAAACACAATCCTAAACAGGAAACAAGGGATAAATCTATACTTTAGTAAAGTGGGCGGGTCCTTCATATCAAGCGAAAGAGAAAAGTCCATATGAACATATTGAGTGCAAGTTAATATGAAGACATTAGAAAGAAACGGAAACACAATCCTAAACAGCAAACAAGGGATAAATCTATACTTTAGTAAAGTGGGCGGGTCCTTCATATCAAGCGAAAGAGAAAAGTCCATATGAACATATTGAGTGCAAGATAATATGAAGACATTAGAAAGAAACGGAAACACAATCCTAAACAGGAAACAAGGGATAAATCTATACTTTAGTAAAGTGGGCGGGTCCTTCATATCAAGCGAAAGAGAAAAGTCCATATGAACATATTGAGTGCAAGATAATATGAAGACATTAGAAAGAAACGGAAACACAATGCTAAACAGGAAACAAGGGATAAATCTATACTTTATTAAAGTGGGCGGGTCCTTCATATCAAGCGAAAGATAAAAGTCCATATGAACATATTGAGTGCAAGATAATATGAAGACATTAGAAAGAAACGGAAACACAATCCTAAACAGGAAACAAGGGATAAATCTATACTTAATTAAAGTGGGCGGGTCCTTCATATCAAGCGAAAGTGAAACGTCCATATGAACATATTGAGTGCAAGATAATATGAAGACATTAGAAAGAAACGGAAACACAATCCTAAACAGGAAACAAGGGATAAATCTATACTTTAGTAAAGTGGGCGGGTCCTTCATATCAAGCGAAAGAGAAAAGTCCATATGAACATATTGAGTGCAAGTTAATATGAAGACATTAGAAAGAAACGGAAACACAATCCTAAACAGGAAACAAGGGATAAATCTATACTTTAATAAAGTGGGCGGGTCCTTCATATCAAGCGAAAGAGAAAAGTCCATATGAACATATTGAGTGCAAGTTAATATGAAGACATTAGAAAGAAACGGAAACACAATCCTAAACAGGAAACAAGGGATAAATCTATACTTAATTAAAGTGGGCGGGTCCTTCATATCAAGCGAAAGAGAAAAGTCCATATGAACATATTGAGTGCAAGATAATATGAAGACATTAGAAAGAAACGGAAACACAATCCTAAACAGGAAACAAGGGATAAATCTATCCTTAATTAAAGTGGGCGGGTCCTTCATATCAAGCGAAAGTGAAACGTCCATATGAACATATTGAGTGCAAGATAATATGAAGACATTAGAAAGAAACGGAAACACAATCCTAAACAGGAAACAAGGGATAAATCTATACTTTAGTAAAGTGGGCGGGTCCTTCATATCAAGCGAAAGAGAAAAGTCCATATGAACATATTGAGTGCAAGATAATATGAAGACATTAGAAAGAAACGGAAACACAATCCTAAACAGGAAACAAGGGATAAATCTATACTTTAGTAAAGTGGGCGGGTCCTTCATATCAAGCGAAAGAGAAAAGTCCATATGAACATATTGAGTGCAAGTTAATATGAAGACATTAGAAAGAAACGGAAACACAATCCTAAACAGCAAACAAGGGATAAATCTATACTTTAGTAAAGTGGGCGGGTCCTTCATATCAAGCGAAAGAGAAAAGTCCATATGAACATATTGAGTGCAAGATAATATGAAGACATTAGAAAGAAACGGAAACACAATCCTAAACAGGAAACAAGGGATAAATCTATACTTTAGTAAAGTGGGCGGGTCCTTCATATCAAGCGAAAGAGAAAAGTCCATATGAACATATTGAGTGCAAGTTAATATGAAGACATTAGAAAGAAACGGAAACACAATCCTAAACAGGAAACAAGTGATAAATCTATACTTTAGTAAAGTGGGCGGGTCCTTCATATCAAGCGAAAGAGAAAAGTCCATATGAACATATTGAGTGCAAGATAATATGAAGACATTAGAAAGAAACGGAAACACAATCCTAAACAGGAAACAAGGGATAAATCTATACTTTAGTAAAATGGGCGGGTCCTTCATATCAAGCGAAAGAGAAAAGTCCATATGAACATATTGAGTGCAAGATAATATGAAGACATTAGAAAGAAACGGAAACACAATCCTAAACAGGAAACAAGGGATAAATCTATACTTTAGTAAAGTGGGCGGGTCCTTCATCTCAAGCGAAAGAGAAAAGTCCATATGAACATATTGAGTGCAAGTTAATATGAAGACATTAGAAAGAAACGGAAACACAATCCTAAACAGGAAACAAGGGATAAATCTATACTTTAGTAAAGTGGGCGGGTCCTTCATATCAAGCGAAAGAGAAAAGTCCATATGAGCATATTGAGTGCAAGTTAATATGAAGATATTATAAAGAAACGGAAACACAATCCTAACAGGAAACAAGGGATAAATCTATACTTTATGAAAGTGGGCGGGTCCTTCATATCAAGCGAAAGAGAAAAGTCCATATTAACATATTGAGTGCAAGATAATATGAAGACATTAGAAAGAAACGGAAACACAATCCTAAACAGGAAACAAGGGATAAATCTATACTTTAGTAAAGTGGGCGGGTCCTTCATATCAAGCGAAAGAGAAAAGTCCATATGAACATATTGAGTGCAAGATAATATGAAGACATTAGAAAGAAACGGAAACACAATCCTAAACAGGAAACAAGGGATAAATCTATACTTTAATAAAGTGGGCGGGTCCTTCATATCAAGCGAAAGAGAAAAGTCCATATGAACATATTGAGTGCAAGATAATATGAAGACATTAGAAAGAAACGGAAACACAATCCTAAACAGGAAACAAGGGATAAATCTATACTTTGTTAAAGTGGGCGGGTCCTTCATATCAAGCGAAAGAGAAAAGTCCATATGAACATATTGAGTGCAAGATAATATGAAGACATTAGAAAGAAACGGAAACACAATCCTAAACAGGAAACAAGGGATAAATCTATACTTTATTAAAGTGGGCGGGTCCTTCATATCAATCGAAAGAGAAAAGTCCATATGAACATATTGAGTGCAAGATAATATGAAGACATTAGAAAGAAACGGAAACACAATCCTAAACAGGAAACAAGGGATAAATCTATACTTTATTAAAGTGGGTGGGTCCTTCATATCAAGCGAAAGAGAAAAGTCCATATGAACATATTGAGTGCAAGATAATATGAAGACATTAGAAAGAAACGGAAACACAATCCTAAACAGGAAACAAGGGATAAATCTATATTTTCTTTTCCCCATTTTCCTTTTTGCTTTTTTTTCGACCACATTTAATAATGACTTAGATTCCCTTCCCTCTCCACGTGTAAATTCTTTTAGGAAACATTTCCAAAAGATGGAAGTAGGTGATATTTGCTTCGATCACTCTATTTCTGAATAAAATACCTTAAATATTTTTGGAAAAAATGCCATCTGAGTAACACCGTAATTTCTCCCCCTGATGAGACTTTTAAAAACTTTTTTCCTTTTTTTGACATTGAAAGAAAAATGTATAATGTTGTAGTGGATATGTGCATGTTCTAATGTAACCTTGCATAATAAATAAATAAATATTTAAGGATCTACTCATGGTATCGAGCAATTAAAATTAATTTTTACATCGCTGAGATCTTACTGTTCGTTCTTCTACACTTTGATATATATATATATATATATATATATATATATATATATATATATATATATATATATATATATATATATATATATATATATGCATATATATATATATATTGTGCTGTTCGATAAAAGTGACTCACCTGATTTTTTTTTATTAAATGTTCTCTTCTCCGATGAAACGAAACTAGAGCTAAATTCAAAGGATAAGTGATCTAAAATCCGAAGAAGCTTTGAAAGCTCTTTGAATTTAGCAGTAAGTATTGTCAAGAATCCGTTCAGTATAATGTTCTGGGGATGCTTTTCTTTTCATGGAACTGGTTTCTTAAAACCTATTGAAAAGACCCGCAGGAGCGAGCAGTACAAGAGAATTTTAGAGTCTTGTCTGCTCCCTTCTGCTGAAAGGGTGCAAATCGGCCCCACCAAGCTCAATTTTATGTAGGATAATGATCCCTGTCACAAATCAAAATTGATTAAGGAATACTTTAATGAGAAGCAGGTGAGTGTTATGACATGGCCGCCCCAATCTCCTGACGTCACCCCATAGAAAACTTATGGAGTATTATAAAGTACAGGCTCTCGAGAAAGCTATTGAGCAACAAAGAGGCTTTGATTGTGAATTTCATATCCGAATGGAATTCAATGCTTGGAGATGAGATTTGCCAGAACGTAATCAAGTCAATGCCAAAAAGGGTTGAAAAGGTTATTCAAAATAAAGGAGGACCCATAGATTATTAAATATTTCGAACTATATTACCTATTATAAATAAATTATACCTCTATTATTCTTTATTTAAAGCTGTTCGGTTATGTTTCTATTGATTACTAGTTGCAGGAAATAAGTGAATCACATTTTTTGCACAGAGTTTTTCCGTAAATCTCATTTATATCGAAAATTATAATTATCAATAGAATACCTTAGGGTGAGTGAACTTTTTTACTAGGTGGTCGGGAAGGGGTATTAGTAAGATTAAAAATTAGTTTGACTCCAAAAACAATAGGCGAAAAAAAATTTTAAGTATTCAAACATCAGGTGAGTTACTTTTATGAAACAGCACTGTACAAGAGATTGCTAAGACGTTATTGGCTCGAACAAGATGATAAGATTTGAACATTTTGTCAGATCTTATAAAAATAGTCAGAAGAAAAAATTTCCAGCGCCACCTCGAGGGCGCGTGAGCCTGTGTGTTTATGTGTGTTCGTGCGTGTTTTTGAAATCGCGTGGTGTAGACGAGGAAAATGAAAAGAACTGTACAAAGAAAGATGAATATTGATGATGAAGATTATAATTAGGAAGGAAAATCACTGAGATGCAGGAACATGGTGCTCATGATGATCCTTTTATAATATATATATATATATATATATATATATATATATAGATATATATATATATATATATATATATATATTGTCATCCACAGACAGACTGTTTCGCTGTATGACAGCTCATCAGTGTGACTAGACGTCCGGTTGCCTCTGGCTAGAAAAGCCGTTGGCGCACGTCAGAGAAGAAGGCGTATTTAAGCGTATTTATTTTTAGATAAACAATTTTTAGATTTTTATATATATATATATATGTATGTATATGCGTATACATGTATATAAATATATTGTTAAATCCTTCGTTAAACCCTGCTTGGGACATGGTAAGCGAAAGGCTGCAAATATTCATTCTTCTACATGACAACAGCGATTTATTTGACTCCAGAAGATCTCCAAAGGTTTTGAAAGATTTTGCAACATAATTGTTGGGTGGAAGAAAGATTTCGTTGAATCAAGCTTCTGATTCAGGCTTTACATTTTTTTTGTGTACTTAAATGCCAGAGATTTTTGGCGATATAATCATAACAGAAGCACTCGCTCTTTTTCTTAATCGATAACTATATCTTTATCTGTATCTTTATATATATATATATATATATATATATATATATATATATATATATATATGTATATATATATGTGTGTGTGTGTGTGTGAATGTTTCGTTTTCAAAAAAAATGTCTAGTGCACCTCTGTTATAATTCAAATTTTCTGCGAAATCTTCAAAATCTGGTGTAGAAGAATTGGAGTTTTTAAAAACTCTTTCCTTTCTCCGTTTGTTTCATGTCTTGCTTATTTTTTTCCTGCTTCATTAAAATGATTTTTATTCCAATCTCGTCCTTCTTGAGATTCTTCTGTTGGGAAATTATTTCTTTTTCTTTTCTTTCTTTCTTTTTTTAACCCTTTCTTTCTTTCTTTCTTTCTTTCTTTCTTATTTTCACGCTTTCTGATTTTCACTTTCTTTCTTTCTTTCTTTCTTTCTATTTTCACGCTTTCTTTCTTTCTGATTTTCAATCTTTCCTTCCTTCTTTTTTCTTTCTTTGTTTCATTCTCTCTGATTTTCATTCTTTGTTTCTATCTTTGTTACTTTGTTTCTTTCTTTCTCATTTTCATTCATTCATTCTATCTTTCTTTCTTTCTTTCTTTCTATTTTCTTTCCTTTTTTACCGTTTCTTTCATTCTGTCTTTCTTTCTTTCTGGTTTTTACACTTTCGTTCCTTCTTTCTTTCTTTCTTTTTTAAGTTCACTCTTTCTTTCTCATTGTCGGTCTTTCTTATTTCCATTCCTTCTTTTTGATTCATACTCTCTCTTATTTTCACTCCTTCCTTCTTTCTTTTTTCTTTCTTTCTTTCATTCTCTCTGATTTTCATTCTTTGTTTATAGCTTTCTTGCTTTGTTTGTTTGTTTGTTTGTTTGTTTCTTTCTTTCTTTCTTATTTTCACGTTTCTATTGTTCAACCGCTGTCGATTTTCGAAAAGGGATTTTGTGAATTAAAAATAAACGAAATACAAGCGAAATAAATAAATAAAATAAATTAAATTAAAAAAAAAAATTTCATTTCATATTGTATGAAATTAGTCGATTTTTGAATAACTGGCACTTGATTTAATCTTTTTTTTAAGTTTATTTGTGAAAAATATATTTAAAAATACATAATAAATATTCAATATTCCCAGCGATCATCTTTCAGGCTTCAAAAATTCTGGAATGCACCACCACCAACACCACCACCACCACCACCACCACCATTAACAACAACAACAACAATAGTAATAATAATAATAATAATAATCTATTGTTGAATCCCTTTTCCAAAACGACAACTTTTCCATTTCCTTTCTTTGAAAACATAATAAGCCTCTTAAAATACATTCTTCATTTTTTTTTTTGCTTCTAAAAATGAAAAGTTCCCATTTCATTGTTGTTGGAATTTTGATGCAAGTTGTTGGTAAAAATCAGAGGCCGACATTAAATAGATAAGAGAACAAATCTATGATTAAGTTCCTTTTTTTAAAGCAAGATTCATTTGTAACACAAAAGAGCGGGCTTTAAAACACAGCTTCTTGTTTTAGCTAAGTCGCTCGCGTTCTTAATGACCTAACTTGAAATATTCACATCGGAAGGTTCTTCGCTCTGGGAGCTGTCAAAAGCGGGAAAAATTCTCAAGAAGAACACTTTCATACAAAATAAAGACTTATTTACACTATCTACATTCGGAGAATTGTCCCCATCTTTGTTGTTGTTTCGGCCGTTGTACCCACCGACGTTAAGGGTATTCAGAAGTTAACCCTTTCTTTAATCATCTTTTCTTTATGATTTCACCGCAGGAAAGTAGGACAAGCAGCCGTATCATTCGGAGGGACGTCCGTAAGAACAACACCGGTAAGCCATTCATGAAATGAACTAACCCGGTCACGTCCAAGGCGTGGCACGCGTGTGAACGACGCAAATATAAACGAAGCTAGCGGGAAAGCTGGGAAGATGGACAGATTGTAATCGACACACATGCTCTTTAGAACCCCAAGCTAGGCGATCAAATTCACGAGTACGCTAGGTGGTACAGGCTGTGAAAGTGAGAGAACAAAAACTGAGTATAAGGAGGACTGAGGAAAGGATGAAATATGAACGGGATTCAAGAAGATAGAAGATGGCGATTGACATTGCATTGAGGTTTTTGAAGATTGTATTTCTCAGGGAAGCAAGTAAACGGAAGGGAGCTCCTCAGTCGGGAAGTGCAAGAAAAGAAACTGTTCGAGCATAAGTGGCAGTTGTATTTAGTTATTTCAACAACAAACGGGTGGGAGCTGGATGTCAATCTAGTATCCCGCTTAAATTCATGTGGTCTGGGCACCAGGAAAAAAAAAAGCTCGCGAGGGCAGTTGCCATGAAAAATATTTGTGGAAAAGCCAAAGAAAAGCCGCGTTACGACAGTGACAAAGTAACTGAAGTCGTGATGCCAAGTTTACGCGTCTAGACATTTTCGATTCCACGCTATATGTCGAGGAATATCTCGTCTAGTTCTTATTTTAGTATTGCTCATTACTAAAATGTATTAGTAGTTACTTTTAGTACCACTCAATAACAAAAAGTACTAGTACTTATTTTTACTACTGCTCAATACTAAAAAGTACTAGTAGTTATTTTTACTACTGCGCAATGCTAAAAAGTACTAGTAGTTATTTTTATTACTGCTCAGTACTAAAAAGTACTAGTACTTATTTTTACTATGGCTCAATACTAAAAAGTACTAATAGTTATTTTTACTACTGCTCAGTACTAAAAGTACTAGTAGTTATTTTTACTATTGCTCAATACTAAAAAGTACTAGTAGTTATTTTTACTACTACTCAATATTAAAAAGTACTAGTAGTTATTTTTACTATTGCTCAATACTAAAACGTATTAGTAGTTACTTTTAGTACTGCTCAATACTAAAAAGTACTAGTAGTTATTTTACTACTGCTCAATAATAAAAAGTACTAGTAGTTATTTTTGCTATTGCTCAATACTAAAAAGTACTAGTAGTTATTTTTATTATTTCTCAATACTAAAAAGTATTAGTAGTTACTTTTTGTACTGCTCAATACTAAAAAGTACTAGTAGTTATTTTTTCTACTACTCAATATTAAAAAGTACTAGTAGTTATTTTTACTATTGCTCAATACTAAAAAGTATTAGTAGTTACTTTTAGTACTGCTCAATACTAAAAAGTACTAGTAGTTATTTTACTACTGCTCAATAATAAAAAGTACTAGTAGTTATTTTTGCTATTGCTCAATACTAAAAAGTACTAGTAGTTATTTTTACTATTGCTCAATACTAAAAAGTACTAGTGGTTATTTTTAGTATTGCTCAATACTAAAACGTACTAGTAGATATTTCTACTACTGCTCAATACTAAAAAGTACTAGTAGTTATTTTTAGTATTGCTCGCCTGCTTTCCATTGAGTCCAAGTACTTACTGCCCGGACCAGATATGAAATTCACAATTACCATATCACTAAATCCACTAATCAACGCTGGACTAAGCATAAACTACAAGAAGTCAGGGGGGATTTTGGAAGAGCCTGCGGGCTCGGATTGCCCCCATGTTAAACTCGGCCTTGTGCCACATCCTACCTCGTGAGGAGACTGGTAAATATCTGCAAGAAGACAGAATGCATGGTCATCAGTAAAAGGATGTGCCCGAAATGCTATTTGCAAGTCGGGAACACTAGAATCAAGAAGACGCGGAAGTTTAAAATATCTGGGAAGCGTCTTGACAGAGGACGGTAGGTGCAACACTGAGATCCGTAGAAGCATTGGGATGGCCAATGGGCACATTCCAAAAGCTGAGCAGAGTATTCCGAGACTGCGGGATTTCTTGGGTAACAAGCTACTGAGCTGTTACGTGACATCTGTCCTTCTTTACGGCAGCGAATGTTGGACGATTTCCTCAAAGTCGTTTTTAATGGTCTCGTGTCTGAAAATGTAGGTCCCCTTGTTATGGTAGTGGAATAGATTTTAGTATCCGGTGTCTCTGCTATCAACACTGTGTCATGTGTATATCTTTTGTTGTTAAGATGGTGGCTGTCAATAATGATTCCTGGTAGGACTTCTAATTCTTTCAGAATCATTTCACTATATAAGTTGAATAAGTCCGGTGAGAAGACACATCCTTGTCTTACGCTCCTTTATATGTTGTTAATGGCCTGGAGTCTGAAAATGTAGGTCCCCTTGTAATGGTGGTTGTTAGATTTTAGCTTCCTGTCTGCTATCAACACTGCGTCATATGTATATCTTTTGTTGTTAAGATGGTTGTCGCCAATAATGAATCCTGGTAGGAATTCTAATTTTATCAGAATCACCTATAGGTTGAATAAGTCCGGTGAGAAGGCATATCATTGTCTTAAACTCCTTTCTAAGTTGTTGTAAATGATCTGGTGTCTGAAAATGTAGGTCCACTTGCTATGGTTGTGGAAGAGATTTTAGCTCCCTGTTGCTAAAATGCCGTTACGCTACAAAGGAATTTCAACACGGGAGCGCCAAAGATTAAAATACATTTTATTGATGATGGGTTGCCGTTTTATGATGTGAAGAGCCTACAAAATTGGTAATATTTTTTTTCTTTTTTCTTTTTTGGAATGACAGTATAATATTATATGCTAAATCCACCTCTGACGAAAATAAGAAGGGTCACTGTGAATTTACATTAAATGTTGTACATTATCTATTTGTATTAATATCCCTATCGCGGTTGTTATATACGCAAATAGGGCGTTTCCTAGTGATCAAACGATTAGCCTGCTATTTTCGCAGGCCATTACGATTCTAATGAGTTATATCCTAATTGTGACCTCTTTTTACGTTTTTATGCCACGACCTTTGAAAATAATAGTCGCCGTGCAAAGCCAAATAAACTCTTTTCGGGGATTATCACATCTAGAGTTTTTCAGATACATACTAATCTTTTGCTATACTAAACACTATAGATATTAATACATATAGATATATCAATAAATAGGTTCATAGCACTCGTTGCGTTCTCTCTCTCTCTTATACCCACAATGCATTTTGATCTCAGCAAATGCGTGTACTCATCAACACACAGCAAGCAAGTAAATATTGACGTTAAGTGGTGTTGCATACTTAGGGTGATGGGTAACATTCTTTCTCGGGAGCAATTGCTAGAGAGTGCGACTGTAAATTGTGTCAACGACATGAATTATAAATTTATTCTAACGTGCCGACATTAAAATGGAAGCGATTATGAGTGAATTCAGTCATTATTGCATGAAGTGAAGACTGCTATTTTCTGTTGGTATGTATGTATATATCTATCTAGCATAATATTCTAATCTATCTATCTATCTATCTATCTATCTATCTATCTATCTATCTATCTATCTATCTATCTATCTCACTTTCCTTATCTATCTATCTATCTATCTATCTATCTATCTATCTATCTCACTTTCCTTATCTATCTATCTATCTATCTATCTATCTATCTATCTATCTATCTATCTATCTATCTCACTTTCCTTATCTATCTATCTATCTATCTATCTCACTTTCCTTATCTATCTATCTATCTGTCTATCTATCTCACTTTCCTTATCTATCTATCTATCTATCTATCATCTCACTTTTCTTATCTGTGCATCTCACTTTTCCTATCTATCTATCTATCTATCTATCTATCTATCTATCTATCTATCTATCTATCTATCTATCTTGCTTTTCTTATCTATCTATCTATCTATCTATCTATCTATCTATCTTTCTCACTTTCCTTATCTATCTATCTATCTATCTATCTCACTTTCCTTATCTATCTATCTATCTATCTATCTATCTATCTATCTCACTTTCCTTATCTATCTATCTATCTATCTATCTATCTATCTCACTTTCCTTATCTATCTATCTATCTATCTATCTATCTATCTATCTATCTATCTATCTATCTATCTTGCTTTTCTTATCTATCTATCTATCTATCTATCTCACATTTCTCATCTGTGTATCTCACTTTTCCTATCTATCTATCTATCTATCTATCTATCTATCTATCTATCTATCTCAGTTTGTGTATATCTATTAATTTCGGAAAACGTTTTTAAATCATTAGTTATTCAAGCCGAGCACCTTTTCCCTATTAGCTCCCCTTTCTCTCCCTCTCTCTCTCTGACTGTCTGTCTGTCTGTCTGTCTGTCTCATGGTGATTAAATATCCGCACATGAGCATGAATTAGTATTTGCCATAATGTAGTGAGGAACGAATATCAGCAGTTAGTAAGAACTGTAGGTGACTCAGTGCATTATGAGCAGGATTTGTTATTTATTTCATCTGTTTCCGATCATATTCTGAACCTGAGTGGCATTTATAATACTACCGCGTAAAATCAGAAAAGAAAGCAAGTTGACTTCAGCTACATACTGTAAAAGGATGTATACATTCTTTTGAGAGACCCTATATATAATTAGATTCCAAGGTATAGAAAAGGTAACAGAAAACCGCCCCACTGTCTTTCCCAAGAAACTAAAGAAAATTGAGGGCTGCAGAATGCACACAAGAGATTTCTGTGGACGTGTGGCACTGGATGACCCATGACATCTCCAAATATTCCGTCGGTTCATTCATATACATCATCATATACAGGGTGACTCAGAAATATATACACATTTTGAAGATTTCTCTAGAAATAATTCAAGCCACAAGAACCAAGAATATCTAATTTAAATAATGCATATGAAGGCATTATTATAAATGTATTTTCTTAAAAATTTGTAATCGCATTTGTTTTCAAATTGATGGCCATTATGATCCAAACATTTCTGACAACGTGACGCAATGAAATCACAGGCAGCAATCAATATTTCGATCGGTTTCTTGGACTTCTGTAAAACCTTTCCATCACCGTTTCTTGCTTCACATGACGCGTTTCATATTGGTTCTTGTATACATCGTGTGCAGTGCCATCAGCTTTAAATTCATGAGATTGTAGGCATCGAGGGTGGATTTGAATGGAACTATCTTCGAGACAGTTTTTCGAACTTCAACTGCATTTCTTTTGCTTCCAGTAGCATTTCAGGATGAACTTTCTTTGTTCAAAGTTAAGTCTGGACAACACTAGTGATATAATGGAATATGCATACACCTGTATCCCCCCTCACTGGAATATGATTGGCTGATGTCAGTCATAAATACAGACTGACAGAGAGACCAGGAGAGATCAAGGCTATGACGGCGCCTATTTAACTACGTCATTGGTCTACACCTATTGCCTAAGCATATTACCTGCGACTACGACGAGTACCAGTCGATTATTTCTACCGTGTACTGCTTGGGTATAGTAGTCAAAACCCCCTTAGCTACTTCGATCAAATATATCCCTTTCCGGGACATATCAACTAGTAATACTAACATGAAAAGAAAGCGAGTTGACTTCAGCTACACACTGTAAAAGTATGTGTACGTTTTTTGTGACACCCTATATATAATTTGATTCCAAACTATGGAGAAGGTAACAGAAAACCGCCCCACTGACTTTCCCAAGAAACTAAAGAAAATTGAGGTCTGCAGAATGCACACAAGAGATTTCTGCGGACGTGTGACACTGGATGACCCATGACATCTCCAAATATTCGGACAGTTCATCCATTTACATCATCATATACAGGGTGTCTCAGAAATATATACACAATTTGAAGCCTTCTCTAGAAATAATTCAAGCAACAAGAACCAAGAATATCTAATTTAAATAATGCATATGAAGACATTATTATATCTTCTTTTAATATTAGTATTAACAACTATTTTTCTTAACTAGAATGTGAGCTCGAATATTATATGTTGATTTCTGTTCACAGACTTGTAATAATGGTTGATATGAATTTATTCAACAGTAATCAGTTATCTATATTTAAAAAAAAAATCAGTAATCTTTCTCAATACTTTTTCATGATAAATTAAATTGTACCTAGTCGACTGCACACACAAAATAAAAGTGTTCAATTACAAAAATGTACGCTGTTCAATCAATTTAGTCAAAAGCAATAAGCGTCCAGAAGTTAAACCGAATAATGGGCAAACTAAGGAATCGGGATAAAATTGAGGTCTGCAGGATGCACACAAGAGATTTCTGCGGACTTGTGACACTGGATGACCCATGACATCTCCAAATATTTCGTCGGTTCATTCATATACATCATCATATACAGGGTGTCTCAGAAATGTATACACGTTTTGAAGCTTTCTCTAAAAATTCTCCAGGCAACAAGAACCGACTATATCTAATTTAAATAATGTAAATGAAAATCTTAATTATTATATGTATGTCCTTAAAAGTTTTTAATCGATTTTTTTTCCAAATTGATGGCCATTATGATCCAAACATTGCCAACAACGCGATGTAATGGAATCTCAAGCAGCAATTAACATTTCGATAGGTTTCTTGGAGCTTTGTGGACATATTCCTTCACCTTTCCTTGCTTCATATGGTTAGGTTTAGGGTTAAGGCTGTTGACCATGTTCACCATAGTCTATGAATAGAGAATACAGCGCAGTACGTAATCTGTTCAATGAAACAACGTTAAAAATTAACACTCACGAGTCAGACACTCTACTGAATCTGACTATAAAGCCAATACCACCAGCAGCTGTTCCGTAATTCTTCACTCTTCGATATCAAAGGCTAACAATGTATATTCGGGAAAAAACATGGCCGCCTTTATACACGTCGTATTGAATATTTTGAACCTTGTGATTGGTTAATATTTCTATTGGTGAACTATAAAATGAGTCACCTCATTTTGGTTGGCTCACTAGTATACAAAAGATACACAAAAACTCCAACAAAGGCATGGCCTTGTGTACACCGTGTACAGCACTATCAGCTTCAAATTCCTGTGATTGTATGCCGTGTGAGTGGATCTGAATGAAAATCTTTTCGATAACTTGTTTGAAATTCAAC
>OZ038485.1:13559002-13574002 GCA_964036315.1 Acanthosepion esculentum | reverse complement strand
GAAGAGGAGGAACCCACTATATGGTCAAAGCACGACACGTGGTTTTACTGTCCACTGATCCCAAGCTACAAGAAAATGAAAACTGCAAAGATTTATGTAATTAAAAGGAAGTCATAAGGAACACAAGATGAATTTGCAAATGAGCTGATGAACTTTTTTTTCAAATTTTACCCGCTGTCAATTAAACGGCCAAGAATCTATCAGTGTGCAGAGAAACGCAACTATTCTAGCCGGCAATATCTTTCGTATTAATAATAATTATGGAATGTAATTTTATCTGTGCGTTTGGCTTAAATGATTGGCCTGGCTAGGTTGGCAATAATGGGCCCGTACCACGCAAAGAGGATATAAATGTCGAAAAATGGCCGATCGTTCGTCTCTCTTTGTTGGCCATTGGTGGTAGCCAATATCTGGCCTTGTAGCGTCATCATTAAATAAATGTAATCTTGCAAACCATTTCCCAGACAGACAGGCAAATTGCTGGAACACACACACACACGCATACGCATACATACATACACACAGAGAATCTCTCTCTGTTTGTTGGCTCCCCCTCTCTCTCTTTCTTTCTCTCTCTCTCTCTCTCTCTATATATATATGTATGTATGTATGTATGTATTATTGATGCCAAATTGGTATCCTGTTACTGTGCAGAAAACACGTGATTCTTAAAGAATAAGTTTAGAACAGAGAACATATGTTAGATAATGAGTTTGTCTCTCATTTTTTCAGCCAAAAATATAACAAGAGAATGGAGTTGTTTGTGAAAGAATAGAAACCGTATAATTTTGACGTTTAATATAGCTGTCATGATCGTATCATTATCTTTTATAGATATACAGACGGAAATAGGAAAATGAAATCAATCGATTTTGTACACAAATATTGACGTTTTTAACGTAATTTCAGTTCGATTTCCAGTTCAATGAAATCAATGCTGCATATTGATCACAGAGATCGGTTATTATAAGGGGGGGGGGAGCTTTTCAGATTGAAAAAGTCAAATAATAAGCGCGTGAAACGTCGTGGACTTGCTGGCGTAGCCTCATAAAAAGATAGATAAAAATAGACTAAGATAGATGAATAGTTATAAACAAACTGAGGATATATATATATATATATATATATATATATATATATATATATATATATATATATAGATAGATAGATAGATAGATAGACAGATAGGAACAAAACTGAGGCTAGATAGATAGATAGGTAGATAGATAGATATTACCAGAATGAGATAGATAGATAGATAGATAGGAACAAAACTGAGACTAGATAGATAGATAGATAGCTATGAAGAGACAGATACCTATGAACAGACTGAGAATAGATATATATGAAAATATTAATATATATATATATTCATATATATATTAATATTATATATATAATATTAATATTATATCTATCTATCTATCTATCTATCTATCTACCTATCTACCTATCTCTCTCTCTCTCTCTCTCTCTCTCTCTCTATATATATATATATATATATATATATATATAGAGAGAGAGAGAGAGAGAGATAGATAGATAGATAGATAGATGATCGGTAAAAGTTAATCTCTGGTGTATTTTAATTTTAAAGCAGAAAACATTAAAATAATAATAATAATAATAATAATATATATATATATATATATATATATATATATATATATATATATATATATATATGTATATATAGATAGATAGATAGATAGATATAGATATATATATGTATGTATATATGGACAGAGAGAGGGGGGTATATATATGAACAGACTTAGATAGATATTAAAATATTAATATATATAGATAGATAGAGAGTTGATCGACAAAAGTTAATCTCTGCTGTATTTTAAATTTAAAGCAGAAAAAATAATATATCTGTTGATATTTCTGAGACGGGGTATTATGTACGGGGGAGACATTAAATGTGACAGTATTTTTTTCCATTGAGCGTGAAATCTTTAAATTGAACCATGACAGTGTCTTCAGTTTTGTGTAGCCTCTTCGCAAGACCACAAGTTCGAAGAGAGAATCCAGAAGATAGTTGATGGGGGTATCATCTGTTTGAGTCTGTGAAGAAGGAAATTAGATAAAAGCCGTACTCCATGATGACGCGTGGAAGGAAACGATTTACACATGAAATAAAATACGAGGAATTCTCATTGAGGACAAAGGAAAAGTACTGAACTGTTATGCAATATCGGTCCTCCTTTCTGGCAATTAATGTTGGGCCATCATTACAGCGATGAAGAAGAAACATGAGGTGACATGAATGTAGTTCTACCGAGGAAGGTTGATGACTGTACAACGAGCAAAATCGAAACAAAAAAGACACTTATATTTAACAGCAGAAAGAGACAGTTGAAATGTGGAGTCATAATAAAAAAAAAGACGGTTTGGAAAATTTAAAACTCACAGGACATTTTGAAGGCAAGAAGAATAGAGAAAGGTAGAGTATAACTTATCTAACATGCTTTTGTAAACGTTTATTACTACAGGAATTGCGGGATATAGCAAAAAGAGAAACTTTTCTAAGGGTTGCAAAGGAGAGAAAGTTATGGATTGCTATGGTCATCTATGTACTGAATGGACATTACGAAGAAGAAGAAGAAGAAGAAGAAGAAGAAGAGAAGGAGGAGGAGGAGAAGGAGGAGGAGGAAGAGGAGGAGGAGGAAGAAGAAGAAGAGGAGGAGAAGGAGAAGGAAGAAGAAGAGGACAAGGAGGAGGAATAATAATAATAATAAGAAGAAGATAAGGAGGAGGAGGAGAAGAAAAAGAAGAGGAGGAAGAATGAGAAGAAGAGGAGGAGGAGGGAGAAGAAAAAGAAGAGGAGGAAGAATTTGAAGAAGAGGAGGAGGAGGAGGGAGAAGAAGAAGGGGAGGAGGAAAAGAAAGAAGAGGAGGAGGAGGGCAAAGAGGAGAAGAGGAGGAGGGAGAAGAAGATGCAGAAGAGACGGAGGAGAAGAAAGAAGAAGAAAAAGAAGAAGAGCAGGAGGCGGGAGAATAAAAATAAGAAGAAGAGGAGGAGGAGGGGGAAGAAAAAGAAGAAGAAGAAGTGGAGGAGGAGGAGGAGGAGGAGGAAGAGCAAAAGAGATAGGGGGAAGAAGAAGAAGAAGAAGAAGAAGAAGAAGAAGAAGAAGAAGAAGAAGAAGAAGAAGAAGAAGAAGAAGGGATTGAGAAGGAAGGACACTATGTTGAAAACTGTGTTTGGAATAATCCTGGGACTTTTGTATTCATGCCGATATGCTATGTTTGCTTCTGCTATTAAGTCTGTTGTAATTAAAGAATAACATGTTATTTTTTTTTACCAACATTAGATCCGTATGAAATCGGACAGCCTGATTGATTGATTAATAAGTAAAGAGAAATGCACTGCTATATTGCTTGCTACAGAAACACTAAGTAAAACCTTCTCTTGATTAGCCTGCACGGAAATGAAATCTAATTTTCGTCTTCGCTGCCTGACAAGTCTATATATATGACACAGTCGTATGATTAATGCCATGTCTACTCATTCAAACCTTATGGCTTCTTTCATCATCTTAGGTCGATATTTTAGGTGAATGTAATGGAGCTCCGACTTCTGATTTTTTCTCTCGGTTTTATTTGCTTCCACGACTGAGAATAATTCAGTTTCTGTTGATTTTTCGTTGAGACATTTTAATGATTCCGTCCTCCAAGAAGCGACAATCCGTTGGACAAGACAAAATTTTGATTACGATAAAACCGTATAAAATCGACTTCAAGGCGAAGAAGGAGTTTAAAATCGTAAAATATCTCTCTCTCTCTCTTTCTCTCTCTCTCTCTCTCTCCCGGGTTCTCATTTTTCTTTCTCTCTCTGTGCCTTTCCCTTTCTCCTTCGGTTTCTGTCTAATTCTCACAATCATCCTCTTTCTAGTTCTCTCCTCCTCCCCTTCGCTGATTCGTTCTGTCTCTCTTTGATTTTCATTCCATTTTCTCCTCTCTACTCTCTCTTTACTTCTCTCTCTCTCTCTCTCTTTCTAACTTCCTCTGTTATTCTCGTTCTCTTTCCGCTTCTCATCGGCTCTCTTTATTTTTTATTCTTATTTCATTTCCCCCTCTGCTTTTCTCGCTCTCCACTTTTCTCCCCCCCTCTCTCTCTTTCTCTTTTCATCTCAACACAACTTTCCTCTTCCTCTATGATTTTCTCTCCGCCTCTCTCTTTCTCCCTTTGTTGCTACCTTTCTGCTTGACCTCCTTTCCACTTCTCTCTCTCTATCCCCCTTTTCTTCCCCTCCTCTCCAATTCTTTCTCTCTGATTTTCTCTCCACTTCTCACCCTCCTCTTCTCTCTCTCTCTCTCTCTCTCTCTCTCTCTACTTCCTTGTTTACTTATCTTTTTGTCTTATTGGTTCTCTTATCTCTCCGACTCTTATTCTGTCTAATTCTCTCCACTTCTCACTCTCTGCTTCTCTTTCTTTTCCCTCTGCGCTTGCCTTTCTTTTTCCTTCTCTCTTTTTCTCTCAATTCACTCACTCTCTCTCTCTCTCTCTCTCTTTCTTTGTCTTTCTTTTTCTCTCCCAAACTCTTCCCTTCCCTCTTTTCCATTATGTTTCTTTTTTTTCTTCTATCTTTCCGATGTTCACTTTACGCTTTTCTCCCTTGTTTATGTCCCCACTTCATTTTTCTCTCACCGCTTCTCTCTTTCCTTCTCCGACACACTGTATGACTTTCTCTTTCTCTTTCATTCTCCTCCCATTCCTCTCTCCACACTTTCCTTCCCTCTCCACTCCTTTCGCCGTTTTATTTTTCTTTGGAATTCCCTCCTCCTCTCGGGCCTTTTTAATGTCTGACTTGAATTAAGGTCCAGTTGAATGCAAACTATTTACAGTATTCACACTGATGTCTTCATCTTTATTATCATATTCACAACGTTTCGACCATTGTACGCTCCGGCCTTCTTCAGATGATATACGTTGGAATTTCAAACCGAACCCTTTATTTAGTCCACGTGGGAAGATTGTTCTCGTTCCAGTTTCAGATAGTTTCCTTTTAGTAACTCAACAAGTTTTTGTTCACTTCTGCTGTGGCCAGGTATTGAACTCGCAATTCTTTCACAACTCTTAGGGGCAAGTTACTAGACTACCGTAATTCCCCATGTATAATACGCCTTCATCCATAATACGCACACCTAAATTTTGTTGAAAATGTGGGAAAATGCTATTACTCAAGCATAACACGCACCCCTTGCTTGGTAATCAAACCGTATAAATTGTATCTCTCTAATTTCATTACGGTCAGCGTTTTCTACTCTTATTTAAAAAAAAAATGGTTTTAAAATAGAATATTTTTCTAATTTAGTTTTATGATTACTGTTATTTAATTTTACGGTAATTTTTTAAAGATTTTTGTAGCTGTGCATAGTACGCATCTCTGATTTTGCTTATTGTTTTTTAGACATGAATGCGCATTATACATGGGAAATTACGGTATTTCAACTAACACTGTTATCCACTGAGCCATGTGTACTTGGGAACGCATTTAATGTAAAGCTTTATTTATTATAACAGGTACAGTTTTTTGAGTTCGCTTCTGTTTTCGGAAGAAACTCAATAAATCAATCGGTAGACTAAAACAAAATTGTATCAAGAAAATCGAAATTAAAATTTATGGAGGGATGGAAACGTAACTAAGCATGTAATTTTGAGAGGATTCATTCTGTATATTACCGTAATTCACCTTGTATAATATGCCTTCATCCATAACACGCACACCTTAAATTGTACTGAAAGTGTGGGAAAATTATTCTACTCACGTATAATACGCACCTCTTGTTTGGTAATCAAACCGTATAAATTGTACCTCTCCAGTTTCATTACGGCCAGCGATTCCTACTCTTAATTAAATGGTTTTAAACAGAATAATATTATTATTCTAATTTAGGTTTATGATAAATCATACTTTGTTTTACGGCAATTTTTTTAAAGATTTTTTTTTGTAGCTGTGCATAATACGCATCCCTGATTTTACTTATTGTTTTTTAGAAAGAAAATGCGTATTATACATGGGGAATTACGGCATTTCAACCAACTCTTTTATCCACTGAGTGTATTTCGGCACGCATTTAATGTAAAAGGTTTTGAGTTCGCTTATGTTCTTGGAAGAAACCCGAGATTGTTGCATTTAAATATTTAAATATGTTTATAGAGGAGGTTTTTTTTATTATTGTTTTGACTTTATTCTTGAATGATGAACATTTTACAGAGGTTATCTGTCCCGAAAACAAGTTGCCTGCTGGCTGAACCAAAAGCCATTGATCCTATCCCAAATTATTGTAAAACGGACTAGCTGCTCAGTGGTCGATGTTGTCAGCTTATATGTTTGTCTGTTTACGTCCAGACTCGATGTTTACATTTTCAGACCGAAGTGGCGCAGTGAATGATGGGCCGATAATCGTCTCTTTCGCCTTTAGTGACCATTTCCTGAAATCGATGCCGCAGGTGATGGGGGTCTTTTGTAATGTGTCTCCGCCTCTTCTTTTCTCTCCCTCTCTCGTTCGTTGCCTGCAATCTTGGAACGGCGATGAATGTATTACACGACAAAGAGTTATTGATCAATCGATTCTACTGGCACACTTCAACTGTTCTTTTACTTTTTCAAAGACTATTTTCAATTTCCAATAGATTATTTTAAAAATGTTTCTCGTCCTGGGTAAAACGTTAAACTGCATCCGTGTCCTGGGTAAGACGTTAAACTACGTCCAGCAGCAAGGCCTCTGATCAGGAGGCTTTGAGGAGCGTGGAACCACCTCTTAATTGCTGGTGGTCCCAGGTCTACTCTGACCCGGGGTGGTAGCACCTGTTAGGGTCCCAGCTATAGGCAAATAGTTAACTATTACCAGCAATACTTTTTTGAAAAATATTATTTCCAGCAATACAATTTTGAAGAAAATATATTACCAGAAACAAAATATTAACAAAACAAAATATTACCAACAATAAAAAATGTTGTCGGCATTAAAAAACCCATTGAGTTTGATATGCCGTTAAACAAAATAAATCAAATCCATCTAAACCAAAGAATACATATTCTATTCATACGAATCTATCCTAAAAATGTTGTCGGCATTAAATAACCCATTGAGGTTGATATGCCGTAAAACAAAATAAATCAAATCCATCTAAACCAAAGAATACATATTCTATTCATACGAATCTATCCTAAAAATGTTGTCGGCATTAAATAACCCATTGAGGTTGATATGCCATAAAATAAAATAAATCAAAGCCATCTAAACCAAAGAATACTTATTCTATTCATACAAATCTACCCTAAAAATGTTGTCGACATTACATAACCCATTGAGGTTGATATGCCGTAAAACAAAATAAACCAAATCAATCTAAACCAAAGAATACATATTCTATTCAGACGAATCTATCCTAAAAATGTTGTCGTCATTAAATAACCCATTGAGGTTGATATGCCGTTAAACAAAATAGACCAAATCTAAAGATGTTTCCCAAACGTCATTGGATTTGGGAACATATCAGTTTCTTTTATATTTTTAAGGAATATAATTTAAATTCTTGTAAGAAAAAGTGTTAGAGTTGGGGGTAATGTTATGGTCTATGGCTCCTGATACATACTCTTAGGAAAAGTACAGAGAAGGTTATATTTCATATACAGCAAAACCTCGTTATCCACGGTAGCTATATTCTTGGTAAATGGGGAAATACAGGGTATATACAAAATGTTTGACCATACACAACAAGCTTATTTGTTGACAACAAAAACACACGAACAGTATCTCTCCAATCGTTGACTGAAGAAAGTATTTTGCAATTAGGCAGAGTTTATTTATGGCCATGGCCTCCATATTACATTTTCTTCGTATAAATGACCTTGGGAAAACAATTCTTTTCTCCCCCCCACTTCCAAAAAATAAGGGTTAAATAACAGGGTTGAATGGGCTATGTTGAAAAGAAGATGAATGCAAGAATAAAGAGAAAGAAGGAACACGAGAGGTAGAGTGAAAAGAAGAAGAAGAAGAAGAAGAAGAAGAAGAAGAAGAAGAAGAAGAAGAAGAAGAAGAAGAAGAAGAAGAAGAAGAAGAAGAAGAAGAAGAAGGAATCAAAAGATGAAAAAAAAAAGGGAAACGAGAAAGAAGAGGAAAACGAAAAAGAATAGGATGGAGCGAAAAGAAAAGGAAGAGGGGGAGCAAAAAACGAGAAAGAAGAGGAAAGGAAAAAATCAAAGGAAGAGCGAAAAGAAAAAGAAAGAAGGGAACGAAAAAAGAAAAAGACGAGGAAAGCGAAAAAGAAGAAATAAAGACAAGTTAAAGAGAATGTCGAAACAAACGATGTAGACGGAAAAGAAGAAGAAAAAGAAGACGAAAAAGAAGATGAAGCTAAAAAAGAGGAAGAGGGAAAATAAAAGGAAGAGGGAAAAGAAAAGACGAAAAATAAGCGGAAAACGAAAAAGTAGAGAAAGACGGGACAAAGGAGAACAAAACGAAAAAGAAGAGGAATGGAGAAAAGAAAAAGAAGAGGAAAGTAAAAGACAAAAATGAAAAGGAAGACGAAAAAGAAGAGGAAGATGAGAAAGAAGAGTAAGGAGGAAGAGAAAAAGGAAGAGGGAAGTAAACGAAGAAAAAGAAGAGTAAGGAGGAAAAGAAAAAGGAAGAGGGAAGTAAACGAAGAAAAAGAAGAGTAAGGAGGAAAAGAAAAAGGAAGAGGGAAGTAAACGAAGAAAAAGAAGAGTAAGGAGGAAAAGAAAGAGGAAGAGGGAAGTAAACGAAGAAAAAGAAGAGTAAGGAGGAAGAGAAAAAGGAAGAGGGAAGTAAACGAAGAAAAAGAAGAGTAAGGAGGAAGAGAAAAAGGAAGAGGGAAGTAAACGAAGAAAAAGAAGAGTAAGGAGGAAAAGAAAAAGGAAGAGGGAAGTAAACGAAGAAAAAGAAGAGTAAGGAGGAAAAGAAAAAGGAAGAGGGAAGTAAACGAAGAAAAAGAAGAGTAAGGAGGAAGAGAAAAAGGAAGAGGGAAGTAAACGAAGAAAAAGAAGAGTAAGGAGGAAAAGAAAGAGGAAGAGGGAAGTAAACGAAGAAAAAGAAGAGTAAGGAGGAAAAGAAAAAGGAAGAGGGAAGTAAACGAAGAAAAAGAAGAGTAAGGAGGAAAAGAAAGAGGAAGAGGGAAGTAAACGAAGAAAAAGAAGAGTAAGGAGGAAGAGAAAAAGGAAGAGGGAAGTAAACGAAGAAAAAGAAGAGTAAGGAGGAAGAGAAAAAGGAAGAGGGAAGTAAACGAAGAAAAAGAAGAGTAAGGAGGAAGAGAAAAAGGAAGAGGGAAGTAAACGAAGAAAAAGAAGAGTAAGGAGGAAAAGAAAGAGGAAGAGGGAAGTAAACGAAGAAAAAGAAGAGTAAGGAGGAAGAGAAAAACGAAGAGGGAAGTAAACGAAGAAAAAGAAGAGTAAGGAGGAAAAGAAAAAGGAAGAGGGAAGTAAACGAAGAAAAAGAAGAGTAAGGAGGAAGAGAAAAACGAAGAGGGAAGTAAACGAAGAAAAAGAAGAGTAAGGAGGAAAAGAAAGAGGAAGAGGGAAGTAAACGAAGAAAAAGAAGAGTAAGGAGGAAGAGAAAAAGGAAGAGGGAAGTAAACGAAGAAAAAGAAGAGTAAGGAGGAAGAGAAAAAGGAAGAGGGAAGTAAACGAAGAAAAAGAAGAGTAAGGAGGAAAAGAAAGAGGAAGAGGGAAGTAAACGAAGAAAAAGAAGAGTAAGGAGGAAGAGAAAAACGAAGAGGGAAGTAAACGAAGAAAAAGAAGAGTAAGGAGGAAGAGAAAAAGGAAGAGGGAAGTAAACGAAGAAAAAGAAGAGTAAGGAGGAAAAGAAAGAGGAAGAGGGAAGTAAACGAAGAAAAAGAAGAGTAAGGAGGAAGAGAAAGAGGAAGAGGGAAGTAAACGAAGAAAAAGAAGAGTAAGGAGGAAGAGAAAAAGGAAGAGGGAAGTAAACGAAGAAAAAGAAGAGTAAGGAGGAAAAGAAAGAGGAAGAGGGAAGTAAACGAAGAAAAAGAAGAGTAAGGAGGAAGAGAAAAACGAAGAGGGAAGTAAACGAAGAAAAAGAAGAGTAAGGAGGAAAAGAAAAAGGAAGAGGGAAGTAAACGAAGAAAAAGAAGAGTAAGGAGGAAGAGAAAAACGAAGAGGGAAGTAAACGAAGAAAAAGAAGAGTAAGGAGGAAAAGAAAGAGGAAGAGGGAAGTAAACGAAGAAAAAGAAGAGTAAGGAGGAAGAGAAAAAGGAAGAGGGAAGTAAACGAAGAAAAAGAAGAGTAAGGAGGAAGAGAAAAAGGAAGAGGGAAGTAAACGAAGAAAAAGAAGAGTAAGGAGGAAAAGAAAGAGGAAGAGGGAAGTAAACGAAGAAAAAGAAGAGTAAGGAGGAAGAGAAAAACGAAGAGGGAAGTAAACGAAGAAAAAGAAGAGTAAGGAGGAAAAGAAAAAGGAAGAGGGAAGTAAACGAAGAAAAAGAAGAGTAAGGAGGAAGAGAAAAACGAAGAGGGAAGTAAACGAAGAAAAAGAAGAGTAAGGAGGAAAAGAAAGAGGAAGAGGGAAGTAAACGAAGAAAAAGAAGAGTAAGGAGGAAGAGAAAAAGGAAGAGGGAAGTAAACGAAGAAAAAGAAGAGTAAGGAGGAAGAGAAAAAGGAAGAGGGAAGTAAACGAAGAAAAAGAAGAGTAAGGAGGAAGAGAAAAAGGAAGAGGGAAGTAAACGAAGAAAAAGAAGAGTAAGGAGGAAAAGAAAGAGGAAGAGGGAAGTAAACGAAGAAAAAGAAGAGTAAGGAGGAAGAGAAAAACGAAGAGGGAAGTAAACGAAGAAAAAGAAGAGTAAGGAGGAAGAGAAAAAGGAAGAGGGAAGTAAACGAAGAAAAAGAAGAGTAAGGAGGAAGAGAAAAAGGAAGAGGGAAGTAAACGAAGAAAAAGAAGAGTAAGGAGGAAAAGAAAGAGGAAGAGGGAAGTAAACGAAGAAAAAGAAGAGTAAGGAGGAAAAGAAAAAGGAAGAGGGAAGTAAACGAAGAAAAAGAAGAGTAAGGAGGAAAAGAAAGAGGAAGAGGGAAGTAAACGAAGAAAAAGAAGAGTAAGGAGGAAGAGAAAAAGGAAGAGGGAAGTAAACGAAGAAAAAGAAGAGTAAGGAGGAAGAGAAAAAGGAAGAGGGAAGTAAACGAAGAAAAAGAAGAGTAAGGAGGAAGAGAAAAAGGAAGAGGGAAGTAAACGAAGAAAAAGAAGAGTAAGGAGGAAAAGAAAGAGGAAGAGGGAAGTAAACGAAGAAAAAGAAGAGTAAGGAGGAAGAGAAAAACGAAGAGGGAAGTAAACGAAGAAAAAGAAGAGTAAGGAGGAAAAGAAAAAGGAAGAGGGAAGTAAACGAAGAAAAAGAAGAGTAAGGAGGAAGAGAAAAACGAAGAGGGAAGTAAACGAAGAAAAAGAAGAGTAAGGAGGAAAAGAAAGAGGAAGAGGGAAGTAAACGAAGAAAAAGAAGAGTAAGGAGGAAGAGAAAAAGGAAGAGGGAAGTAAACGAAGAAAAAGAAGAGTAAGGAGGAAGAGAAAAAGGAAGAGGGAAGTAAACGAAGAAAAAGAAGAGTAAGGAGGAAAAGAAAGAGGAAGAGGGAAGTAAACGAAGAAAAAGAAGAGTAAGGAGGAAGAGAAAAACGAAGAGGGAAGTAAACGAAGAAAAAGAAGAGTAAGGAGGAAGAGAAAAAGGAAGAGGGAAGTAAACGAAGAAAAAGAAGAGTAAGGAGGAAAAGAAAGAGGAAGAGGGAAGTAAACGAAGAAAAAGAAGAGTAAGGAGGAAGAGAAAGAGGAAGAGGGAAGTAAACGAAGAAAAAGAAGAGTAAGGAGGAAGAGAAAAAGGAAGAGGGAAGTAAACGAAGAAAAAGAAGAGTAAGGAGGAAAAGAAAGAGGAAGAGGGAAGTAAACGAAGAAAAAGAAGAGTAAGGAGGAAGAGAAAAACGAAGAGGGAAGTAAACGAAGAAAAAGAAGAGTAAGGAGGAAAAGAAAAAGGAAGAGGGAAGTAAACGAAGAAAAAGAAGAGTAAGGAGGAAGAGAAAAACGAAGAGGGAAGTAAACGAAGAAAAAGAAGAGTAAGGAGGAAAAGAAAGAGGAAGAGGGAAGTAAACGAAGAAAAAGAAGAGTAAGGAGGAAGAGAAAAAGGAAGAGGGAAGTAAACGAAGAAAAAGAAGAGTAAGGAGGAAGAGAAAAAGGAAGAGGGAAGTAAACGAAGAAAAAGAAGAGTAAGGAGGAAAAGAAAGAGGAAGAGGGAAGTAAACGAAGAAAAAGAAGAGTAAGGAGGAAGAGAAAAACGAAGAGGGAAGTAAACGAAGAAAAAGAAGAGTAAGGAGGAAAAGAAAAAGGAAGAGGGAAGTAAACGAAGAAAAAGAAGAGTAAGGAGGAAGAGAAAAACGAAGAGGGAAGTAAACGAAGAAAAAGAAGAGTAAGGAGGAAAAGAAAGAGGAAGAGGGAAGTAAACGAAGAAAAAGAAGAGTAAGGAGGAAGAGAAAAAGGAAGAGGGAAGTAAACGAAGAAAAAGAAGAGTAAGGAGGAAGAGAAAAAGGAAGAGGGAAGTAAACGAAGAAAAAGAAGAGTAAGGAGGAAGAGAAAAAGGAAGAGGGAAGTAAACGAAGAAAAAGAAGAGTAAGGAGGAAAAGAAAGAGGAAGAGGGAAGTAAACGAAGAAAAAGAAGAGTAAGGAGGAAGAGAAAAACGAAGAGGGAAGTAAACGAAGAAAAAGAAGAGTAAGGAGGAAAAGAAAAAGGAAGAGGGAAGTAAACGAAGAAAAAGAAGAGTAAGGAGGAAAAGAAAAAGGAAGAGGGAAGTAAACGAAGAAAAAGAAGAGTAAGGAGGAAAAGAAAAAGGAAGAGGGAAGTAAACGAAGAAAAAGAAGAGTAAGGAGGAAAAGAAAGAGGAAGAGGGAAGTAAACGAAGAAAAAGAAGAGTAAAACGAAAAAGAAGAAAAAGAGATTAATCAAAGAGAACGTCGAAACAAAAGAAGAGGAAGACGAAAAAGAAGAGGAAGACGAAAAAGAAGAGGAAGACGAAAAAGAAGAGGAAGACGAAAAAGAAGAGGAAGACGAAAAAGAAGAGTAATAGGTAAAATAAAACGAAGTGGGGGTAAAAGACGAAAAAGAAGAGGAAGAGAGAAAAGAAAAGTAAAGTAAAAGAGGAAAAAGAAGAGGAAAACAAAAAAGAAGAGAAAGAGTCAAATGAAGAGGTGGTTGGGACAAAGGAGGAATAGGGAAAAGAAGAGGAAGACGAAAAAGAAGAGGAAGACGAAAAAGAAGAGAAAGAGAAAAGAGTATGTAGAAGAAAAAGTTGTAGACAAAAACGGGAGACAGAAATGAAAAACAAAACGGAAATTTACGCATATTACCCCACGTTGAAGAGAGCGAGAATCGCCTACGTCGTAAAGGAGATGACGTTAGAAAAATGTCGGACGGTAACATATTAAAAAAAAATACGAAGAGAACTATATTATATAAGCTATTAGGTATGTGGGTGCCAGGGTACCGAAGTTTGGTCGAATGGATTAAAGCGAGGCCTGATTCTTTCGATTCAAAAGAATCAGGACGGGACTAGCAGCCGGAAGTAAAAGGAATCAGAATTAATGCTTGTAATATTTGATCTTTGATCGACTGGCGGCTGAGATGTGGAGGACGAATGGAGAGTTCCAGGAAAACCTTAGGAAAAATGTACAAATATTGTAAGATGTTGAAATCAAAACAGAAATGACAGCGAAGTGTAAATAGACTTCTTTATTCTTATTTTTACTTGTTTGTCTCTTTACGACTACCACCGCATCGAGGAACACCATCATCATCGTTTCCTTCTCCTCCTCCTCCTCCTCATTCTTCTTCTTCTTCTTCTTCTGGTTCCTCCTCATCTTCCTTCACTTCTTCTTCTTCCTTCTCCTTCTTCTTCTCTCTCTTCCTCCTCTTCTTTCTTCTTCTTCTTCTTCTTCTTCTTCCTCTTCTTCTTCTTTTTCTGGCTCCTCCTCATCTTCCTCCTCTTCTTCTTCCTCCTCCTTCTTCTTCTTGTCTCTTCCTCCTCGTCTTCTTCTTCTTCATCCTCTTCTTTTTTCTTCTTATTCTTCCTCATCCTCCTCTACTTCTTCTTCTGTTTCTTCCTCATCATCTACCTCTTCTTCCTCCTCCACGCCCTCCTCCTCCTCTTCTTCTTCCTTCACCTCCACGTCCTCTTCTTCTTCTTCTTCTTCTTCTTCTTCTTCTTCTTCTTCTTCTTCTTCTTCTTCTTCTTCCTTCTCTTCTTCTTCCTCCTCTTCCTCTACTTTTACTTTCTCCTCCTCGTTCTTCTTTTTCCTCTTCCTCCTTCTCGTCGTCTTCTTCTTCCTCCTCCTCCTCTTCCTCCTCCTCTACCTCTTCTTCCTCCTCCTCCTTCACTTCTTCTTTTTCTTTTTCTGCTTCTTCTTCTTCTTCTTCTTCTTCCCCCTTCTACCTCTTCTTCCTCCTCCTCCTCTTCTTCCTCCTCCTCTTATCATTCTCCTTCTTCCCCCTCCTCCTCTCCTTCTTCTTCTTCTTCTTCTTCTTCTTCTTCTTCTTCTTCTTCTTCTTCTTCTTCTTCTTCTTCATCCTCCTCGTCTTCTTCCTCCTCTTCCACTTTTCCTTCCTCCTCCTCCGCCTTTTCTTCTGCTTCTTCTTTTTCTTCACATTTTTCCTCAAATTCTGTTCTTACAAGAGAAAGAAAGAAGGAAATCATGATGAAGAAGAAAAAGAAAATCGACAATCTTCTTCTCCGTCTTCATCACAATTTCCTTCATCCTTTTCTTCTTTTTCTTCTTTGGCATTTCGTATTTAATTGCTATTTTAAAAAGCCCGAAATATTTTTATATCCTTTCTTACACCCGAACTGATTTTCTTTTTCCTCTTTCTCTTCTTTCTCTTCTTCTACTTCTTTTTTTTAATCTTCCTCCCCAGACCTCCGCTTCTTTTTCTCCTTCCTTCATTACTCTCCTTCTTTTCTTCTCGCTCTTTCTCTTCTTCTTCTTCTCTCCCACTACA
>OZ038485.1:13544002-13554002 GCA_964036315.1 Acanthosepion esculentum | reverse complement strand
GAAAGGAAAAAAAGAATAAACCAAAATCTTGGAAATCAGAACAGGTGTAATATGGTTTCTTTTACGCCGTTTCTGGTCGAACCTGTTTTTTTCCCCTTCTTTTCTGACGAGGCACTGAAATACGGTCATCTTTCACCTGTCTGTAAGTCTCCGTCCTTACGCAATTAACTCCACCCCACCCACAAAAAAACCCCTCTGCCTACCGACAGATACGTAGCCTTTATATAAGTCTACAATTTGTATAGCTGTCTCTGCATAGTTCTATCGGGCATGCCAGTTCGCGCATGCGCCTTTTCCAAATTGCAAATGGCTGACATACGAAAACATGAGGTCCGTTCGATCCTGATGGGTGCGTTGAATATTCGACATCCGCCCCACTGATCTCGTAATCACAAAGGTGAAAGGTGGGCGGGGGGGTCTTCAACCTGGTACTACTTGCTCTCCGGTTGAGTTGTCGGGCGTTCTCGAGTCGGGTTCAGAATCAGCATCTTCGGAGTTAGTAGGCGAGCTAAAGATTTGTTCCACCATTTTATTGCTTTCCGACGATGTGGCACTGTTGACGCTCACAGATATCCATGAACAAAGACTACAGTACGGTATATAGTGAGTGTATCATGCTAATTATAACTCTAAGAGGGCTACTGGTATATTTATAAAGCTTGCTTAGGCACTGAGAAATAATATTCACGTTCAAACTCCGCCTCGATTTCGTCGGTTCACATTGCAGAGCAGAATAACAAAATAAGAGGCGAAATAAAGCAAAGTAATGAACGGTAAGTGACTCCATAATTCAATAAGACAAACATTATTAATAGATATCTAAATAAATCGATAGGACAGGAAATAAGAAGACTGAAATGAAAATGTCAAAATGGATAGTAAGAGAGAGACATAGATAGATATGAACAGGCTGATAGATAGATAGATAGATAGATAGATAGATAGATAGATAGATAGATAGATAGAAAGAAAGAAACAGACTGGAATATATATATATATATATATATATATATATATATATATATATATATATATATATATATATATATAGATAGATAGATAGATAGATAGAAACAGACTGGACTAGATAGAAGTTGTCCTAGAGAAGCGAAAGCCATATTACTTATCTGAAAGAAGTCTGCTCATATATCTCTGTTTATTTCCGTTTGTTCATATCTATCTATCTATCTATCTATCTATCTATCTATCAGTCTGTTCATATGCATCTATTTATTACATTCAGTTTATATATATATATATATATATATATATATTATCTCATATTTTACATAAAATAAATAGACAAAAATTGTCTATATTATTTAATGAAACATGCATCAATGAGAAAATGCTGCCGAAATACATACACAACACACACACACACACACATATATACACTCATCAGTCTGATATATATATATATATATATATATATATATATATATATATATATATCAGTCTGCTCATATCTATCTATCTATCTATCTGTCTATCTATATATATATATATATATATATATATATATATATATATATATATATATATATATATATATATAGGAAGAAACGAAAAGAAAATCGACGTGAAATAGAAATTGATTCCGATACAATGAAATTGATCTCTGTGCATAGTGAGCGCGCTGGTCGGACAGATATGAACCTAAATACCCACACATGCACCTTATGTAAATTCAAACAAGTTTTATTAAATTCTGTGAATTTTTTCCCTTTCTTCTGCAAAGTGAGTAGGCTTTCCGTTTAGCATTATACTTACTGGAGAATTTTGAAATTGTTTTCTATATTTTTTTCTTTTTAGATAATATCAAGATGAATGATACAAAAGTTGATAAGTGAACCTCAAAGAATATGGGCCACCAGAACATAGCAGCTGATCTCTCCTCTGATCGAACCCCGGTTGTTTAATGGGCGGAGGGCTTGTAAAATTCTACAAGCCAAAAACAAAACCAGTAATATTTTACCTGTTATGGTGGATGGAGAATCCTTACCTTAAACATCTATTACGATTCAAGCCTTCCCCAGAAGGCAACTTATGTATACGGTCTATTGCAAAAGGTGCTGGGAAAATGTTCGGTTCATTATAGCGCTCTAGTAAGTATCTGACACCCACACTCTACCCTGGTATAATCTATATTTACAAAAGCCAAATCAGACCAAAAAGTGGAGAAATGCTGCCATACCTGGGCAGGAGGCTTGCCGTCTTCACTTGTCTTTCTTGATAAGATTCAAAAGCGTCTACGCAGCCCCATGCCTATTTTGTGGCCTTGCGATCATTTTCCACCCTACAACCTCTTTCCCCACAGACGAAATGTCGTGAGCCTCTCGCAGCTCCATCGCTATTTCCATAGCATGCGTTCTGACGAGTGACATTCTTAATCATACCAGTCTTCGCCTTTTACAACTGGGACCTGCCATGGCACGTACACAAGTGCGCTCATTCGCTTCGTATTCCATTAGTAAGGAGTAAGATCCATTTGGACAGCTTCTTCGCAAGTACTGCTGCATTTTGGTATAGATTGCAGAAAGGATGTTTCCACGATCCTTACAATCTTTACCTTTTCAAGGTTAAGGTTAATCGTTGTTTTTCCTGCATAAGCACTTTACTTACTTGCGTTCATACAACACCACATAGTAACATCCAAGCTTGGGTGTCTCTTGGGCCTTGTTTTTGTTGAATATTAGTACACATAAAATGGGAGTGTAAGAACATTTAGAATCATTTGTTCCCAATTCTTGCCTGATGAAGAAATATAAGACAATATCTGAAATATTTCCTTTATAATAAAGGCAAAACAATCAAATCCAAATATACATACATACACACACACACACACACATATATATATATATATATATATATATATATATATATATATATATATGCATGTTTCATTAAAAACGACAGACAAGGTACTACGATTGAGCTTCTTATCTAATTTTTCTTGTGTTCGAACAAGAGCTTTCTTTACAGGACAAAGGGTGTGTAAGAACTGTCCAAATGTTTTATGTTTCCAAGCGCTTTCGGCTATACCTTTAGCCATTATCAAGGATGATTCGATTTTTCAGCTAAATTGAGTGTGTGCATTATGTGTATGTCTTAGTGTGTAGTAGGGATGTTTTTAATTTCCGAATACGGTTAGCACATTGTGGCCTTGTTCGTAGTTAATATTGTTAAGAGTTGGCTTTTTCTTTTTTATTATTAAAGCCTCCATTATTTTTAATCTTTTTTTTTGCAGGTGGAACTAGAAGAAAACACAAATATATTAACTGCATCCAATTAAGAGAGATAGAAATAGAGATAGAGAGAGGGAGGAACAGAGATAGATAGATGGAGGAACAGACTGGAGGAAAGAGAATAGACTCAGATAGATAGATAGATAGATAGATATGACAAGACTCAGATAGATAGATAGATAGATAGATATGACAAGACTCAGATAGATAGATAGATAGATAGATAGATAGATAGATAGATATGACTAGACTCAGATAGATAGATAGATAGATAGATGTAACTAAACTGTGAAAGATGGCTATGACTATATAGATAGATTGATAGACAGATATTAGTACAAACACACATATACGCACGCACACACACACATATATATATATAGAGAGAGAGATGTAACTAAAATGTGATAGATAAATGGATATGACTATATAGATGCGTAGACAGAGATATGACTACACACACACACACACATATATATATATATATATATATATATATATATATATATATATATATATAGATAGATAGATAGATAGATAGATAGATAAATTCCAAATAAAACATTTTATGTTTAATATATGTTTCCTTAAAAAGAATCAGTTAAAAAATGTTTCTTTATATTTCTGTTTGTATCTGCCTTTCGTGTGTACACATTTATGTATGTGTGTGTGTGTGTGGAGGGGGTAAGCAGATACATAAATTGTGCGTGTATATATTAACACAAAAATAACATAGGGACTGTGCTTTCAGGCCTTCAGCGATAATCAAACAGTGTCGATTTCTATGTCAAGAACTTTTTCAATCTACAAATAGTTTATCTACGCGAGTGAGCTCTCCATCCCCCGAAATACAGCAAATTCTAACCAATATAATTATATGCATATATCTACATATCTAGCTATCCATGTAGACAGCTTGAGAGATACATAGATAGATAGATAGATAGATAGATAGATAGATAGATAGATGGATAGATAGATAGATAGATAGATAGATATGAAAAAACTGGGATAGATAGATAGATAGATATGAAAAAACTGATATATATATATATATATATATATATATATATATATAGAGAGAGAGAGAGAGAGAGAGATAGATAGATAGATAGATATGAAAAAACGATGATAGATAGATATAAAAAAACTGAGATAGATAGATAGATAGATATGAAAAAACGATGATATATAGATAGATATGAAAAAACGATGATAGATAGATAGACAGACAGATATGAAAAAACTATGATAGATAGATAGATAGATAGATATGAAAAAACTTGGATAGATACATAGACAGATAGATAGATAGATAGATAGATAGATAGATAGATAGATGGATATGAAAAAACGATGATAGATAGATATGAAAAAACTGATATATATATATATATATATATATATATATATATATATATATATATATATAGATAGATAGATAGATAGATAGATAGATAGATATGAAAAAACGATGATAGATAGATATAAAAAAACTGAGATAGATAGATAGATAGATATGAAAAAACGATGATAGATAGATAGACAGACAGATATGAAAAAACTATGATAGATAGATAGATAGATAGATATGAAAACATTATGATAGATAGATAGATAGATATGAAAAAGCTATGATAGATATATAGATAGACAGATAGATAGATAGATAAATAGATAGATAGATAGATATGAAAAAAACTATGATAGATAGATAGATAGATAGATATGAAAACATTATGATACATAGATAGATAGATAGATATGAAAAAAACTATGATAGATAGATAGACAGATAGATAGATGTAAGTAGATTGAAATACATGATCGGCTGAAATGGTAAACTAAATTTGCCGATAAAGGCATGTTAGATATGAACTGAATAAAACCTGTAATCGGCTTGATAAGGACAGAAATATTAATGAGTGTGAGGAGGCTGAACTTCAGAATAACCTAGATACGAAGAGGTTTTCGTAGGTGAATCGGCAGACTGATATTTACGCACGGAAAAGAGACGGAGTAAGATCGATAGCACTGAACGGAAAAAGCCTCGTCTCAATATAGCTTGCTAGCGAGTTAGCTCAACAGTAGAAAAAAATAACAGAAGCACGAAGCAAGATAGGAATAGAGCGACATTAAGAAGACTGGAAAAACAATTATGAGAATATATATATATATATATAGAAATATAGTCTTAAAGTGTGCTATATTTATGGGGTAAAGTGCTCAATATCAGAGATAGAGCGTGTGTAAATATAAAAGTGGACATGGAAGTCAGCACTTAGAGGCGACAGTCTGTTTCATGCTAGGGCAATCGTCAGGCGACTAGTGCTGTTATTTTTCTCGGCTATTTATATAAGGGTCAGTGGTGCATTATGGGTAGTCTATTTTGGCGGTTACTTTTACCGGAAGTGGCTTATTTGTTTATTTATTTATGTCAAATTGTTTTGCTTGTTTTTTGTTTGTTTTTTTTATTTTTATTTTTATTTTTTATCTTATATATTTATTTATTTATTCTTTTATTTTGATATATATATATAATATAATTATGTTCATGTTTTCTGCTTTACAATTAAAATACACCAGAGACTAACTTTTACCGATCATCTATCTATCTATCTATCATCGTTTTTTCATATCTATCTATCTATCTATCTATCTATCTATCTATCTATCTATCTATCTATCATCGTTTTTTCATATCTATCTATCTATCTATCTATCTATCTATCTATCTATCTATCTATCTATCTATCTATCTATTAGGCTGAAATGATTATATATATATATGTATATATATATATATATATATATATATATATATATATATATATATATATATATATATGTATAATCATTATATGGACATATATATTTATATACACATATATAATCATTATACACCTACAAATCTATCTATCTATCTATCTATCTATCTATCTATCTATCTATCTATCTATCTCTCTCTCTCTCTCTCTATCTATCTATCTATCTATATATATATATATATATATATATATATATATATATATATATAAATGAGAGAAAAAACAGATATAGTAAAATTTCACTGTTCGTAGCATTCACTTTTAAAAATGTTCTTAATAAAAAGTAGAGCAATATATTAATTTTTATTTTATTATAATCTCCTATAATAATAATTATAATAATATAACACACACACACACACACACACACACACACACACACACACACACACACACTCATATATATATATATATATATATATATATATATATATATATATATATATATATATATATATATATCTAACGAACGGTGAATAGCAATGTTTATTGAACAGCTATGAAGCATCGCGTATCTGTACAGATCCATCGTAATATGCTTGTATATTACTTTATCTTTATGAATGTTGATGAGCCCAGGCGCCGGGAGATTTGGACTCATGCCTTTTCCAGGAGTAATAGGGTAAAGTGGATTTCGACTTTGGCTTAGCGCTTACGTCTTGTGTGGCGTTAATCGTTTTGCCCGGCATGCCATTTGAATGGAGCGTATCTAGCTCGATCGGTCGACGAATCGCACTAAGAGATAATGACCCAGTCGTGAAGAGATATAGGGCGGCAATGAACAGAGTGAGACACATAGACAGGCAGGCAGGATAGAAAGAAGATTGATAGATTGGAGCAGTTTGAGAGAGTTAAACAGATATTGATAGAATGACATATATATATATATATATATATATAAATATATATATTTAAAAAATTTCAAATTTCAAAACCATCCCTGCATGCAGACTCATAAACCCAGCCAAGAGCGAACTAGGTAAAATAAGTAAAACGATATTAGAAAGAATTAATTCTGAACTTAGGAAGAAGTTAGGTGTAAACCAGTGGAAAAACACAAAAGCAACTACTGACTGGTTCCACAGCATAAATAACAAGCAAAATTGCCACTTCCTACAATTAGACATAAAAGAATTTTACATAAATTTTAAATAACAACAAGTATAATAAATTGATCTAAATACATCCAAATATATAAATAAACTAACAACGGATAACGATAAACTAGCCGTTTAGAAAAAACAAATAAAGATAATCAACCCAAATAAATAAATTAAAAACTGTTCCCACCAAAATAATAGTCAGAACAAACCACAACATTCCACCCCAAAATCCAACAAATAGCTTTAATCAATGACAAATAAACAAATATATAAGATAAAAAATAAAAATGAAAATAAATAAAATCAAGCAAAATAATTTGACATAAATAAATAAACAAATAAGCAACTTCCGGTAAAAGTAACCCCCAAAATAGACTACCCACAATGCACCACTGACCCATATATATAAATAGCCGAGAAAAATAACAGCACTAGTTGCCTGACGATTGCACTAGCATGAAACAGACTCTCGCCTCTAAGTGTTGACTTCTATGTTCACTTTTATATTTACACACGCTCTATCTCTGATATTGAGCACTTTATCCCATAAATATAGCACACTTTAAGACTATATTTCTTCATATATATATATATATATGTATATCTATATATATGTGTGTGTGTGTGTGTGTGTGTGTGTGTGTGTGTGTAAAAAGCGAACGAATATAATCCAGTTCAGACGTTCGTAAGAATTCAATTTAAAAGAGGGCTCAATAGAAAAATAGAGCAACATTCTTTATTTTAGGATATTACATCGAAAAACACAACACAGATGCAATCATGTTTCGATGCGTATTAACACATCTCATCAGGTCTTATTATATAACTTGTGAGTGGAGAATTTATTAAGATTTAAAAGCAGGATTCACCCTTTTCTCGAGAAAAGGAAGAAATAGAAAAAATTAAGAAAGCATATATATATATATATATATATATATATATATATATATATATATATATGATGAAAAAATATGGAAAAGACAAAGCAAAATCCGAATAAATTTTGCTTTGTCTTTTCCATATTTTTTCATCATACCGTTGGATCTACATCCACATATTTGCTTATATATATATATATATATATATATATATATATATATATATATATATATATATATATATATATATATGTATATATATTTAGAAAGAGAGAGAGAGAGTTGGATAGAATTAGATACGCGCGAACATAGATATGGCCGGATCCAGATACATGAATAGAAGATTTCCAAGCAACGACAAAAATTCGTGCATACGAGACGCTGGAAGCGAAAATCGCTGCGCGACTCATGACGTCAGACATGATCACGCGAGAGTGAAAACGAGAAGTATTAAATATGGGAAGCCGTTGGTATAAACCAATGGCTTCTGTTATCAATGATAGGCATTTGAGTATTTTGGGGGAGTTTTCATTAATTTATTTTGTTCAGTTTAAGTTTAAACTTATTTTTGTATATAGCTTTACTAATTTTTAGTTTTTGTTTATTGTTTTCAGGTTTAAGTATAGTTGTGTTTTCCACAAGCATTTTCCGGAATTGTTTATGCGGCCAGGCCTGTTGTTTTAAATACCTAAAAGTTATCATTCAAATGTAATGTCAAGCGTCGTGAAAGCGAGTTTGTGGTGTGAACAATATATATATTATTTAATCCATTGGAGAAACAATGAATCATGCATCAATGAAAAAATGTGTGTCTAAATACACACACACACACACACGCACAATATATATATATATATATATATATATATATATATATATATATATATATATATATAGAGAGAGAGAGAGAGAGAGAGAGATAGATAGATATATAGATAGATAGATCGGAATACAATTAGATACGTGTAGTCTGAACACACACATATATATACAGAGAGAGGTGCACATCGAGGTGGTGTAATGGTTAGCAAGCTTGTCTCGCTAGAACAATTACGACTGAGTAGTGAGTTCGATCCTCACTGGGTGCCCCATACATTCGGCCTTGTCCCACATCTGAGCTACGCTTGGAAAATCACCATATACAGAGAGAGATTGATCGACATATGGATAGATATAGATATGTAGTCATGAATACAATTAGATGCATCTGAACATATCTATCTCAATATATATATATATATATATATATATATATATTTCGAGAGATAGATAGATATTTTGATATCTATATATCAATAGATAGATATGAAGTAACTGAGATAGATTAATAGTTAGAGATGAACAGACTGAGATCGATAGATTTAAATAGAGTCAAATAAAAATTTTAAAAAATTAAATCGATGAAATAAACCGATGAGCAATATGTGGCAATCAACTGAATAGAATAAAAAAAAAGCTGCATGTAATTATCTTTATTCTCCAATCAATGAACGCCGTACGTTTTTCTTTTCAAGAAACGGCCGGCGCATGCGCCCAAAACCTCTTGCTTAAACGCATCAAAACGCGTGCGCATTGGGAGAAAAAAATTATACGCCCTTTTTACATTGCTTCTTTTGTTGTGTGTATGTGCGGGATGGGAAGTTAAATATGTTCTCTCTATTGACAGACACGCATAATGAGCGAAAGAAATCTCACAAAACATACTTGTAGGTACTCCGATTAACCAACAACAGTATGTAGTTGATTTTGCTCGTCTCAGAATGTCTGTTCCTATTTGCCATAGGAACTGAAATTATGGAAGGATTGGATACGTCTCGACTCTAGAGATATAAAGCCGATTTCACCCTGTTATGAAAAAGGCGTTAAATTGTAGGTCGAATGAGAGACTTTTATCTAGCCATCAAACACACACCAGAAGAACGAATCATACATAATTTGAA
>OZ038485.1:13534002-13539002 GCA_964036315.1 Acanthosepion esculentum | reverse complement strand
GCAGCAATCCTTCTTTTATACATGTTTCATTACAGAAAACAGACAAGCTACTGCGATTAAACTTTTTATTAAATTGTTCTTGTTTTTCGAACAAGTGTTTTCTTTTGTGGGCACAAAGTGTGTAAAAACTGTCCAGAAGTTCTGCATTTCCGAGGCGTTTTCGGACATAATTTTTAGCTATGATCCTGGATGATTTTCTTTTAACTTTTAACTGAATATATGGATTGTGGATTGAGTCATAGGAATGTTTTATTTTCCAAACAAGGTCTGCACATTGTGGGCAGTTTTTACACACTTGTGTATGCATGAAAGAAAACGCTTGTACGGACACAAGAGAAATTAAATAAAAAGGTTAATCCCAGTAACTCGCCAGTCATCTTTACGAAACACACACACACACACACACACATATATATATATATATATATAAATTTCATATATATATATATGTATATATATATATATATATATATATATATATAGGAAATATATATATATATACATATATATATATATATTTCCTATATATATATATATTTATTTCCTATATATATATATATATATATCCTATATATATATATATATATATATATATATATATATATATATATATATATATATATATATATCCTATATATATATATATATATATATATATATATTGTGTGTGTATTTAGGCAGCATTTTTTCATTCATACATGTTTCATTAAATAATATAGATAAGTGTTGTCTATATATTTTATGTAAGTTCTTTTCATATATATTTATATATATATATATATATTTCCTATATATATATATATATATATATTTCCTTTATATATATATATATATATATATATATATATATATATATATATATATATATATATATATATATAAATAAAAAGAAAGAACAGTAAGATATAAAATCCGGTGTTCTTATAGATATTTTTATTTTTACACAATAGTGCTCAATGTAAATTTACAGAGCATTAATATTATAAATTAATTGATTTAAAATATGTTTTTTTCGCTACACAGTGATAACCATGTTTCAGAAATGGAAGCTAAAGCCCCAGAATTTAATTTTGTTATTAAACCAAAGACATTAGTTCCATTTCCTCATCAAGCGAATTTTGGAGTATTTATTTTTTATTTATTTATTTATTTTTTTTGGAGTAAGTTATTTTTTAAAATTTACGGTTGTAAATATATATATATGTATATTTCCTATATATATATATTTTTTTTTTCCTATAAATTTCCTATATATATATATATATATATATATATATATATATATATATATATATATATATATATATATATTTCCTTCATATATATATATATATGTATTTATATTTCCTATATATATATATATATATATATATATATATATATATATGTATTTATATTTCCTATATATATATATATATATATATATATATATATATATGAGTGTTGCGATTTCAAGTTAGACATGGAACCGAATAAACAGTAGTTATGCCGCAAAATTTAATATTAATAATGCTTATTGTAATATGACGTATATGAGTGTGGGCATAATAGAGTCGGGCCGTGTATGTTTGCGTTTATAAGGGAACGTGGCGTATTTGTGTGTGTGCGTGTGTGGTCGTATGCGTGTACATTTATGTGTATATGTTTCACAGAGCTTGTCTGTCTGATTTTGTCGAAGGAAAATATCTGTGTATATAAGTCTACGGCCGACCTCTGTGCGCGAGTCTCCGTTTATATGAACCTCTGTTTGATAGAACATGTGTGTGCGTGTTTGGGAAGAGTGGATCACTGTATGTGTGTGCGTGTATTCAAGTATGTGTGTGGAAGTGACCTTTGTACACACGCGTCTGTCCCTATGCGTATGTATGAGTGACGATGTGGGTGTGAGATTGTCTTCATAAAGTGGGTGTTATATGCGTGCGTTGGTATATATACAAGTGTGGCATTCTCTTTTGTGTGTCTGTGTGTATTTGTGTTCGGATGTGTGTGTGTGCGGCTGTACTTTTCTGCGTATTTGAGTCTGTGTGAGGGGGTATGAGGGGGTGAGGAATGGAAGATACTACTGACAACGGAGCCTGGTGGATTCTGTTGCATGCAAATGAAAGAAAAGAAAGAAAGAAAAGCTAATGAAATGGTGAAGCAGTAGAAGGGAGGTAGTTTAGAAAGGTAAAGGGCATTACATCAGAAAAAGAGTGGGGAGAGAGAGAGTGTGAGTGAGAGAGAGCTTGTGTGTGTTTTATAGAAACAGCAATTTGAAATCGTGTTTACACAAGAGAAATTGAGATAAAAAAAAAAAACAACAAGAGAAAAGAAAAGCAAGAAATGAATAAAACTAAAAAAGAACCGAAGATATTCTCTAAAACAAACGTGGAATTCCAAATAAAAGACCCCCCCCCCAAAAAAAAAACAGAGAAAGAGAAAAAGCAATAAAAAGAAAGAGGTACACACGTTCCTGGATATTTACGAATATTCAGTTACGCGACATTTGCGCATGCGCCTACACAGACGTTAGATGTAAGGTCGGCGACAGAGAATGTCGGAGGGAAAGAAGGCAGAAAGTGCCGCGTAGAGCAAAGCAGATCGATGGATGGAAGCAGAGTAAAATGAATTTGTAGAAAAACGGGTCGAGATGAGAGATCTATTGATGGCTAAGAGCGAGTTAAATGGGATAGCGAGCGAGCTAGATAGATTGTTGAATTTTTACTCGTCAACTCTTGTTGAATTATTTAACTTCGAATTTGGCATAGACGTACACGAGTTAGTAGTAATGTTTAATCAGACGATGCTCGCTAACAATTAACCCACGTTAAGGGGCCTGGGATAGATAGATAGATAGACAGACAGTCAGACAGACAGATAGATAGATAGATAGATAGATAGATGAAGAGACTGGGATAGATGGATAGACTGATAGATAGATAGATAGATAGATATATGCTTGATTGGTTGTGCTTTTTTGCGACCTGTTAAAGGTATATATATATATATATATATATATATATATATATATATATATATATATATATATATATATATTGGTTTATATGAATGGCTTCCCATACTTAATACACCTCGTTTTCAATCTCGCGTGGTCATATATATATATATATATATGTGTGTGTGTGTGTGTGTGTGTGTGTGTGTGTGTGTGTGTGTGTGTGTGTAGATAGATAGATAGATCGTTGATTTTTTTATTTCAACTGTTGGATTATTTAATTTTCAATTCTTTGTAGGGTACAACGTTCAACTATCCTCGCTAAAAATAACTCACGCCACCTCAATTAGATAGATAGATAGATAGATAGATAGATAGATAGATATGAGACATAGACAGATAGATAGATAGATAGATAGATAGATAGATATGAGACATAGACAGATAGATAGATAGATAGATAGATAGATAGATAGATAACTGAAGAGATAGATAGATAGATAGATAGATAGATATGAAGAGACCAAGAGAGACAAATAGACATGAAGAGACCAAGATAGATAGATAGATAGATAGATAGATAGATAGATAGATAGATAGATAGATAGATATGAAGAGACCAAGAGAGACAAATAGACATGAAGAGACCAAGATAGATAGATAGATAGATAGATAGATAGATAGATAGATATGAAGAGACCAAGAGAGACAAATAGACATGAAGAGACCAAGATAGATAGATAGATAGATAGATAGATAGATATGAAGAGACCAAGAGACAAATAGACATGAAGAGACCAAGATAGATAGATAGATAGATAGATAGATAGATAGATAGATAGATATGAAGAGACCAAGAGAGACAAATAGAAATGAAGAGACCAAGATAGATAGATAGATAGATAGATAGATAGATAGATAGATATGAAGAGACCAAGAGAGACAAATAGACATGAAGAGACCAAGATAGATAGATAGATAGATAGATAGATAGATAGATAGATAGATAGATAGATATGAACAGAATGAGATAGAAATGTATGAACAGAATGAGATAGATAGATAGATGTAAATATAATGTAATAGATATATTTGCGTGTGTTTGCATGTGTTTGTATGTTTGCGTGGGTGCGTATCTGCGTGTATGTGCATATCCATATATATGCATGCAGTTTACAGACACGTCTGTTAGCCATTGCCGAAGTGAATTTCCTATTCCGTTTCCACAAAGGCATGAACTTCAAAATATTGGAAAACATATTTCCTCGGGGAATAATAGCTTGCTTTATCTCTCTCTTTATCTATATGTATCAACATTTCTTGTGTTTTTTTCGAAACAAGCACATTGGCATGCCTTGTCCAAACAAAACGAAATTTCATACAAAAATTCAACTTGCCTGATGGTTCCAGACTCATAGATCTGCCGCCGATTGAAGTTGAAAACATATTTACAGGGTGCGTTTGATAAATTTTCGTCTAAATTACGCGTTTCATTTTAACAAATATATAATAATTACCAAAATCACACACACACACACACACACACACACACACACACACACATAGGTTGCGATAAATTGTCGTCTAAATGAAGTAAAAATGAAAATAACACTGGCATCTTATTTTAACAGATATATTTATCAAAATTAAACAAAGATATCTTGAAATACTAAGGAGTAGATTTATTCAATAAAATCGCCATTGGCTTCAACCACGGCCTCCAGACGACTTCGGAATCTCCTGCACCTCTTCTGGACGGTCTCCTTGTCTAAGTTGATGAATATATGTATGCAAAGTGTGCGATCGATAAATTGTCGTCTAAATGACTCAAAAATGAAAATAACACTGACATCTCATTTTAACAGATATATTTACCAAAATTAAACAAAGATATCTTTAAACAGTAAAGAGTAAATTTATTCGATAAAATCGGAATTGGCAACAACCACGGTTTCAAGACGTCTTCAGAATCTCCTACAACTCTTCTGGGCATTCTCCTTGTTTAAGCTGATTAGTGTTGCCATAATCCAGGCCTTCCGTTCATCTTTAGTTTTACAAGAAGTTT
>OZ038485.1:13526502-13529002 GCA_964036315.1 Acanthosepion esculentum | reverse complement strand
ATCAAACCGAACTCATATTGGTCATACTACTACATGCCTATCCAGACGACTTACGTTACACGTCCGACAACAGCTCCATCAGAACTCATTTAATTTAATCTTCATTATAGTTAATCTTTTTCGCGTATTATTTTCATTGGCTTTATTTCCTTGCTTGTAATTAAATGCATGAATAATATGAAACGGATTTTAAGGTTATTTTTTTATCTGGGAAGAACTCGACTGAAGTTGAGGGTTACAACAAAGATATAAAAAGTGAAACTCATATATACAATCCATCGCTAGAAGCTGATGGGAAAATGATCGCTTCCCTGAAGTGCACCAGTAAATACCTGACCCCTTGTACTACGCTCTACTTTTACAAGAACCAGGTCAACCCAAAGTAGAGTACTACTGCCCAGTCTCCACTTTTCGGTCTCCATAGCGTGCAAAATCGTCTCCGCGTCCTTGAAGGTGGTGAATCGTTTTCTACTTTGCAATGGCTTTCTAACATACGAAACTTCGCATAACTCGCTCTTTCCATAGAAAGTGTTCCTACGAACTATATTCCTGAGTTCGACATTTTTTCTAACCTTCATCACTAAGACCCACCATGCCACGCCCATTATAGCGAACCAACCCTCATTCCCTTCGTATTCCGTTGGTGAGATATAAGTTCCACTCGAGCAGATTCTTCCCATGAAGCCCTGCTTTGTAAAACTGACTCCATAAGACGAACTTTCCTGGCTACACTACAATCTTAGCCTGTACATGTCTATGGTTAACTGCTATAGTCTCCACATATCACTACAAACTGTGCGTCTTAATCTGTAATTCTCTACCTTGAGTGGCTCTATGTCCTTGTACAGGGTGAACATTATTGTAAAAAAAGATAAATATAAATATATATTTTTGCAGTTCATAAATATCAATTAAAAGGTCAAATTTACGCATAATTAGGCCTATATATATATATATCATGACTCTTCGGCAGAATTGAGTCACTGTCAGTCACTGTGTGTTTATCTAAATCTAAAAATAAACACGCTAAAATTTAACTTCATCCCTGCCGTGAGCCGACGGCTTAGTGGTAGAAGTTCCGACTGACGCCAATTCAGTCGGGTTTCGATCCTAGCTAGAGGCAACCGGACGTCTAGCCACATTGATGAGCTGTGAAACAGCGAAACAGTCAGTCTGTGGATGACAAATATATATATATATATATATATATATATATATATATATATATATATATATATATATGTGTGTGTGTGTGTGTGTGTGTGTGTGTGTGTGTGTGCGTGTGTCTACTTAGGCAGCAAAAGATGGAAAATACTTGGTAAATAAAAGCGACTCACTTACAGTGAATTTCATACCTTATTCGATTGTAAATTTACGGGAAAATATTCGTGAATATGAAAGGATTATGATAAAAATAATCAGCATAAATGTTTGTAATTTATTCAATCATATATATAAAATTATCTTCAAAAATAACAACACACCTGCAAAATCAAACCTACAAAGAACGAACATTATTTACGAGTTTAAATGCCACTTAAGGAACTGTGTTCTTGATCAAACCGAACTCATAGTTACATTGGTGATATTGCTACATGCATACCCAAACGACTTACGTTACACCTCCGACGACAGCTTCATCAGAACCCATTTAAACAAACACACAAACTAACCAGACTCGATCTGAAACATACTAGAAGACAATACAAGCAACATAAGCTCATCCACATGTAAAAAAGATTAAAAATAATGGAAGCTTTAATAATAAAAAAGAAAAAGCCACCACCCACTAATTTAACTACGAACACGGCCATAATATACTGACTCTGTTCGGAAAATAAAATACCCCTATAACTAGATACATACACACAGGCCATACATCTAGTTAAAAATAAAAATATAATCATCCTTGATAATGGCTAAAAGTATAGCCGAATGCGTCCGGAATTACAGAACATCTTTACAGTTTGTACGCACCCTGTGTCCAGAAATGAAAACACCAGTTTGAACGCAAGAAAAATTAAATAAAAAACTTAATCACAATATCTTGTCTGTCGTCTTTTAATGAAATATTTATAAATGAGGAATTTTTGCTTGAATACACAGTATATGTATATATATATATATATATATATATATATATATATATATATATATATATATATATATATATATATATATATATATAAATATATATATATATATAGTTCAAGGCTAACTAACAAATACAGAAAACGAGCAACGAGACATTAAATGGACACAAGGACAATGTATTCCTTTTAAAAATTTATTTTTTCCTGAAGAAGGTCACGAAACCGGAAACCCGTGTAGCAGAAATATGAAAAATTAAATATAATCTATATACTAAAACAAATCCACATTATAACCAAAAACAGTTTGAGGTTTCTATCTTTTTTAAAATATACATCAAGTTTTAAAATATATCTCTAGTTTATTTTTCTATAAACCTTTCCATATATATATATATATATATATATAT
>OZ038485.1:13514002-13516502 GCA_964036315.1 Acanthosepion esculentum | reverse complement strand
ATAGCTATCAGGGAAACAGGAAAAGGGGAGGGAGTGCCACCGGCGAGAAGTGCGAGACATGAAGCTATTGGAGTAGAAGAGACGGCGACATTTAACAGTTTCAACAGTGAAAGGGTGTGAGCGAGATGCCAGCCTAGTAGAACGCTTAAATTCATGAGGTTTGGGAACCAGCGAAAGCAGCTCATCGGAGCAGTTACCAGGAAAGTATCTGTAAAAAAGACAGACGGAGGTGGCGGCACGTCTGTGAGAGAGAGACTGCAGACGAGATGCCAGATCAGGGCCTATTACATTGCAAAGAGGAACTCTCGAGAAGTTGAGCGTCAGACATTCTAATCGGAGGCAGAGATGGTTTTTCTGTGATCAGTAATAGAGAGCAGTTATTTAATCAATAGTGTAGACAGAATCTGCAGGCCGTATTGCGTCTGTTTCAGAGCTCAGTACAATTAAACAGAGCTATAAAATATATATTTACGTTTATAGTACGACCCAAAGTTTCATGGCCTTCCCATTCATCAGGTACAAAATGTTACGTAGCTGATTAATGGGAAAACCATTGAATTGTGGGTCGTAGTGCAAACGTAGGTATACGTGAAATTATTAATTCATATAAAATTATACCAGAAAACAGTAGTACTAAAATGTGTCCAATACACGTGTGAAAAAATATAAATTCTAGTAAAAATAAAATGCAGATCATTTAACTTTAAATATCAGGGGGTCAATTAAAATACGCGACCTTGGTTTCGACCTGACGGTCTCTTCGGGTGATATTTTAAAAAAGTGTCCAACTTAACGCGTTTTTTTAAATTTTTTTTTAATAAGCATTTCACCCCAAGCAAGGCGGGAAGCCACTTGCACGCAAGGGGTTACAGAAGATTTGGAGCGAGAGCAGATAGGAGTGATAGAGGAAAGGGTGTGGAGAAGGATAGTGGATAGATCAAGGCAAGGGGTTACAGAAGATTTGGAGCGAGAGCAGATAGGAGTGATAGAGGAAAGGATGTGGAGAAGGATAGTGGATAGATCAAGGCAAGGGGTTACAGAAGATTTGGAGCGAGAGCAGATAGGAGTGATAGAGGAAATGAGGAGGAGGAGGATAGTGGATAGATCAAGGCAACTGGAGATGTCCATTGACGTTACATTTGAATAGTTGGAGATTATAGTTGTCAGGGAAACAGGAATAAGGAAGGGAGTTCCACAGGCGAGAGGTGCGAGATATGAAGCTATTGGAGTAGAAGAGACGGCTACATTTAACAGTTTCGACAGCGAAAGGGTGGGAGCGGGATGTCAGCCACGTAGGACGATTGAATTCTGGAAAGTAGCGAAAGTATCTCATCGGAGCAATTACCGTGAAAGTATTTGTATAAAAGACAGAGCGAGGCGACGGAGCGTCTGTGAAAGAGCGACTGCAGACGAGATGACAGATCAGGGCCAGTTACGTTGCATATCCGTCTGTGGATCTTATCAAGAATCCCGAGGCAAACAGAAGGGGCTCCAGACCATATATGGCAGCCATACTCCATGCAAGGGTGAATGGTTGACTTGTAGATTTGAAGGATCGATTCCGGGGAGAAAAATTTCCGGGCCCGGCAGATGGAGCCAACTTTCCTTGCGATGAAGCAATTGACTCAATGTATTTGCTCCATCTCAGGTCAGCGGACAGCGTGAGACCGAGCAGCCGCAGAGAGGAGCTTTCGAGAAGTTGGGCTTCAGACATTCTAATGGGAAGCATGGAAGGACCCCTGTGGTGATTAAAAAAACAAAACAAAAACAAAACAACACAAAACATCACTACATAATTACTTTTGAAATGTACGTTTCTATTTGTTTTTTTTGTTTTTTTTATCCAGCCACATATGTGCTTAAGAAGTTTTTTTCTAATAAGTAAGCAAGGAATTAAGACTTCGATTTTCTGGTTTAAAAGGTTTTTTGGATCCGGAAGATTTTCCTGTTGGTAGAAGATGCCAATATCGTTGTGGCTTACGTCGTGTGTTTCTTTCTTTATTTTTTAAATTAATAATATAGCGTTCATGATTTTTTTTCTAAAGTAAACCGTTAAGAGGTCACTTGATAAAAATCGCTTGAGGATACTGTAAGGTTGAAACGGAGGCAGCGGATTCAACTGATTTTTAAAACAATCGGTCGTGATTTATTTATCTATATTTGACTCATTTAAACTCCTTGTTAAGATTTTATTCCCCACTCTCACTTTAAGGCCTTTCCTCTTCTTATTACACCTCACACTAGAGTTTTTATACATTTCCCTCTCCATTTTGTTTCTCTCTCTCTCTCTCTCTCTCTCTCTCTCTCTCTCACACACACACACACACACACTGAAATTGTGTTCCGATTTCTTTTTGAATTTGTAGGTCTGATGAATTGGATCGTAATTACGATTCCAATGTAATAAATTATGACCATGGAATATTAGTGTTTGAGCCTTTCAGATGATATTCATGCTCTGTCTTGGACATTGAGCTCTACCTTGATTTTATCATCTTGG
>OZ038485.1:13416502-13511502 GCA_964036315.1 Acanthosepion esculentum | reverse complement strand
AGAGAGAGAGGGGGAGAGAGAGAGGGTGAGAGAGAGAGGGGGAGCAACAAAAAGCGGGCCATTTGACTTTGAAAGTGGAAACCGCAGGAAAAAGCCTTAATTTTTGTCTATATTTCTGAGATAAGGTGTTGTACCTATTTACAAGGACGCATGGACCAGTGGATAAAGCCGTTGGTTGATGTAATTTAGTGACTTGACCCAAAGAGTTGTGAGTTCAATACCTGGCCACAGCAGAGGTGAACAACAAATTGGAGAATTGAGTTACTAAAGGGAAATAACTGAAACCGGGATATCCAGAAAAAGGCACGGCATGCGGAACTAGAACAATCTACCACCAGTGGACGAAATAAAATGTTCGGTTTGAAATTCCAACATATATCCCCTGAAGATGGCCGGAGCGTACAAAGACTGAAACTTTGTGAACATGACAGTCTGAACAATATAAATAGTTGATTTTTTGTGGTTTGAACCCGCGCAACATATGCCAGCCGCCAGAGGGCATGGGTGTAGCGTTTGATGCCGGTGATTGAAAATACCGATTTCAAACGTTAAAACAAACTCAAGAAAAAAACAAAAGCAATAAAAGGCAAAAGAATAAAGTAGATGAGACAAAGAAGGACATAACATATATATATATATATATATATATATATATATATATATATATACAGGGTGTCAATAAAGTTCGTGTGCACTTTAAAAAATTTATAACTTTATTTGTATTTGCAATAAAAATAATTTGTAAAAAGGATTAGCAAGAAGAAAATCTATATTTTTTAAGGTTTTATTGGAATTTTATTTAAGTTTCCACATGTCCTCCATTATTAGCAATACAAAGGGTAATACGATTTTGCAGTTCAGGGAAAACATTTGCCAACTGATTTACAGTAATGCCTGAAATCACATTAGTTATTTTAGCTATACTTTAAACTAGGTACATAAAACTTTATAACATTTTTTACAGATTATTTCTATCGCAAATACAAATAAAGTTATAAATTTTTTAAAGTGCGCACGAACTTTATGGAGATCCTGTATATATGAGGGTTATTCAATAAATAAGGTGAATGTTTCGGTATAAGGACTTCTAATACAGATAGAAGCTTACTTTTAACAATTTTTTCAAGGTAATCTCCCAGCACTGTCACACACTTTTCCCATCTGTACACAAGCTTCCGTATTCCCTCAGCGTAAAAATCTTTGGACTAATGTCTCAGCCAGTCGCTCGCAACACCTTTGACTTCATCGTCACTTTTAAACTTCGTGCCTCTCGTGAACGCTTTCAATGGACCAAACAGGTGAAAGTCTGAAGGGGAAAGGTCTGGGCTGTAAGGGGGGTGAGGGAGCAGTTCCCAGCCCAGCTCGTTGATGGTCTGCGCCGTTTGGGCTGCTGTGCTGTTTGTGCTCTGCAGTAAGCATCCTTGGAAACCAACAGCAGCTGACCTTGTGTGCTGTCCCAACAGATAAGCTCAAACTCCTTGCAATGTCATCCACTGTCACCCTTCTATCAGACTGAATGAGGTCATTGACTGATTCGATCACCTCAGGAGACTTCACTTCTGTAGGCCTCCCAGGCCTGTCTTCATCCTCAACTCTGCTCCGTCCTTCTTTAAACAATTTAGCCCACTTGTAGACATGTTTTTGGCTGAAACATGTGGCACCATACACAGTTGACATTCTCCTATGAATTTCATTTGCACCCTTCAGCAACCAAAAACTTGATAACTGACGGCTGTTCAATCCTGGAGCATGCTTCTTGGTCGGCCATCTTTGTTAATCGCCAAAACTCTGAAAGTTTTCTTTAATCTGCAAAAGAAATTAAATCCATGTGAAAAAGAAGTAAAACAAAAAAAGAAAAAAAAAGTAAGCTTCTATCTGTATTAGAAGTCGAAAGAATTACCGAAAAATTCACCTTATTGAATGACCCTCGTATATATATATATATATATATATATATATATTTGTCAACAACAGACTGACAGTTTCGCAGCTCATCAGTGTGTCTAGACGTCCGGTTGCTTCTAGCTAGGATCGAAACCCGACTGAATTTGCGTCAGTCGGAACTTCTCCCACTAAGCCGTCGGCGCACGGCAGGGATGACGGTGAATTTTAGCGTGTTTATTTTTAGATTTAGATAAACACTCAGTGACTCAAATCTGCCGAAGAGTCGAGCAATATTAACTTAAATAGTCACTGTTTACAAACTCATATATATATATATATATATATATATATATATATATATATATATATATATATATATATATATATATAATACGATGCTCTTGCGATGTGAGCTGCATAATATGTTTATTCGTTCGAAAACAAACACAAGTTTTAATACGAAGCACCTTTTTTCGTCGATGCGATAATGAAATTTCTTCACTCGCTCAGAGCTCTTTTGTTGTTTAAACAAAAATACTTATGAAATACCTAAATAAACAGAAATGGGTTTAATCTCTTTTATACGCAATAAATTTTCCACATAATCGTGTCATTTTAGAAATGAAGGTGGGATATACTGTCTTTTTTTATTTCTTATATATATATATATATATATATATATATATATATATATATATATATATATATATATATAAGAAATAAAAAAAGACAGAAATCTTCTTAAAAGACTTTTTTCCTTTTTTTTATAATTAAACGAAAATTATGCCGATTTTGTCATCAGATTGACTCAAAACAAACATGAAAGAAATATGAAAATACTAATGATTGCACGTTTAATAACAAGATTGATACCAAAAGATATCACCGCACCTTATAACAAAGATAAGAGTAAGATATTATCATTGAGTGTTAGAAAATAAAGGTTTCATTGTTAAAGTAGCAGTTACAATAGTGATAGACATTTTGTTTTCTGTTCTTTCGAGTTTACGCACAGTGTCAAAAACAAAATGAAAACATTTATGTAATTTTACATCTGAATCGATTATATGAACAGATAAAATCTCTTAGATAACGTAGTAAAGGAAATCACGAAGAAAGGACTATCTACCCAGTTGTTTTCTCAAATTAATGATTAAAATAACCCTAACCCTAACCAAAGATAATTAACCATTAAGTAAATACCTTGATAGTAGCGCGGTTCAGCTTAAAGTCCGGTAAATTCTGAATCAAACCCAAATCATCGACGCACAATAATTCACACTAATTCGACTGGATAGTTCCACTTAATAGTCCCTCAATAATCACTTCAGTCAGTAGCCTGACACCACTATTTATACACCTGGTGGAAAACATATTCTTAAGTCTAGAGTGTCACGATCGAACTTAGGTGTCGGTAGTTACTCATTGTCTTCGTACATGATACTTAGACTGGTGCTACACAATCAGACTGGCGCTACACAATCAGCTACCAAAGAACACATTTCAAATCGGATGAAGTCTTCAAACAACAACAAAAAAGGATAGTAACTCTGTGAAAGAATATTAGAAATTGCATCTAGCAATTTCAACTATTCAATAATGAGCCTTATCTGTGCATCTAGTATATAAACAAGACTCTGAAATTCCATACTATCTCCAGCAAAAGGCCTCAGTCAGTACTCTAAAAATGTTATTTTCTTGGCAAACTGTTTTAAGAGAAAGATTTTATAAATACCAATCCGTTGTAATTCTAACGGTTCGACTAATGAAACAGAATATTTCCTTATGGCTAACGGCTAATTTTAGCATTACCATCATCAACAACGTTAAGAAGACAAACTACATTTTTTTTTTAGCAAAGAGACATCATATGGTGAAAGTTATCTATTGAGGATGTCAAAATTAACCATGTAATAAAATTCAACAATTTGAGTAATGTATAGACTACGCAAAAAAGTTCGACAAAGTACGCCAGATCTGCTGGAACTGCTCAGCAACCTTGATATATTTGGGAAAGATATTAGAATAATCAAGAACCTATACTGGCAGCAAACGGTAGCATGTGGATAGAGAAGGAGTTCAGTGATTATACAAAAATAAAAATGGTCGTAAGGCAAGGATGTGTCTTCTCACCGGACCTATTCAACATATACAGCGAGGTAATTCTGAGAGAATCAGAAATCCTACCGGGATTTAGAATTTGCGGCCACAATCTTACCAACATAAGATATGCAGATGACACAGTACTGATAGCAGACACGGAAAAGAAATTACAAAACCACCCACAGAAGAAGCGCAAGAAGAAGGGACTAAGCACAAACCACAAGAAGACAGAATGCATTGTCTTCGGTAAAAGGATGAGCCTGAAATGCGATTTACAGGTCGGGGACACTAAAATCAAGCAGGGGCGGAAATTTAAATATCTGGGAAGTGTTCTGACAGAGGATGGAAATTGTGACACTGAGATCCGAAGACGTATTGGGATGGCCAAAGACGCATTCTAAAAGCTGGGCAGAGTATGACGAGACAAGTGAATTTCTTTGGTAACAAAGAAAAGAGTACTGAGCTGTTACGTGACATCTGTCCTCCTTTGGGGCAGCGAATGTTGGACGGTCTCCTCAAATATGAAGAAGAGACTCGAGGTAACGGGAATTTGGTTCTACAGAAGGATGCTAAGGATATCCTGGACCGAGCGTGTGAGCAATGGTGAGGTTTTGGCGAGAATGCAAAGAGGAAGCTTATGCTTAACACCAGGAAGAGGCAGATGAAATTTCTGGGACACGTAATGAGAAAGGAGGGTCTGGAGAATCTGATACTCACAGGTCGAATAGAGGGAAAGAGGGACAAGGGAAATCAATGCATGACATACCTGGCGGGCTTAAGCAAGTGGATGACAGAAAGTTGTCTGGGGGCAGTCAAAGGGACAAAACTAATTGAGAGCTACTAAGTATAGGGGGAAGGGGAGATCCATGATCGTCAACGTCCTGAAAGGACACGGTACATAAAAAGAAAGTAGCAGTGGATGGGAAATGTGACAAGGAAAACCGCGTCTGTACAGGAATAGGAAAAGATGCCTTGCAGAAACTAAGCAAATTATTATATGATATGAAAATTTCTTTAGTTAGCCCAGTCAAACGAGTTGAGCAGATATGCAATATCTGATCACTTCTCTAGCAATGAATACTGAAAAATTTCCATGCGGATGAACTGATATATATATATATATATATATATATATATATATATATATATATATATATATATATATATATAGAGAGAGAGAGAGAGAGAGAGAGAGAGATGTTGCTCTACTGAAGAATGCGGAGAATACCATGGGCAGAACAAGGAAATTTTAAGGAAAACAGAAACTATAAGTAAACTTATGATTTTAGAAAGAGACGACTGGCATATTTTTGTAGACATAATGAGGAAAGAAGACGTAGCGAATTTAACACACTCAGGAAATATTCACGGCAAGAAATTCAGGTGGAAACCCCAAGTAACCTACTTAATGAGCGCGTGTGAATGGATGGTAGAACAAGTGCAAAGAAGTGTAGAAAAAGTACATTTAAATAATTAAAAAAACAACAGGTTAAAATAGATTTGTGTCAGTCCCTTTGTCTTCCAAACTGAGCAATGGTGAGATGAAAAAGATCATTCAGACCTTCGGTAATGGTACCAATATTCATACTCTGGCTTCCATCTGTAAAGTCCATTCAAGAACCATCAACAGAACTATGAATAAGTTTAAAACAGAGGGAACACTAGAGAAGAAAACTAGATCAGAAGGTCAGAAAAGGAGGAGGGATCATCATTTCTACTTAGCTCTAAAGATATCAATTAGAAAAGATCCAACTCAATCCATCTGACGTATGGCACGTAAGAGAGGAGTTTCAGCTATGACAGTCCAAAGAGGGATCATCATTCTAACTTAGATCTAAAGATATCAATTAGAAAATATCCAACTCAATTCATATGAAGTATGACACGTAAGAGAGAAGTTTCAACTATGACAGTCCAAATAGCACTGAAAAAAGATTTTAACATGAAATCGTACGGGAAACGTATGAGGAATCACCTTGTTACTCCAGAACAGAAAAAGTTAGAGAGGGCGAAGATTATCTAGAAGATTTTGAAAATGATCCTGAAATACTGTACATCTTTATCTTTATATATATATATATATATATATATATATATATATATATATATATATATATATATATATATATATATATATATGAATTTTATTTCAATACTTCATGAGCTTCTGATCATGAGCAATGATCAACTAATGATAGACATGTCAGTTTTGTTTTGATCGATTTCATCACGATTCTCCTGTTAAGCTTGGAGAGTAATTATCGATTCTTATTGCCCAAAATAGGTCCAATAGTGTTATTAAAATCTCGGGGAATTCCAGTAAGATATATTTAATCATTTCTAAGATAAAACGGTTCAGATCTTAATCTAACAAATGGTCAATTAGGTGTTACTCACGGGAAACACACACACACGCACACATATATGTTGCTGGTCATGATCGACAACAAGAAGTCAGCTACCATATATATATATATATATATATATATATATATATATATATATATATATATATATAGTAACTTCCTTCTTGTTATCAAGCATGGGCATCATCAAAGCCACTACTATATATATATATATATATATATATATATATAGTCAAACCTAATGAGCCAGACAATCCTACCAAGGTTTCATTTACGCAGATCGTCAGGGTCAGCTGGCAGGGTCAGGTTTGCGCTACGTTTTTTTCTTTGGGCCTTGAACCGGTATCTGTGCGATTATTTTCGACAGACTTTCATGTTCCTGGCTCTTTGTTTTTAAAACCTTTTTTTCCCTTCGAGATTGATTTGATTATTGGCAAATCAAGAATTCGAAGGTTTTTCGACACGAGTATAGTTACCTATATATATATATATATATATATATATATATATATATATATATATATATATATATATATATGGTAGTGCCTTCTTGTTATCGAGTATGACCTTCAAGGAACATTCTGCAAAGATCCTGCAAACATTCATCGGTGCTTCGCAAAGAGATGTCTTTTAAACACCATAATAGTCACACTTCTTAAGTATAAGCCCAGCCATAATCGCGGGCCAGTGGCTAGACCCAAAGAGTTTTGAGTTAAATCACAGGCCACAGCAGTGGTGAACCAAACATCTTGGAGAGTTGAGTTAAAGGGAAATAACTGAGACATCTGGAAGAGGCATGGTACGTGGAACTAGAACAATCTACCAAGATGGACGGAATAAAGGGATCATTTCAAAATTCCAATAACCTGAAGAAGGACGGAGCGTACAAGGGCGGAAACGTCGAGAATATGAGAATAAAGATGAGCACACAAGTTTGAACAATGTAAATATTGCAAGTATATTTTAACATACTCTCAAAGAAAAATATTTATTAGTCAAATACATAGTCTTCATTGTAAATAATAAAACTCGTATCGTATCATTTCAATCTGAAAAAACATTTTAGCTTTCAATAAACTGCAAAGGGTTGATAAACCGTAGAAAATGAATAAAATACCTATTCCAGCAAGTAGCTGTTCTTAAGTGTAAAGTCGAAGAGAATGAAGATGATCCGACCCTGAGTATGTCGCATGCTGTGTCCTCGCTATAAAAATCTGAAATGGCGAAACAAAGATATGTTTCTAACTTGAACATATGTGATGGGAATAGAGTTGCGACAGTCTTGAAAATTTGCGTCCGTGGAAAAAAGATAAAAAAAGTTCTCAATCCTTGGAAAAAATATAGCGAGATGAAATGAAAATTGTTGTTCGTGAAGTAAATTCGTTCTTCACATCTTATTGTAGCCTTGTACCCAACTAGACCTTGGTTACAACAATATAGTTCTGTTTTCATTTCTTTGACGGGGTATTAAAAAAATAAAAGAAAGAGATCACAATAATAACTGTCCCCCAAGGCAAGAATTAAATATAATTATTCCCACATAAACTTACTGTCGTTGTTGGACTTTGTTTTGATAAATTATCGCGTTGCCTTTCTATCCAAACTCATCCGGACTCAGTTTTATCCGTCTTGTTGGTTTGTAGACTGAGGTCCACAGAGGGATCTTCTCATTCATCCATCAACCAAGTCTTCTACATTGAATTGTCTATCCATTCTTCGTCATCAGCTAATCTATTTCTCGTTCTATTTTCTGTGTCGTTTATTATATTAGGACCTCACCATCTGCGTAATCGCCTGTCGGTCTTCTCTCATCGGCGACTGGCCTAGTCAGCAAAGCTTTCATGTCTAAACTTTTACTAAAGTAAAACTGAAAAATATATTTGAAAGTATAAAAATAGACATCAGACTATCATCAGGCTATGGGAATTTCTTGCTTTCGAGCCATTCCGAAAATGAGATGAGGATTTGCTTTTATTTAGATTTTTTTAAAAAAGCTGGCAAAATATATTAACAACATTCAACATGAAGTAAGAATTACAAAAATACAGAATAAATACAACGAAAAAATACAGAATAAATACAAAAACTACAGAATAAATACAAAGAAAAAATACAGAATAAATGCAAAAAATACAGAATAAATACAAAGAAAAAATACAGAATAAATACAAAGAAAAAATACAGAATAAATACAAAAAAATACAGAATAAATACAAAGACAAAATACAGAATAAATACGTAAAATACAGAATAAATACAAAAATACAGAATAAATACAAAGAAAAAAATACAGAATAAATAAACAAAAGACAGAATAAATACAAAGAAAAAAATACAGAATAAATAAACAAAATACAGAATAAATACAAAGAAAAAATACAGAATAAACACAAAAAATACAGAATAAATACAAAGAAAAATAAGGAATAGATAAAAAATACAAAAAATACGGAATAAATAAAAAACAATAAATACAAAGAAAAAATACAGAATAAATACAAAAAATACAGAATAAATACAAAGGAAAATTAAGGAATACATAAAGAAAAATACAAAAAATACGGAATAAATAAAAAACAATAAATACAAAGAAAAAATACAGAATGAATACAAAAAATACATAATCAATACAAAGAAAAAATATAGAATAAAAAAATTGGAATAAATACAAAAAAGTACAGAATAAATAAAAAAAACAATAAATACAAAGAAGAAATACAGAATGAATACGAAAAATACAGAATAAATACAAAGAAAAACTACAGAATGGATAAAGAAAATCAAAATAAATGGAAAAAAATACAGAATAAATAAAAAAACAGAATAAATACAAATAAAAATACAGAATGAATACAAAAATACTGAATAAATACAATAAGAAATACAGAATAAATATAAAGAAAAAATACAGAATAAATACAAAGAAAAAATACAGAATAAATGAAAAACAGAATAAATACAAAAAATACAGAGTAAATAAAAAATATAAATACAAAGAAAAATACAGAATGAATACAAAGAAAAAATACAGAATAAATAAAAATAATCAGAATAAATACAAAAAATACAGAATAGACAAAAACAGAATAAATACAACAAATACAGAATGAATACAAAGAAAAAATACTGAATAAAAAAAAATCAGAATAAATACAAAAAAGTACAGAATAAATTAAAAAACAATAAATACAAAGAAAAAAATACAAAATGAATACGAAAAATACAGAATAAATACAAAGAAAAAATACAGAATGAATAAAAAAATCAGAATAAATGCAAAAAATACAGAATAAATAAAAAAAACAGAATAAATACAACAAAAAATACAGAATAAATATAAAGAAAAAATACAGAATAAATACAAAGAAAAAATACAGAATAAATAAAAAAACAGAATAAATACAAAAAATACAGAGAAAATAAAAAACTATAAACACAAAGAAAAAATACAGAATAAATACAAAGAAAATACAGAATAAATAAATACAAAGAAAAAATGTGGAATGAATAAAAACAAAACAGAATAAATACAAAGAAAAAATACAGAATATACACTTTTTTTTAAAGTCACTCATTTTCTTTCTTCTTTCATCAGGGGAAACACCAGCTTAGGTGGGAAAAAGCACTAAGATTCAATATTAAAGCATACATACAAATACACATACACACGTATCTTTCTTTCCTTTTTGGATCAGATGCAGCCTAGAAAGGTGAAACGCGTAATCAAATCTGTCTTCAATGGAACATTTATCATTTCTCAAATTTCTTTAAAACAATGTCAGGATTCTGTAAAAAAACAAAACAAAAAACACACACACACACATGCACACAGACACAGCCATACACGCGCGTGCGCACACACAGAGACACACACACATATATAATAGAATAAAGTCTTTCTCTCTCTCGCTGTCTCTCCCTTTCTATATATATTATAAATTAAAATATTTCTCTCTCCTTTTCTCACTCACTCACTCTCTCTCTCTCTCTCTCTCTCTCTCTCTCTCTCTCTATATATATATATATATATATATATTAGACTAAAGTCCTTTTCTCTCTCTCTCGATATGCTAGATTCAGTTGTTTCTCTCTTTTGAATGCCGATAACTCAGTGGTAGAAACTATGACTGATCGGTTGGGTTTCGATCTGGGCTTGAAGTATTTGGACGTCTAGTTGCTCTGAGGAGCTGTGATGCAGCAAAATAGTACAGTCTGTGAATGACACACACACACACACACACACACACATATATATATATATATATATATATATATATATATATATATATATATATATATATATTCGCTGTTTATACGTTATTTTATCAGATACAATTTATTTACGTAAATGTTCTGTTTTTTAAATAGATAGTATTAATTACATTTTTCGGCCTGAATGTTCAAGAAATTAAGATTAGAGTTTCGCCCCTTACATCTGGCCATCTAATGCCCCAGACTGCAACCTCCTTAATTATTAAGTGTGGGGTGCAGTTGAGTGAGAGATCATCAAAACTCCTTGTTACACTAAAGATGAACTGAAAGCAAGGATTGTAGTAGCCTTAATCAAATTAAACAAGGAGAAAATACAGAAGAGTTACAGGAGATTCCGAAGTTGTCTGGAAGCCGTGGGTGAAGCCAATGGCGAGTTTATTGAATAAATTGTGTCTTTAGTATTTCAAGATAATTTTGTGTCATTTTGGTAAAGACATCTTAGATGAGATGTCAGTATTATTTTCACATTTGTATCATTCAGACCAGTGCTTGTCAAACATTTTATGACCATGGATCATTATCTTTCTTCATAAAATTCAAATGGATCAATCCTACTTTAACATTTAGGCTGTTCAGCTTTCACACTAAAATGAAAAGACAAACTAGTTTATTTACATTTTAAAATTTATTTTAATAAACAAGGATGAAACCAGGATATCAAATTCAATTTTGATGATGTCATTCAGTCTTAGTCCATTCAGCTAGTGACTAGCTTTATCTTGGTGATTCTGACAAAGGATATCATAATCAATTTTGATGATGTCATTCAGTCTTAGTCCATTCAGCTAGTGACTAGCTTTATCTTGGTGATTCTGACAAAGGATATCATAATCAATTTTGATGATGTCATTCAGTCTTAGTCCATTCAGCTAGTGACTAGCTTTATCTTGGTGATTCTGACAAAGGATATCATAATCAATTTTGATGATGTCATTCAGTCTTAGTCCATTCAGCTGGTGACTAGCTTTATCTTGGTGATTCTGACAAAGGATATCATAATCAATTTTGATGATGTCATTCAGTCTTAGTCCATTCAGCTAGTGACTAGCTTTATCTTGGTGATTCTGACAAAGGATATCATAATCAATTTTGATGATGTCATTCAGTCTTAGTCCATTCAGCTAGTGACTAGCTTTATCTTGGTGATTCTGACAAAGAATATCATAATCAATTTTGATGATGTCATTCAGTCTTAGTCCATTCAGCTAGTGACTAGCTTTATCTTGGTGATTCTGACAAAGGATATCATAATCAATTTTGATGATGTCATTCAGTCATAGTTCATTCAGCTGGTGACCACCTTGATCTTGGTGTTTTTCTGACACAAGATATCACAATCAATTTTGATTGCGTCATTCAGTCTTAGTCCATTCAGCTAGTGACTACCTTGATCTTGGTGTTTTTATGATACAAGATATAATAAATTTTGATGGTGCCATTCAGTCTTTTTCCATTCATCTCGCGACTGCCTTGATGTTCGTGTTTCTCACACAATATTATCATAATCAATTTTGATGGTGTCATTCAGTCATAGTCCATTCAGCTAGTGACTAACTTGATCTTGGTGTTTCTGAAACAAGATATTATAATCAGTTTAATGGTGTTATTCAGTCTTAATCCTTTCAGCTAGTGACTAAATTGGTCTTGGTGCTTCACATGATATCATAATCAATTTTGATGATATCAATCAGTCTTAGTCCATTCATCTAGTGACTACGTTTATCTTGGTCTTTCTGACACAAGATATCATAATCAATTTTGATGATGTCATTCAGTCTAAGTCTGATAATTCTGCTGTTGAGATCTAATTTATTTCTTTTTCTATTGAAAACATTCACAACAGCTTAGAATCCAGATCCCATTTGCCATGTAGTAGGGAAAGAAATGATGCTTGTTTGTCTATATTGAAAAATATTTGGTTGTGAGTCATTTATCGAAATGTAAGCAAAGACAGCTTGTTTGTCAACTCTTCTTCGCAGGTTCGCATTCTCTTTCAAATCCAGAAACATTTCAGCCGACTCAACATTTTCATCTCCTGTCTCATAATTTTCTAGGCCTACAAACCAGAATGTAAAATCCATCTTTAATAGATTATTGTATCTTTTCTCAACAACTACATGTAGACCGTTAAGGTGCAAAATGCATGCCGAAATGCAATGGAATAATGTTTATATTTATAAAATTTTTTATTATATACAGTATGTACAACATTTTCTCTCTTTCTCTCTCTTTCTCTCTTTCTCTCTCTCTCACTCTCTCCATATATGCATGTATATATATATATATATATATATATATATATATATATATATATATATATATATATATATATATATAAAAGTGAATCGTCTTGGCTTGACGATTGCATCTAGCATGAAACAGATTGTCGCCTCTAAGTATTGACTTCGATGTTCAATTTTATATATATATATATATATATATATATATAAAGGCCTGACGATTGTGTCTAGCATGAAACAAACTGTCGCCTCTAAGTCTTGACTTCTATGTTCACTTTTATATTTACACACGCTCTATCTCTGATATTGAGCACTTTATCCCATAAATATAGCACACTTTGAGACTATATTTCTACATATATATATATATATATATATATATATATATATATATATATATATTAGGCGTCCTGATGATTGCATCCAGCATGGTACAGCCTGTCGCCTGTGAGTATTGACTTCAATATTCACTTTTATATTTATATACGCTCTATCTCTGATATTGAGCACTTTATCCCATAAATATAGGACACCGTAAAACTATATTTTTTCATATATATATATATATATATATATATATATATATATATATATATATATATATATATATATATATATAATAACTATATATGATTATGATAAAATAAATACAGCACTGAATAATGCCTACGTAATTTCGAAGTTTTCAAATATAATGGACATGTGTATCTTTAAACAAAATATCATATTTTATAATTCTTCAAATTATGAATAATTTACATACATTTTTGTGTAATGGCTACATTTTATTTATTTATTTATTTTTTTTTGCTGCAAATTCTCTGTAGACCGCTGGAAATGCTTTGTGGGACACCGGCAGTCCCCATGCATTATGTTGATAAACACTAATTTACACGACAATTTATCTATCGCACCCTCTATGTGGATCGAGATTTTTCGCATCAGAAAAGACCGAAAGCCATTTTTCGACTTCAATTTCCGCAGATAGACCGTCCTTTGGGTTCGGTCTATAAAATAGAATATTTTATAACTGATGGAAGATGAAAATTCTACCCATATTTTGAATCCTTTTCTCGGAAATTTATTCTGAGAAAATTCATGATCCACTTGCAATTGTCGATTTTAACCTTCCTACTATCAACCTCCTATTTTGCTAGTGCAACGCATCAAAATCCATTATTTAGCTGACAGGGAATTTACCTGGTAAATGGGAGTCATTTACATAATTATCATTATACATATATAATTTTCAAACATTTTGGTAATGTTGAACGACTTGATTAATCCAGGGCATTATCTTAGGAACAATCGACATTCCATGACGCTGGAGATGGCCATCCTATTCAAAATATTGAAATCAAGGTTGAACATCAGTTCAATTAACTTGGTTATGTTAGTCAGTTTGATGTGTAGTTTCCACATCGTTTAATAATAATAAAAATATATAAAAAGAATAAACTCAAATCTAAGCAACAAATTTTTACATATCTCTCTATATCTCTGAGATGAGGTATTATGTTTACTTGCATTATTTACATTATTCGGACTGTTATCCTCATCTTCATAGCCATATTCTCAACGTTTCGCCCACTATATCTCTGAGATGAGGTATTATGATTACTTGCATTATTTACATTATTCGGACTGTTATCCTCATCTTCATTGCCATATTCTCAACGTTTCGCCCACTATATCTCTGAGATGAGGCATTATGATTACTTGCATTATTTACATTATTCGGACTGTTATCCTCATCTTCATTGCCATATTCACAACGTTTCGGCCTCTATATCTCTGAGATGTGGCATTATGATTACTTGCATTATTTACATTATTCGGACAGTTATCCTCATCTTCATTCCCATATTTACAACGTTTCGGCCTCTATGTCGCAGAGATTAGGTATTATGATTATTTACATTATTCGGACTGCTATGCATATCTTCATTGCCATATTCACAACGTTTCGGCCTCTATATCTCTGATGTTTCATTTTTCTGTTTTAAAACACGGTCAAGATATTATGTCAATGTTCAAAGTTAATATTATTAAGTGTTGGTTTGAAATGAAACCTTTTATAAAACACACATATAACAAACTATTTCTAATTATAACAGTTAAAATATAATCCTTGAAAATGGCTAAATGTATAGCCGAAAGCGCTTGGATAAAAAGAACATTCCGACAAATTTTATATAATTTGTCATCCGGAAAGAAAATAATTATTTGATCGCACGAGAAATTATATAAAAAAACTAAATAAAAGCAACATGTCAGTCGTTTTTAATGAAATGTGCATGAAAGAAGGATTGCTGCCTAAATACACAAATGTATATGTATGTGAGTGTGTGTGTGTGTGTGTGTGTGTGTGTGTGTGTGTGTGGGCCGTGACAATAAAGGGCAAGCTTTTTAATGTTATGAAATAAAACAATTTACATGCACAAATATCAATTTATTTTATTTCAATTCAATTATCTGGGCGCCTTATTTAGTGTGAAATCTGTGTCTGGTGTTTTTTCGCGATTTCTTCAATGTTTGGTCAAATGTGCGATAAGTAGATCGTCATATCTTCCTCAGTTGTATATATATATATATATATATATATATATATATATATATATATATATATATATATATATATGTGGGGACAATATTTCGCTGTACACTTAGGAAGATCGAGTCACGATGGTTGAAAATCAGTTTTAACTACTCTTCACAATCGTTCTACGAGCTTGTAGATGCCATTTTCGTAGAAAATTCTTTTATTGGTTGAAGGAAGTTTCTGAGTTTTCAGCTTGTCTATAGAGAGTCAATTGTTTGTGATTTAAATTGTTATGTAGATAGACGAAGAAAATGCAAAACCAGAAGCAACTAATTCAGGATACTGTGGAATGCTGGATGATTTTCCATTTCAATTTTAAGATTCTGCAATGTCTGTTTTTTTTTACCCTGCTGTCTTGGGTTGTCGCGGTGGATAATGGCATCTTTTCGATTTGCAAAAATTGGCCGTTTTTCTTGAAGCCAGCTCTGCGAAAGGTAGCTGAGATATCGTCTTTCGGACTTTATTAATCATGTATATTCTTCACGGTAGCAAGGAGAGTGTCTTCGTTGACGTCGGAATGCCACTCGTTGCGTGGTTGAAATCATCCTAATGAAATATGCCAAACCATTTTTTTAACCGTTAGAATATCTGGAACACGAGCCAAATAAACATTCTAAAAGTTTTTGCCGCCGTTCCGACGCTTAGTCATAGAGCATAATATGGTGAAATTGGAATTATTCATTCTCCATGTTTAAGGCATTCATTTTTGGACAAAACATTCAACATTCAACAAAGTCTGACTCAACTGAATAAGACAAAGTTTCAATCTAGAACACACAAGAAATAATTGGCACCAAATCAAACACCAGTCAACGTCGAGCTTGGTCAGCGCTTAGATGAGTGACAATTTGGGAGACCAGGTACTATAAGATTGGGTGTGCGGATGGTGAAATGGACAATAGCTCGGAATTGATAATCGGAGAGTCGATTTCCAGTACGATCACTGAAGTTAAGCAATGTCGAACCTGGTCAGAATTTAGATGGGTAACCATTTGGGATACCAGGCATTGTAAGCTTGGGTGTGCGGATGATGAAATGGATAATAGCTCGGGATTGATAATTGGAGAGTCGATTTCCAGTATGATCACTGGAGTTAAGCAACGTCGAACCTAGTCAGTACTTAGATGGGTAGCCACTTGGGATACGAAGTGCTGCTGTTAACTTGTTAAGCAACATCGAACCTGGTCAGTACTTAGATGGGTAACCACTTGGGAATACCAGGTTCTGTAAGCTTGGATGTGCGGGTTGTGTAATGGATAATGGCTCGGAATTGTTAATCAGTGTGTCGAGTTCCCATTCGATCACCGAAGTTAAGCAACGTCGAACCTGGTCAGTACTTAGATGGATAATCACTTGGGATGGGAAGTGCTGTAAGCTTACATGTGCGGGTGGTGTAATGGATAATGAGTCGGAATTGTTAATCGGAGAGTCGAGTTCCCGTACGATGACGGAAGTTAAGCAACGTCGAGCCTGGTCAGTACCTAGATGGGTAACTGCTTGGGAATACCAGGTGTTGTAAGCTGGGATGTGTGGGTGGTGTAATCGATAATGACTTGGAATTCTTAATCGGAAAGTCGAGTTCCCGTACGATCACGGAAGTTAAGCATCGTCGAGCCTGGTCAGTACCTAGATGGGTAATTGCTTGGGAATACCAGGTTGCTGTAAGCTGGGATGTGTGGGTGCTGTAATGGATAATGACTTGGAATTGTTAATCGGAGAGTCGAGTTCCCGTACCATCACCGAAGTTAAGCACCATCGAGACAGATCAGTCTTGTTGAAACAAGATGTACAGTTTTGTAGTGGGTATGTGCATGTTCTAATGTAACAGCCCATAATATATATATATATATATATATATATATATATATATATATATATATATATATAATCATTTATTTGAAAATTATAACATAAACGTATTATAAAATCACTACAAAAATAGCCATTTTGTTTCAACACTTCTGGTGTCTTATCAAGTGATGGTGTTGAATTCGGATTCCCATGGTTTTTAACCACAATCAATATTCCCACACACTTATTCACAATTTAAAAAATGATTACAAGAACCTCCAGTTAAACAAAAAGATCAAAGACATTTTCGCTAAACCACCCATTAATGCAAAGAAACAATCACCTAACCTATCAGCTATCCTCACCTCTACCAAATATCTAAACAATCCAAACTAATCAGGAAATTACAAATGTAACAAAACTCGTTAGTTAATTTGCAAACACTTAATAACCGATAGTGTATTTTCTGTACTCAACACCAATATCAAGATACACCCACCTCGCCTCACCTGTGATAGCCATAACATAATCTACTATTTATTCTGCACACTATGCCCCAATAGTGGATATATTGGTGAATCTGGAAATAATTTTGGATTTCGCTTCAACAATCATAAACTATCCATACATCAAAACAATCCTTATTCTCCCATAGCTGAACACTTTAATCAATCAAGACACTCATTAGACAACTGTAAATGTTTATTGATAGATTCCGATTTTAGTTCCACATACACACGCAGAAAAAAAGAGAAATACCGGATTTGAAAATTAGACACATATAAACTATGGTTAAACAAAGACTTGGGAATTTTAAATCTGTATAGTTAAAAATTATTTTTAGATATAGTTAAAAAAAAAACTTTTTAAACAACATCTAAAATATTATCGTTAGATTTACGTTAGAAATATTCAAACAGAGTTGCATTCCACAACACGTGACGTCCGCGTCTCGCGACGGACGCTACTTGAAAACAAACTTCTGAATACAGTCATTTCTGATGAAAGATCGGGGCAGATCTGAAATATCAAATATATATATATATATATATATATATATATATATATATATATATATATATATATATATATATATATATGAATATGAATAAATACTTTCACAAAAAAACATTCAATTTTTTTTAATTTTCAACTTTTCAGTTGTTTTCTCCATATTATATACATATCAAGAAAGTAGACGTGGCTTCTCATTATGCTATATATATATATATATATATGTATATATATATATATATATATATATATATATATATATATATATATATATACATATATATATATATATATTGGCTCCTGAAAAATTAATTTCGGTTGAGCTCTTTGGTTTGAGGTGTGACTATTTAAGCTAATATAGCATGACTCTTCGGCAGAATTGAGTCACTGTCAGTCACTGTGTGTTTATCTAAATTTGAAAATAAGCACGCTAAAACTCACCTTCATCCCTGACGTGAGCCGACGGCTTAGTAGTAGAAGTTTCGACTGACGCCAATTCAGTCGGGTTTCGATCCTAGCAACCGGACGTCTAGCCACACTGATGCGCTGTGAAACAGCGGAACAGTCTGTCTGTGGATGACACACACACATATATATATATATATATATATATATATATATATATATATATATATATATATATATATATATATATATATATATATAGCAGGTGTATATATATATATAGCAGGTGTAACAGAAAATGTCCAAATCGTGTAACAGCATGCGATAATTGTTCATCACATAAATGTTTAATATCTAAAAAATCTCTAAACAAATTGGGTTTCATTTCTCTGAGTTTTCAGATAAGACGTTTAGCCATCCTGCCGCCCTTTGCTGCAAGAATTAGTGAAAAACCCTTTGAGTTATTCAGCTAGAAAGAGAACAGGTTAAAATCATTTTGTATCAGCCACACTATGCCTCCGTAACTGAGCAATTGTAAAACGGCAAATATCATTCAGGCCTTCGGTAATGATACCGACATTTTTACTCTGACTTCACTCTTCAAACTATATTCAAGAACCCTCAAGGGAATGGTGAATAAGATTTAAAAATGAGGGAACAGCAGAGAGGAAAGTTGGATCAGGGGGTCACAATAGCAAGATGGGGTCATCATTTCAACTTCAGCTAAATAAATTTTTATTGACATAATTATAGTCCAATATTGAATTCTAGTAAGATATCTTTAATCATTTCCATGATATAACAGTCCATGCTTAATCATCAATTGGACAATTATGCTGTTACACGATATGGATAAAATTTACAGTTACACCTGGTAAGTATGTATGTATGTATGTATGTATGTATGTATCTATCTATCTATCTATCTATCTATCTATCTATATATATATATATATATATATATATATATATATATATAGGTTTGGTGTATACGGATTAAATTCCAATAACCAACAAATACTATACTTAAAAGATTGCTCAATACAGAGTAGAGCAAATATAATCATTTATTCGAAAATTATAACATAAATATGTTATAAAATGACTACACCATCACTTGATAAGACACCAGAAGTTTTGAAACAAAATGGCTTTTTTGTAGAGATTTTATAAAAATTTTATGTTACAATTTTCGAATACATGATATATATATATATATATATATATATTTTTTTTTTTTTTTTTTTTTAAGCGTATCACCCCGAGCAAGGCCGGTGGCCACTATCACGCAAGGGGTTACAGAAGGGTTGGAGGAAGAGCAGATAGGAGTGGTGAAGGAAGGGTTGTGGAGAAAGAGAAGGACGGAGGGCCGATCGAGGTGGGGAGGTTACGGGAGATATAGAGCGAGAGCAGATAGGAATGGAAGATGTCAGGAAGTGGATAGATCAAGGAAACTGGAGATGACGATTGACGCTACACTTAAACCGTTGGAGATTGTATTTGTCAGGGAAACAGAAACAGGGAAGGGAGTTCCATAGGCGAGATGTGCGAGACATGAAGCTATTGGAGTAGAAAAGACGTCTACACCTAACAGTTTCTACGGTGAAGGGGTGGGAACGGGATGCCAGCCTCGTAGGACGCTTGAATTCACGAGGCTTAGGGACAAGTGAGAGCAACTCCTCAGAGCAATTACCGTGGAAGTACTTGTAGAAAAGGCAGAGTGATGCAACATTCCGTCTGTGAGAGAGCGACTGCAGACGAGATGACAGATCAGGGCCAATCACATTGCATATCCGTCTCTGGATCTTATCAAGAACCCCGAGGCAACACGCAGGGGCCCCAGACCATAAATGGCAGCAATACTCCATGCAAGGTCGAATGGTAGACTTATAGACCTGGAGGATCGATTCAAGGGAGAAGAATTTCCTGGCTCGGCACAGGGAACCAACTTTTCTAGCGGTGGATGATGCAATTGACTCGATGTATTTGTTCCATCTCAGATCAGCAGACAGCGTGAGACCAAGCAGCCGCAGAGAGGAACTCTCGAGAAGTTGGTCCTCAGACATTCTGATGGGATGCAGGGATGGGTCCTTGTGGTGGTTAATGGAGAGCAATTTTGTTTTAGAGGCATTAAAGTTGACCATCCATTTCTCTCCCCAGTCCACAACCGATTGGAGGTCCTTTTCAAATTGAGCTGCCAGGTTAATTTTGTCCGCCTCAGTAGATTTGTGCTTGAGGCAGGAGTAAATAGTAGTGTCGTCAGCGTAGATACCGACTTGGGAGTCTATGGCGTCAGGAAGGTCATTTATAAATATGAGGAACAGAGTAGGGCCAAGGATGGAGCCTTGAAGAACACCAGCAGTAGTGGGATAGGAGTTGGAGAAGGATCCACTGAGAACAACCTTCAAATCCCGGTTTGATAGGAACGATTGAATTAGGTCAAACAATCGACCTGTGATACCATAACCCCGGAGCTTGAAAAGGAGGCCGGCATGCCAAACCCTATCGAATGCCTTGGAGATGTCAAGGGCCACGGCACGGGCTTCGCCGTTACTATGGATAGCTTGGTAGACAAATTAAGTGATGGCCGTAAGCACATCGGCAGTAGACCGGGCAAAGCGGAAACCATACTGCTTGTCTGAGAGCAGATCGTGGGATATCAGGTGAGTAGTCACTTCGGCGTTGATAATGGCCTCGAAGACTTTGCCGAAGATGGGAAGGAGACTGATAGGACGGTAATTAGAAGGGTTGGAGGGGTCGCCAGAGTTCTTAAAGACAGGAACAATGGTAGAGGACTTCCAGCAGTCAGGAAAACAGGAGTCCTTGAGGCAGCGGTTGTACAATTTAGAGTGGGCAGGTGCCAGTTCAGGTGCGCATTTCTTCAGGACAATGGCTGGTATTCCGTCGCCGCCGGTAGCCTTGTGGGGATCTAAGTTAGATATAATGCCCAGTACCGACGACGGGGTTATGTGCAAGCCGTCCAGTAGGGCCTCAGTTCTGGGAGGGACGTCGGGCAAGGGTACCCCAGAGGAGTCAAGCATAGAATTGGAAGAAAACTTTCGAGCGAAGCATTCGGCCTTGTCGGCAGAGGTGGTCAGGACCTCAAACTGATTGAACAGTGGAGGAATGGAGGGTTTGTTACTATTCAGAACGCTCTTGCAGAGGCGCCAATAGTCCTTGGAGCCAAATTTGCGGGATGCAATACGTTCCTTCATCCGAGCTGCAAATAGTGCCTTGGCATTGTCGAGGGTACGCTTACACTCATTGCGTGCAGAGGTAAATAGACGTCTGTTGAAGTCGGACATGTCACTACGAAAACGGTGGAAGAAGTGGTTCCTATGGGCAATGGCGGCTGAGCAAGCAGCTGTGAACCAGGGGGAGGAGCGCGGTTTGACCTTGAATTTCCTGGAGGGGATGAAAGCTTCGATACCGGCTTTGATCCAGGAGGAGAACTCAGAAGCACAGTCATGAGTGGGGAGCTTAAATACAGCATCCCAGGGGACATCGCGGAGGAAGTCCCGAAACGAGTCCCAGTCAGCCCGTTGGTAGCAGAAAGTGGTTCTGGTGGTAGGAGGTTCTTTGCAGGGGGTGGGGCTGAAGGAAATACTGACAGACACGACAGCATGATCGGAGTTACCGATAGGACAGAGCTGCGTGGCACTACACGACTCAGGGATGGAGGTAAAACACAGGTCGAGGAGTGAGGGCTTACAGTCACGATTGTAGGAAAAACGCGTGGGGAAATCGATTATCTGGGTGAGGGATTGAGAGATTGAAAAGTTAAGAGTATGAACGCCAGCGAGGTCAGTGGTAGCGTTCTGTAGCCGCTGGTTGTGATGGGCGTTGAAATCACCAAACACAAATATGTGAGCGGACGGATGGACAGAGAGGGCCTTATCAACGCTGTCAGAAATGACATCGAGTATCCCGCAGTCCTGAGAGGATGGAGAGCGGTAGAGGAAGAAAAGATAGTTTACAGCATTGAGAAGAGATAGGCGGAGACATAAGTAGGAATGATCCGGCGATTCGAGAGAGGTCTCTCTAGCCAGAGGGAGATGGTCCTTGACGTAGACACCCAGACCATGCATGTGGGTTAGAGAGTCTTTTCTGAGGAGTGGGAGGTATCCAGGGATCGAGAGATCGGAGGAAGGGATAGAGGAGTTAAGATTGGTCTCACACAGGGCGAGTATATCCGGGCACTTAGCTATGGGGAAAGACTCAACGCTGCAGAAGTTGGTTCTAATGCCGCGGATGTTAGAGAAGGAGATATTTAGAGGTTTGGGTGATTTTTGGAAGGCTGGTTTAGGTTTGTATTTCAGTTTTTTGTTATTCATGTTGGTAATTGGTTTTGGAAAGAGGGAGAAGGCCTGAGTTAAAGGAAGCCGATGGTTGATACCCATGACGCGAACAGAGAGGGGGATTGGCACAGCAAGATTCATAATGTGGCCTCAGGGTTGCCCACCGGAAATGACTGCAGGGACACCTATCCATGCGCGACATGGCACTACAGACACCCCGATATTATGCAACTGTTGATCAGAGCGGCCGCTCAAGACGCTACGCAAGAGTTAGGGCTCCTAACTACCAGTCGGAAACAGCAACCAGGTAACTGTCAACCGTGTACCCTCAGAATGAACAGGCAATGCCACAGACTGCGCGCATCATGGGAGGAACACAGCGACACCAGTACAGAGGCCAGTAAGTGGGAGAAAGAGATCCGGGAACCCCTTCCTAAACACGAAACTCGCGTTCAATAGAAGAGGGAGGAGTGTTGACCGGGCGGTAGGAAAGCCTACCTTCTCCAATTACATAAAACATATACAACGATGACAGAACAAAGGGCATATACAAGTTGAGGGTACTGGGGGATAGGAAAGACATATGGTACTAAGTTTTAACTTAGTATAAGTCCCAGTCGTCTATATTAAAAACAAACAAAATTGGACAAGGGGAAAAAGAGGTTAGCAGGCGTTAGTTTTTAGCAAGAAAAGAAAGAAAAAAATAAAAATAAATAAATAAAATTAAATTAAAAATAATTATTAATAAAGTATTTACTCACTGGGATTCAGTTTTAATATCGACGACATACTTCGCAAAAGACACAAACGAAAGTGGACGGCATGCTCGATTCCCCAAGCGTCAAGTTACAAAGGACGCAGTGTTGGTGGCAGTGGGGGGGGGGTCGTACGACCGCTATTCCACCACCACAACAGTGGGCCGGGGGGAAGGGCTTTTTGTAGGAGAAAGTCCAAAACAAAATGGCACCCATTCTGACCAGCAGAACTTTGATATATATATATATATATATATATATATATATATATATAACATTGTCATTGCATACCTACTTTTACAGGCCATATATTTAAAATTAGCGAAAAAGTCTTTCGAAAAGTCTGTTAACATATAGTATGGGATGTTCCCAATGTTTGTATGCGTTCCCGAGAAAGAGAGATATCCAGGTAGGAAAAATTTGGCGTGAGGAAATCTGTGTTTTTGAGATGAACGTTTTCCAGGATGCGAAATGTTTTTAAAAATACTGGAAATTTCTTTTGCGTCTTGAAGGTGGCTCGCATGGAAAGGAAATTTTGTCAATGAATCTGAACATTTGTTAGAAATTTATTTCATTGCTGTGTCCTTAAGTTGTTTTTATAAAATACAACAAATAAGTATGAGGTAAAAATGCTTCAGAAATGTTCTCGTGACGACGTCATTAGAAAATTGTGAAATAAATAAATGTAGTTTTCGCTTTTTGTATTAATGGAACAAGTCAGATGATGCGGTCGTTGTATGTGATGAAATCTGTATCTTCTAGCGAGTGATGAAAATGTCTTATATGAAGATGGACAGCCAAAAGTTCACGGCCGAAAATGCTATATTTCTGTTTTGTGAATGTTGAAACTTTGCTGAGAAAAAAAAAATGAATGGTTTTTACCTTTTGTTGATTACACTGGTCAATACAATTTCTGGACCCAAGAAACAAGAGACATTTTTTAGCTAATTTGATGGTGCTGATTCCGAAAATGAACTGAGTTTTTCATGGTTAGCTACCATTTTTGCTCTACTGAAATTCCTCATTTTTGGAATCAAAAGACCAATTTACCTGGCTGATCGCAAAATTTAGTTAACCCAAGAACACTAACCATCAATTAAAATTACACCACTACTAACTATGGGTATATCATACCCAATTTTGAAAATATCAAAAAAATATGAAATATAAATTTTTATTTGAAATATTTTACATGCAGGCACTTCAAACTTTGTACTTTGAGTTAAAATTAATAGGAACTGAAAAACATATTAAATCAGGTACTGAAAATTGTAATTAAAAATAAGAAAATTTGCGCTGGGTACTATATACCAATGGTTAGTGTTCTAGGGTTATTAAATGTCGTAGAAACCTATTTTCAGGTAGGCCATACAATTTATGTCAGCCACCGGAAATAAACTATTTTTATAATAATCAATTGTTTTTGAGTCAAAAATTTAAAAATAGAATTGCGTAAGTTTTCCAATTTATTGTCAAAATTAAAATTAACTGATGAACTTCATCAGTAATACATTTTAGTAAATCTGATAATTAAGGTAACATAAAAAAAACGAAACCCTAAAATCTTCTGTTTGATATTCATAAATTTATCCCATCACTTTTATCCCTTGATTATGGAAGGAAACCAAACACATTGAGAGCATTTTGTTTTCACAGTTGGAAAGAAACTCCAACTAAAGACATCGCAATTGAATGCACCTATTCCATTGTACATGATACTGCTGGAGTATGAAAAGGGAGCATTTTGTTTTCACAGTTGGAAAGAAACTCCAACTAAAGACATCGCAATTGAATGCACCTATTCCATTGTACATGATACTGCTGGAGTATGAAAAGGGACGTAAATAACATTGAACATGATAGACAATGAAAAAAGAGAAAAATTATACCATAATTCTTATGTTCACGAAGGTTTTATTTCTGCCGTTAGTTTATTAAATGATTTAATGAAATTACTTGTTTGTCTTTGTATATTCAATCGTGTTATTTTTAAAAACTTCGGGTCTGATTGTTACTGTAAAAATAGTATTTCTCAATAGGAAGACCAATATCTGTTGGTTTAAATACGAATTGAGAGGTTTCTATGATTTTATTTTGAGAAATATTGCCATTAGTCAATATCATATATACAGAAAACAAATGAAAAATTTTTTTTTCCAAAAAATGAGACATACAGCAAAACGGTTGCTAAACAAGAAAAAGAAAAGTTATTTTCAGATTCAGCGCTCACAAATTAGCTAAAAATGATGTTCGGTGTCTCGATGCCATTTCATTTTTTTTTGTTGACCAGAGTTAATGATGAACGGCATCTGGTGTATAAAATATTTGCGCGTATGCTTCTTTTTCTCTGTAGTTCGGTTTGGTATAGTCTGTAGTTGCCGAAGAATCGTCTTAGTTGCGAAAGAAAATTTTTCAGGTTGCCTCTGTCTTTTAGAATGAAATGTCTTCGAAAGTTTACCAGGAATTTGTTCGAAAATTGACTAGAGCGTCGGTCGGTTACAAACAAGACTGATTTCTCGAACACGAAAAGTTTTTGACATGCATTTACTCAAATACGAAAGGGATGCAAGTAATTGCGTAAGTTGTGTAGGCGACTTCAAAGACAAAAATTTAATCTGAGAAATTCATTTTTAGGGGTCGCTGTCTGAACTATCACGAGATTAACTCCAGTTAGGTCGTTGGTAATAAAAAAAGATATGTGAATTCTTGCGTCAAAACGAGTGGAAAGAAATATCTACACACTACCAAATGGAATGTCAATATTTTTGTAGTCCCTGACTTTAAATTGGACTTGGTAGGCAAATGTCTCTCTGGCCATACATTCGAGATGCAGCTAGTTTTTCAACAATTATTTGAAATCTAATTGAAATGTCGGCCAGTTTACGATATTTGTTGATGTCATCAATCATTTGTAAATGTACTCGATAGGTCACCACTCATTTGTAGATGATTGGATTTGAAAGTTTACCTTGGAAAATATCCTCTGTCGATGGGTCAGCAATCATTTTTAGATTGTTCTTCGTTGTCGATCATCAATGATTTGTGTCGGATTATGCGTGTATAAAACGAAGAAATAAGCAAATCTTCAACACGGCTCTACAAATATAAATAATGTTTTTATTATTTGAATATTATGGTTCTTTCAAATTGAAAGAAAAGAATCACAAAGATTCTTTTCAAAGCAACTTCACATAAAATATTTTGTATATCTTTTTTACAGTACTACTGAATGAATTGACTTAGTATAGGATAAACAGAATGCGTCTACATGAGAGAATGTATGTGACACGAATGTATGTTGTTTAATGAGTTTAACGACACAAAATAGTGGCAAAAGATTCACTTTTTCTCACTATCTCACTTAATGCAAAATGTATTTTCACTCCCTTCTTTTACTCTTCTTTATCGCTCTCTCTCTCTTTCCCCCCACCCTCTCTCTCTTTCTCTGTATCTCTCCCTCTCTCTTTCCCCCCACCCTCTCTCTGTTTCTCTGTATCTCTCCCTCTCTCTCTCTCTTTCCCCCCACCCTCTCTCTCTTTCTCTGTATCTCTCCTTCTCTCTCTCTCTTTCCCCCCACCCTCTCTCTGTTTCTCTGTATCTCTCCCTCTCTCTCTCTCTTTCCCCCACCCTCTCTCTCTTTCTCTGTATCTCTCCCTCACTCTCTCTCTTTACCCCACCCTCTCTCTTTCTCTGTATCTCTCCCTCTCTCTCTCTCTTTCCCCCACCTCAGACAAAGAAAAGATTGATTTTCAATTTTCGATTGAAGATCCTTTGAAAGAATTTAACGCAGCACACTTAGTTTTACAATAGCGTACATGTAAAATCAGATATATCTAGATGCTGCATATATACCTTCCTCTCGCCTGTTGTCGCTGTATCACACTTGCTTCTTCTGCTACTCGTCAACCATCTCTAATCCGCGTTTAAACTAACAACAAAAATAAATCTTTTAACACAAAAGATGATCTTTAATTAATTTTGCATAAAGAATTCCCAGACCTTCAATCGGAATCTATTCCTTCTCTTTCCTCATTCTGTTGCTTGTGGATCCAGTAAACGTTGGTGAAATTTAGCTGCAAATGACATTAACTGAACGGAAAACATTTGTTGTGGCCCTGCCCGTAGATCTGTTCTTTAGATGTTCTGCTCAGACGAGATACGAAAAACTGCATTTTGGATTCTTTCCTTACACCAGTTCAACATCTAATCCAATCTTCTTTTTAATTGTAAAACAATTTAATTCGGGTCGATTTTTGAGGAGCCATTCTTTAGATTTTAACAAGTTTTTTTTTCACCGATTTTGAAAGTTTTTTTCTTGTGCGCGAGAAAACAAGATTTAGTTATGCAAGCAAACGTTGCAATAACTTTATTAAAGTCGTTCGTTATCTGTGGAAACTTCTGATGTGTTTTGATACCAGAACCTTTTGCCTCTGCTATGCTCTGACATGTGAGGAGCGATAAGAAATTAGATATTGCTAAAGGATTTTCTATTTGTACTATTTAGATTTTTCGGACTGTTGTCTTCATCTTTATTGCTCTATTCACGACGTTCCAGACGATTTACGCTCCGGCCTTCTTCAGGATCTGTCTATATTTCTGAGATGAAGTTGTTGACCATGTTCACCATAGTCTATGAATATAGAATCCAGCGCAGTACGTAATCTGTTCAATGAAACAACGTTAAAGATTAACAGTCACGAGTCAGACACTCTACTGAATCAGACTATATCGCCAATACCACCAGCAGCTGTTCCTTAATTCTTCAGTCTTCGATATCAAAGGCTGGCTGTAATATTTAGCCCCCCCCCCCCGCGAGGGCTACATTTGGCACAAGGCCGAGTTTAACGTAGGATTTCCGAGCCCGTAGGCTCGGCCAAAAATATTCCCTATTGGAAACCGTAAAAACGGGTTCAGGGACACCACCACCCCGAATGAGACTCTGTCCCTCAGCGGAGCCTCGTCCGGGTTCCTCTCTGTCCGAAGGCAGAGAGTTTGTCTGCTCAGCCATAAAAGGCTGGCTGTGCATATTCGGGAAAAACACGTCCGCCTTTATACACATAGGATTGAATATTTTGAGCCTTCAGATTGGTTGAATCTTCTATTGTTGAACTATAAAATGAGTCAGCTCATTTTGGCTGGCTCATTAGTACACCCGGGTACCCAAAAACTCCAACAGAAGTATTGTAAACATTTGCACTATTTATATTGTACGGACGGTTACACTCATCTTTATTGGCATATTCTCGACGTTTCGGACGTTTTACGCTCCGGCCTTCTTCAGGATCTGTCTATATTTCTGAGATGAGCTATTGTAAATATTTACACTATTTATATTGTTTGGTCTGTCTGTCTGTCTGTCTGTCTTTTTTTTTAAACAATGATGTTGCCAGCTATACGTTTTTGAAACAGTTTCCAGCTATACGTTTTTAAAACAGTGATGTTGCCAGGTATACGTTTTTGAAACAATGATGTTGCCAACTATACGATTTTGATATATCTAGTAAATACTGGATCTGGCATTAAATAACCCATAGTGGTTGATATGCCATAAAACCCCAAACAAACAAAAAATCGGCCTTTCAGTATCTGTCAATATTTCTGAGATGAGGTATTATGTACACTATTTACATTATTCGGACTATTGTCCTCATCGTTGTCAACATATTTATTACAACGTTTCGGCCTTTCAGTATCTGTCTATATTTCTGAGATGAGGTATTATGTACATTATTTACATTATACGGACTATTGTCCTCATCTTTGTTGCCATATTTATTAGAACGTTTCAACCCTTTCAGTATCTGTCTATATTTCTGAGATGAGGTATTATTTACATTATTTACATTATTCGGACTATTGTCCTCATCTTTGTTGCCATATTTATTACAACGTTTCGGCCTTTCAGTATCTGTCTATATTTCTGAGATGAGTTATTATGTACATTATTTACATTATTCGGACTATTGTCCTCATCTATTGCCACCGAATAGTGATCAGAATAGAGAAATAGTAAAGGCAATAGTATAGGGAATAGCGATCCGTATAGTAATAGAGGATAGACTAGAAATAGTAATCGTTTAGCCGCCACGCTAATTCCTATATATCCTTTACTATCAATTGATTTACTTATTTAAAATGGGATCACCCGTGTTTGCTCACTGGCGATCGATATTCAAACTAGTGTCAACAGTGACACTTTTTTCCCTATATAACACTTAGCAATGGATTGTATATACGAGTTCCACTTGAGGTCAAATGTGACCCAAATCATTCAAGGTACCTTTCTTCCTCGACAGGATATTCGTTCATCCCAATTCGTGACAGTTCAGTGATTGTTAGGAATATTGAGCAGCCTAACTCGTTCAGATCTTCTGCCTCGAAAATCAGCATTTACATTCCTGGCTTTTCACCTTCATTCGAACGCTGGAAAGTGTGCAACTAACATTTCCAAATCCTTTCTTGAATAAAAATAAGATGTTAATCGTCATCTGTTTCCTGTTCGCCACATTGTCATTTCCCTGACAATTTTTCTCAGTTTCTCTCTTTTGTTTTCACCCTTATTAACACTTTGAGTCTTAGAGGCTTTATCGCCTCTCCAGGAGTGAATTGTTTAGTATAGGTAAACTAAATAGAAAGTATGCGGTGTAATATGGGTGTTGGCGGAAATATTGACAATTACCGTCTTATATATATATATATATATATATTTTAGAATTGGACATTGTCCGACAATTTATTTAAAGACATTTATATTATGTTTAACGTTCTTTTTATAGATACAAGTATTTAAGCAAATGCTCTGTTTTATAATAAACAGTATTAAATAACATTTACAGGCCTGAATGTCCGAGAAAAATTTATTCTATGAAAATTTCTCGGACATTCAGGCCTGTAAATGTTATTTAATACTGTTTATTATAAAACAGAGCATTTGCTTAAATACTTGTATCTATAAAAAGAACGTTAAACATAATATAAATGTCTTTAAATATATATATATATATATATATATATATATATATATATATATATATATATATATATATATTTGTAAATAAATGACAATAAGAAAACAGTAATTGCTGACGCGTTTCGTCCTAATGCGGACTTTTTCAAAGCAAGTAACGAAATGATTTTAATCAAACAAAGAAAATTAATAAAAACAAAAAACAGAGTGTTCTTATCAACGGGAATGTAGGAAACGCTATTTTCGTATTTTTAACTGAAAATGACGTCATTTAATGTCACGTGTGGAGAATATTTCATTAATCTTTGTTGATGGATTCAACCATTTTCTTTTGATTTTAATATGTTTTTGTGTACATTTGTTTGTGAGAGCAGTAATTTTGTTAGAAAAGGTGAAATAGGGAAAAAACCTGGGCGTAGATTAATATTTGGGTATTGGTCGATTGCGGCACTCTCTAGGATTTTCCTTCTGAGTGAGTTATTTTCTTTTTTTATAAGTATAGAGTTTTTAAAATCAAAATTATGGTTGAATTTATTCCTATGTATTACTAAGGCATTATTTAAGTTGTTTATTCTAAGGTCTCTTTTGTGTTCATTGATACGTTTTTTTATGTTTCTGCTTGTTTCTCCAATATATTGGGAGGAACAGTTTTGGCAATTTATTGTATAAATGCCTGCTTCAGAAATGTTATTGCTATTGTTGTTTGGAGATCTTATTATATCTATAATTGTTTTCGAGGTGTTTGTGACTATTTTAAGATTATTTAGATGGGATAGGTTATCCTGGATATTAGACGTAACAGAGTTGGTTGGTAGTATTATGTATCTGTTTTCATGTAATTTACTATTGCGGATGATGTTATTAGTTTTGTTTCGATTGTGTATTTTGTATGCCTTTCTTCTTGCGTTATGGATGAAATGATATGGGTATTGTAGGTTTTTGAATGTATTTTCTATGTATGTTTCTTCTTTAAGTAGATATTGGGGACTACAGATTCTTAATGCTCTTAGATAGAAACCTATAATGATTCCAGATTTAATTTTTGAAGAGTGACCTGAGTAGAAACTGATCAGATCATTTTTGTTTGTGGCTTTTCTGTAAACGTCAAAATTAAGTTCGTTATTATTTCTATGTAACAAAACGTCCAGGAAAGGAAGAGTGTAATTGGTTTCAGTTTCGAAAGTGAAGTTTATAGTAGGTTCAACGTTGTTAAGTTTGGAGAGAAGATCGGTTAAATTGGTGTTTTGGGGAAATATTAATAATGAGTCGTCTATGTATCTGAAATATGAAGAGTTTGTAGGAAGAATATTTTTGAATGAGTCACTTTCCAGAAATTCTAAAAATAAACAAGCAAGAACGCCGCTGAGAGGAGATCCCATTGGTAAACCAAATTTCTGTCTGTAATTTTGGTTATTAAAAGTAAAGAAACATTGCTTGGTAATAAGTTGGCATATTTTTATGATTTTGTATGTAGATAGGGGTAATTTAATTTTTGCATTTGTTAGGTGTTTTTCTAGTAGATTTAAGCATTTTTCTATGGGGACGTTTGTATAGAGAGATTTTATATCCAAACTAGCCATATATTTGTTTTTAATGTCTACGTTTTTTAATTTATTTACGAGGTCGCCTGAATTTTTTATGTGTGCTGGACTAATGGTGCCGAGGAGTGGAGTTAAAATTTTGCTTACTTTGCGGGCTATTTTATGTGGAGCGCTACCTATCCCTGATATGATAGGTCTCATTGGTATGTTCGGTTTATGAGTTTTTGGTAATCCATATAATATAGGTGTCTTTGGGTGGTATTCAATAAGCTTTAGCCAGGAGACGTCTTCATTTTTTAGTAGTTTCTTGATGTTGCATGTGAATTTTTGTGTTTCTTTTACAGCATTGTTTTCATTTACTTTTTCGTAGATGTTATCATCGTTGATGAGCTCTCTCATCTTTTGTTGGTAAATGTGTTCATCCATTATTACAATTCCCCCGCCCTTATCAGAAGTAGATATATGGATGTTTTTCTTATCAGCTAATTCTTTCAGGGCTTTGATGTATCTTCCAGGAAGTGCGATGTTGTTAGTATTTGAGTGTGTAGCTGTGATTAGGCCCTGGATATAGCCTTTGGTAAATTCGGAGTCATTGTGGTGATGATTTTTAATTATGTAATCTGTGGTGTCATATTTTGGTATTCCAGTGGCAAATTTCTGACCAAAGCTGAGTGCTTCTAGTTCTGTATCCGATAGTTGGAATTTGGATAAATTTGTTATTAGGTCTTTTCTGCCGACTTTGGACCATTTGCTATTATTAATTAGTTTAGTGAGTTTGTTTTGTAAAACACGAACTTTCTTATTACTATCATATTTGGTTGATCTTTTTATTTCATTCCGTTCGTGTTTTTGGAGATGACTTCCTGTTATGTATGCCTTATCGTAAAGAATGGCTTCTTCTAATTCTTGTATTGAACTTTTCAAAAATTCATGGGCATGAGGTGGGAAAATATTTCACCTTTTCTAACAAAATTACTGCTCTCACAAACAAATGTACACAAAAACATATTAAAATCAAAAGAAAATGGTTGAATCCATCAACAAAGATTAATGAAATATTCTCCACACGTGACATTAAATGACGTCATTTTCAGTTAAAAATACGAAAATAGCGTTTCCTACATTCCCGTTGATAAGAACACTCTGTTTTTTGTTTTTATTAATTTTCTTTGTTTGATTAAAATCATTTCGTTACTTGCTTTGAAAAAGTCCGCATTAGGACGAAACGCGTCAGCAATTACTGTTTTCTTATTGTCATTTATTTACAAATATTGTCTTCTCTAAAAGTTAAATTTGAGAAATTTTCACATATATATATATATATTCTGTTTATACACTATTTTTATAGATACATTTTATTTAAGTAAATGCACTGTTTTTAATTAAGTAGTATTACTTACATTTACGGCCTGAATTTTCGAGAAATTTATTAGAAAATAGGCGTTCTTCAACAAGAATCGAACCTGTATTCTTATACGGAAACCTTCAACTGATCTTGATATATTAAATAATTTTCGGATTTAATCCATTTTATTATATATATATATATTTTAGAACAGTTTAGCAAAGGATCGTATATACGAGTTCCACTTGAGGTCGAGCGGGACCTAACTCATTCAAAGTATGGTACTTCCTCGACAGGACATCAATTCATCCTGGTTGGTGATAGTTCTGTGTCAGATCGGTGATTATTTCATTGAACTAGCTTGATCTTCGAGCCATTGAATGAAACCATTCACTTTTGACCCCATTGAGTAGTTTATACGAGATCGGAAGAGAGTTCAATCGCCAAACTCCGAACAGCGATAGTTTTAGCGGCGCGATCGGATATAGTCGTATCATCGACAAAGATGTTTACAAATGATCTAAGTAAATTCTTACAGAGATCATTTATATAGATAAAAAAGAGTGACTCTGGTGGACGACTGCGTTAACGCTAGGGCTCCCAACGTCTGGCCATGAAAAACTACCTTCAAGGACTTACCTGATAATTAACTTTGTGACCGAGAAGATCCTTCCAGTGATTCCATAATTGGAGAGCCTTTGTGGCAGAAAATTGTGAAATACCTTGTCGAAGGCGTTTGATATATCTACTGCTATTGTACTAGACGTGTGTTTGTCACCAAGACAATGCTTCATGAAATAAAAAATGAAGATGAAAGGGAATACTAGACAAATTAATAATAATGGCTGGCAATGCTTCATGTAAAAAAAAAGAAGATGAAAGTAAATACTAGTCAATAATTAATAATAATGGTTGACAATGCTTCATCCAATCAAAAATGAAGATGAAAGTAAATACTAGTCAAGAATTAATAATAATGGCTGACAATGCTTCATCTAATAAAAAATGAAGATGAAAGTAAATTAAATACTAGTCGAAAATGAATAATAATGGCTGACAATGCTTCATCTAATAAAAAATGAAGATGAAAGTAAATACTAGTCAAAAATGAATAATAATGGCTGACAATGCTTCATCTAATAAAAAATGAAGATGAAAGTAAATTAAATACTAGTCAAAAATGAATAATAATGGCTGACAATGCTTCATCTAATAAAAAATGAAGATGAAAGTAAATACTAGTCAAAAACTAATAATAATGGCTGACAATGCTTCATCTAATAAAAAATGAAGATGAAAGTAAATACTAGTCAAAAATGAATAATAATGGCTGACAATGCTTCATCTAATAAAAGATGAAAGTAAATACTAGTCAAAAATGAATAATAATGGCTGACAATGCTTCATCTAATAAAAAATGAAGATGAAAGTAAATTAAATACTAGTCAAAAATGAATAATAATGGCTGACAATGCTTCATCTAATAAAAAATGAAGATGAAAGTAAATTAAATACTAGTCAAAAATGAATAATAATGGCTGACAATGCTTCATCTAATAAAAAATGAAGATGAAAGTAAATACTAGTCAAAAACTAATAATAATGGCTGACAATGCTTCATCTAATAAAAAATGAAGATGTAAGTAAATACTAGTCAAAACCTAATAATAATGGCTGACAATGCTTCATCTAATAAAAGATGAAAGTAAATACTAGTCAAAAATTAATAATAATGGCTGACAATGCTTCATCTAATAAAAAATGAAGGTGAAAGTAAATACTAGTCAAAAATTAATGATAATGGTTGGCAATGTTTCATCTAATAAAAATGGAGATGAAAGTAAATACTAGTCAAAAATTAATAATAATGGCTGACAATGCTTCATCCAATAAAAAATGAAGATGAAAGTAAATACTAGTCAAAAATGAATAATAATGGCTGACAATGCTTCATCTAATAAAAAATGAAGATTAAAGTAAATACTAGTCAAAAATTAATAATAATGGCTGACAATGCTTCATGTAATAAAAATGAAGATGAAAGTAAATACTAGTCAAAAATTAATAATAATGGCTGACAATGCTTCATCTAATAAGAAATGAAGATGAAAGTAAATACTAGTCAAAAATTAATAATAATGGCTGACAATACTTCATCTAATAAAAAATGAAGATGAAAGTAAATAATAGTCAAAAATTAATAATAATGGCTGGAAATGCTTCATCTAATAAAAAATGAAGATGAAAGTAAATACTAGTCAAAAATTAATAATAATGGCTATTAATGCTTCATCTTATAAAGAATTAATGTAATTAAATGCTAGTTAAAAATTATAAATCATCTCTCGTCTCCTTGAATCCTTTTTTTTGTTATCGTTCGTCCTCAGGGTTTACCAGTTCCCTTCACGTTCAGTAACCAGTCGATGTTAGTGGCTTTATCTCCTTGCTTGTGGTTAAATTGTTTAAATAACAGGAAAATTCTAAATATTGGAATCGATTTTTGTTTTCCCAGTTTATTTAAATTTTATGTGCGTAGAGACCTCAGGATTATCTTATTGGTATTAAATTGCATCAGTTTAGTTTTTTTCGAATTTACAAATATGGAATATTTTGTTTCTTTTCTTTTTTTTTATTCTCTTAAACACTTGTGTCTGTTTGTAACTTTATTTTCAGGTTTAATTTCCTACCGTGTCGTGTTCATGCTAATAAAACCTTGGGTGAATCAGATAAGCAGGTGCTCATCAGCGACAAACAACATGATTCACAATTGAAATTATGCAATATGTCATTTGAAAATAATCATTAAGTCGACAATTTCAAATATAACGTTTTAATTACTGACATTCGCTCTAGAAACTGCAATGGATCAATAAACAGTTTTATTACACAATGCCCGAGGAAATGGCATCATTTGCAAGAACACAAACCTCTTTTGATGGCGCCTTGAACGAAGAATTTTCTTTCAATATTCAGTTCTAACTCTTTGAAACGTTAGAGGACGCTGAACGTAAAGCGATGGCTAGGCGTCATTATGGAGTAATGGATAGCGGCTAAGATTGTGGGAATGGAGCGCTGAGTTCGAGTTTGTTACATTCACTTACATCTAAATACATTTTCGAAAGGTATGAATTCATGTCTTCTCCGGCTGTCATGGGTAAATAGTAACAAAAACTGAGTCCTCTAGCCTTGGTTGGCATCCGGCTGAGAACGCCAACTGGCTTAAATAACAGACCAGTCTGGTCTCTGAAGGCGTGGTTCGGGGGTTTGAGGAATCGGAGAGCAGAGTTAGAATTTTGATCGATTGTGTTGCATTCATTGACCTGCATTGTGAAAGGTATAAATTCATCAAATCCGATGATGGGTATATAGCAGGACAGACTGGATCCTGTAGCCTTGCGTGGCAATCGTTCTAGGAGAATGAAAACCTCCAATTAGCTTAAATAGTAAGGAATTCTGGGCTTTGTAGCCATGGTTTGCAGCTAGTCTAGGAATAGGACAAATATGTCGACCTGGCAAAGCAAATGCTATGTAGCTAAGGAAAGAATCGTGGAATTCGCATTGACTCGATGATCAAGACTACTGTCGACCTCCATCTATCAGGGATCGATCACCACCAAAAGCCATACTATTAGGGTCCAACATTAAACTAAGCTGAAATATTTATTATCAAAACTCAAGTAAAATGTGACTATGACTATAAGATGTATTTTAATAAATAATAATTTTAGTACACGTAGTACTCTCATAAGAGTGTGTTAGTAGTGAAACGAACATCAAGGAAAATGAAATCCCTCACTTCGACCAGCTATAAGTGAAATAGAAGAGAAGAAACCCTATCATATTTGTCAATGTGTGTTTATTTACATATTTCCTGTCCCATCTGTAGTGGGAAGAGTGAGAAATCAAATTAAATTTTGGAGTGATTACTTCCCTTGGTCACTTTTACTAATCTATACAAATAAAAATTTATTGTGTTTAATGTAACAACAGGTTTGTTGTTGGCTAAAAGATTCCGATCCCAGCGTGTAAACCAGATACGTCCTATTTCTAAGCTATCCTGTGTTTTTAAAAAAAAAGAGCCGGAAAAATATATTTTTTTGACAATATCATTTAGCAGAAGTTCCTTGGCAGAAAAGATGGGGAAATATTTACAATACACTTTTTTTTTTCGGTCAGCTATGAATCAGCCATATTGTCCCAAACTTTCTATCTACAAATAATACATTTACTTCATGCCTATAAATATTACACTTACTTTATTTCCATGGCTAGAACTATATTTTCTTCTTTTCCCTGACGAGAAATATTATATTTACTTCATTTATATGGCTAGAAATATTAAATTTGCATATTTCTCATGGCTAGAAATAGTACATTTACGTGTTTTCTATGGATACAAATATGAAATTTACCGCCTTCTTATTGCTAGAAATATTACATTGTTTGTTTTCTACGGCTAGAAATATTAAATTTACATATTTTCCAATGGCTAGAAATATTACTTTTACGTCTTTTCCGTCGCTAGAAATATTACATTGACTTCTTTTCTACGGTAAGAAATATCAAATTTGTTTCTTTTCTAAGGCTAGAAATGTTACATTTGCTTCATTTCTCTGGCTAGAAATGTTACATTAATCCAACTTCTGTGGCTAGAAAAAATGAATTTAGTTTGTTCTATGGCTAGAAATGTTACATTGATTTCTTTTCTGTGACTAGAAGTACTGATTTTACTTTTTTCCCTGTCTAGAAATATTACAGATTTATAAGTCGAGATAAAACACTATGATTTTCCAAGTTGTATTTCTAGGTCGGTAATCCATTACAAGTTGAAAGATTGGCGCAAAACAATCTTCTATTCTAATTTCGGGTTGTTCATATGATGTTAATATTAGTAGTAATCGACACTGAGAATGTATGCGTTTTCTTTTTCCTAAGGGCGATGTGTGTGTGTGTGTGTGTGTGTGTGTGTGTGTGTGTGTGTGCGTGTGTGTAACGAATGCACGGCCGCAATTTTCGACGGATTTGCACCAAAATTTACATGCACATGCTCCAAGTTAGTTAAAAAGGCCAAGACCTACTTTGCACTTCCCAACTCCCATCGATAGTGGAAATAATCGATTTTGTCATGCTTCTACGGTAGTTTTCATGTAGTTTGCGGCGATTTTCTACTGTCCAGAGTGAGAGCCTTTCGCTGGCTGCCACGAATAGGCAGGAAGATTCTATTGGCCAGCGTGAGAGCCAACAGCTGTCTAACACGAATGTTAACTAGCATGCTAGCATGCAAAAAAAGGTAGCTGCATTCGTCACAAGTGGGAAAAATTTAAATCTGCATGGCACTTTACTCCAATTGGCTCATTCGCTTGCGGTGATTCTGATTCCGCAGAAATGGGTTGAGTGTGAAAAAGTATTTGTTGTTAATATTGTTTTTTCATTTGGTTTTTCCAGTTACGAGTCCTTTTTTAAAGCTGATCGATTTGTGTTCATTTTGTTTAGTTCTTATTTCGTAACAGATTTAATGTTTAGTATAGAGCTTAGAAAAATTCGCAAGAAGTAAGGCATGTAGCAACATCAGCACGGCAAAGGGCACGCTTTTAAAGGCAAGGAAGGGCAAAAATATTTTAAGTCAAGTGATAGCGATTGCTGTATGAGTCGTGCGATTTTTGAATCAAGCACGGGAAACACCGGGCCATTCTGCTAGTAAGAAATATTTGTGAGTAAGTTGAGATGTATAAGCAGCGAAAAGCCATGACGGCTGTTAAGAGGTAGGTGCGACTGTGAAAGACAGAAGGAAAATGGAAGTGAAGAATAAAGTGAAAAGGTCTGCAGATAAGTGAGGTGAATCATTTGGCGCAATGTCCGCACCTTCGGTCTGTCTCCGCTGACTGATATTGTCTTGTGCCATTTTATGGCAAATAGAATTTGCCGGCCATAGGCATTAACCTCTGTCCACCGGCGAGCGACGTAATCGTTGTCATGAATGTCAAATCACTTTTCATTAGATTCGAATTAAGGTCGACTAGTTCATTCTGCTGCCGTAGCTCTTCAACAAATCTTCGTCTTGTATTCGCCACTCCAGCTGGAATAGGCTGCTAATGCCATTATTTTGCCATTTCATCACCAACAGGGAATCTCTCTCTGTCTCTCTCTCTGTCTCTCTCTCTCTCTCTCATATATATATATATATATATATATATATATATATATATATATATATATATATATATATATATATATATATATACACGAGTGGTTAGGACGTTCGCTTTTTATGCTCATGAGACCCGGGTTCAAAACTCACCACGGTTGATTTGTCTGGAAGGGGACTTCCTGACGTTTTCGGTCTGGAGCGGGGAAAATCCCATGCTGAGGAAAGTGCTTCGCAATCATTTCACGGGTTGAACCAAGCCTTCTGAGTGAAATTGGGTAGAGGTGACAAGTCATCGTGACCTACGGTCTGAGTGTACTGGCGTTGTTCAGATTATTGATCATGTTAGATAACACGCTCTCTCCCAGAAACTGTAACTAAGGGCTGCTCAGTATAGTTGCAATATAAACCACGTTGGCTCTGTGGGTGTTGAACAAATGTGCCTGAGCGAGAGTCTGCAATAGGGATTGGCTAGCCACTCCAGTAGACACGTATCCTCGAAAACCAGTTGCCAGCTATCATATATATATATATATATATATATATATATATATATATATACGCACACAAACACGCAAACATATATATGTGAAGTGCATGATTACGTTATATATATATTTCTATATATGAACTGTGTTTATATATTTATGTGTTTCTGTTTATACACACACACACACACACACACACACACACACACAAATATATATATATATATATATATATATATATATATATATATATATATATATATATATATATAGATATATATATATATAAGTAAATGCTCTATTTATAATAAAGGCCGGTAAATATTGTTAATACTGTTTATTATAAAACGACCATTTGTTAAATATTTGTATCTATAAAATAACGTATAAACAGAATATATATATATATATATATATATATATATATATATATATATATATATATATATATATATATATATATATATATATATACGTAATTTTTATATATATACGTAATTTTTGTACATACATATATTTAAGTAAATTTTATCTTTATAATAAAGGCTGGTAAATGTTGTTAATACTGTTTATTATAAAAAGAGCATTTACTTAAATATTTGTATCTATAAAATAACGTACAAGCAGAATATATATATATATATATATATATATATATATATATATACAATTATATAAATTATATATAAAATCAATGCCCAATTTAATTGAATAATTGATAGATATTGTATCTACTTATTTTTATATTGACGCTTTCCAATTATGTATTCAGTTTCTTGAAGTTAAAATGAAATTCATCAAGACAACAGGGAAAGATCAGCATAAAAATATGTAGACACAACATGTCTATATTATTCAAAGAAACATGTTTGAATGAAGATAATCTTCCTATATATATATATATATATATATATATATATATATATATATATATATACACACACACACAATACAACGTAGAACAAAATATTATTATATTTTACATCACTACACAGTTTGCAACAGGTTTTCTGAAGTGGGAAACGTCAAAGTGATAATTTATCCAGACATGAATTAATAACCGACCTCCCCACACTCTTTGACCTCATTTTTCATTTTCCCTTTTAGATCCAGAGACGGATATGCAATGTAATTGGCCCTGATCTGTCATCTCGTCTGCAGTCGCTCTCTCACAGACGCGACGTTGCCTCGCTCTGTCTTTTTTACAAATACTTTCACGGTAATTGCTCCGATGAGCTGCTTTCGCTGGTTCCTAGGCCTCATGAATTTAAACGTCCTACGAGGCTGGCATCCTGTTCCCACCCCTTCACCGTTGAAACTGTTAGATGTAGACGTCTCTTCTACTCCAATAGCTTCATGTCTCGCACATCTCGCCTGTGGAACCCCCTTCCTTATTCCTGTTTCCCTGACAAATGCAATCTCCAACTATTTAAGTGTAACGTCAATCGACATCTCCAGTTGCCTTGATCTATCCACTTCCCGTCTCCACATCCTTTCACCTTTCATTCCTATCTGCTCTCGCTCCAAATCTTCTGTAACCCCCTTGCCTTGATCGATCCACTATTTTTCTCCACATCCTCTCTTTTACCACTCCTATCTGCTCTTCCTCCAAACCTTCTGTAACCCCTTGCGTGCTAGTGGCTTCCAGCCTTGCTTGGGGTGATAAGCTTTAAAAGCTTAGATCTGTCTCTTAATTTGGTTAACCGTGACCTCTCTGGACGTAGGCAATCGTGGCCCTTCCCTTCCCCCTATCACTTCTATCTGTCAATAAGTTTAGTCCCTTTACCACCTCCCTCAGACCACTTTCTGTCATCCACTTGCGTAAGCCCGCCAGCTATGTCATGTGTTGCTTCCCCTTGTCTCTCTTTCTCTCTATTCAACCTGTGAGTATCAGATTCTCCAGCCCCTCTTTTCTCATTACGTGGCCAAAAACTTCAGCTACCTCTTCCTAATGTTAAGTATAAGCCCCCTTCTTGTTTGCATCCTCTCCAAGACCTCATCGTTGCTCAAACGCTTGGCCCATGATAACCTTAGCATCCGTGCTTTCTTTGCTTCGAATCTCTTCTTCATGTTTGCAGAGACCGTCCAACATTAGCTGCCGTAAAGGAGGACAGATGTTACGTAACAGCTCAGTACTCTTCTTTGTTACCAATGAAATCTTCCTGTTTCGCAGTACTCTGCCCAGCTTTTGGAATGCGTCTTTCGTCATCTAAATACCTCTACAGATCTCAGTGTCGCACTTGCCGTTCTCCGGCAAAACACTTCTCAGATATTTAAATTCCACTTGATTCTGCTTGATTTTAGTGTACCCAATCTGCAAATCCCGTATCAGGAAGAAATAAAGAACACCTGAAATGTATCAGAGTTGAGTGTGGGCTTAGTCTCCTTAATACCTCGCATCATGAAGGCTTTTCTTCTAAGTAACAGAAGTCAAGTGGTCAACAAAAACGATGCCTGAGAGACGCAACGGTAACATCCCGCTTTTCGGGGATGTCAGCTGACTGCTGCGTCCGAAACAACTGCCACTCCCAGTAACGACAACGACAGCTATGTCAAACTCCAGCGGAGCGAAAAAAGAAACATTTTCGTGGCACTGTCACGGCACTGCTTACGTTCTGGCTTAGAGAATTATTGCGGAGGGCCGGAATCGCACCGCCGTTCGTTCAGGCGAGCACACGACGACTAACTCTGATCCAGAGGTTCCTCTCTTAATAGATTTATTCGTTATAATAACGAAACGAGCATAAATCTAAAGTCCAGTGTATACCACTGTCCTTAGCAAAAATGATAGCGAAAATTTAAAAGAGAGAGAGACGCCTTTGCGTAAGCCTCTTTCTAAATAATGTTCGCTTTCTTTATACTTTTTTTTCCATGTCGACAATGAAAATTAGAAAAAAAAAAATCGGCAAAAAACTAAGAATTATTCCAATTGCCATTCTTAGACCACTTTGTCGTATCCACAGAATTGTTCTGGGAATTATATTACTACTTTTCTTCTAAACATTTTTTTAATTATTTCACTCCAAACCAGGCGGGAATGGCATTAGTACGCAGGGGATCGGACGGAATGAAAGAATAAGAGAAGACTGAGAATAGGGAAGAACAAAAAGTGAATGGGATTCAATTAAATAGAAGTTTGACTTTACATTTAAAATTTTGAAAATTGTAGTTATCAGGGATCAAGTAACCGGAAGGGAGTTCCAAAGTCGGGAAGTGCAAGAAAAGAAACTGTTGGAGTAGAAGTGTCGGTTGCCTTTAGCTATGTCAACAGTAAACTGGTGGGATCGAGATTCCATTCTAGTAGTACGCTTAAATTCAGGTAGGTGTGGCATCGCTAGAGCAGATGCCATGAAAATATTTGTAGAAAAGACGTAGGAACGCTACGTCACGTCGGTGAGAAAGTGACTGAAGTTGAGGTGGTAAGTGAGGATCGATTACAATGCAGATCCTTGTTTGGATTTCGTGAATAACGGCGAGATGAATAGCAGGAGCACGAGACGGAGATATGGTAGCAGTATTCAATGCACGGATGGTAGATTTGTAAATGTGCAAGATGGGCTCTGAAGAGAAAAACTTTTGGCACGACACAGTGAGCCAAATTTCCTTGCAGTAGATGCAGCTATTGAATCGATTTAGCCACTCCACTTGACCTTTCAAGCATGATAACGTCATCCAATTTCATTTTAAGGAAAAGTGTTACAGAGTTTGAAGCACAGCTAATGCAGATATATGTGTAAGATAACGTTTGACTCTAGAGTTAACATCTCTCTCTCTCTCTCTCTCTCTCTCTCTCTCTCTCTCTCTCTATATATATATATATATATATATATATATATATATATCTACTGATAGTAATAGCCGTTTGATAAAAACTAACCTCAGATAGCTCAACTTGTAGATATGTCAAAACAAATCGGTAGCCGAGGAAAAAATTGGAAATAAAAAAAAGAAAGAACGAACGAAAGACATCCGAACAGGGTGAAATAAATCGACCAGTACCTTAAGTCTTTAGTCCAAAGAAGCGAGTAGCAAAATTAAAACGTAGAGTGCTCAATACGTTATGTAGAGCGGGAATAACTAAAATAAATCCTAATATATATATATATATATATATATAATTAAAATAAATCCTAAAGAGCCAGGCAAACGTACCTAGGTTTCACCTAAACGGATCTTCAGGGTAAGCTGGCTAAAAAGGAAATGACGAAACAGTATTTATTGATAAAACCATTAAAAGCTAATAAGCATAAAACCACCTGAAGAAGACAAAACCCCTCCAAAGCCACTATTCCAATAACCAGGATTGCCTATGCCTACACCTATTTAGAATCTCAGATATTTGATTTAATAAATTTTTAAGTTCATTGTAAGTAGCGATTGCTAATTTTTCATATTTTTCATATATATATGAAGAAATATACTCTTAAGGTGTGTTATATTTATGGGATAAAGTGCTCAATATCAGTGATAGAGTGTGTGTAAATAAAAAAGTGAACATTGAAGTCAACACTTTGAGGCGATAGGCTGTTTCATGCTACACGCAATCGTCGGGCCACCCTGACGATTGCGTATATATGTATGGAATAGACATCCGTGTAGGGGACTCCCTGAACATAATCTTAACCCCTTAAATCCTTATCTACCCCGTTAATCCTTATCTATCCTCCTTATTATTATAATCTTCACTTCCTGTTAATTATTTCATTCATATCGCACACATCACTTATCGATACCGTTTTGACAGCAACACTCTACCTTGAATGACTTCCGAGCCTTGTATAGCATTTAGTATAATAAAGAAACTCAAGCTGTCATCGTTGAATGGCAAAATAGAGATAACTGTGAATTGTAAGAATGTCAATGTCTTTAAATAGTAAACTCTAGCACACACCTCAGCCAAAGATCGTGTTTGTGCAGGCGCAAACCAACTGTCATTGTTATTTTTCATATTCTTTTACACAAAGGTATTTTTTTTTATCATTACGTATCAGTTGGGCGTGATGTACTGCATTAACAGATTGACGATACGAAGCCTGCTTCGCATAGAAAATTCTTCTCATTCAGTCGATTCCTTCATTTGACACAACACGAAGAAGAATAATGTCTGCTACAAAGCATTTTTTTTATAATTCGAATGGGATTTGTAAATATTCGAATGCTTCAAGTGTGGACTGTTCAGTCGTGATGATTTCGTTTTCCAAGTTTACTGCATAAAACAGACGTGCTGATTCATATTAGAGATTTTATTTCCAATTTAGAATGTAAACAGTTGTCGCTTTTCTCGTCACGTGGTTTGTCTGTAAAATATACTGACAGAAAACGATTTCAATCTGAGAAAGGAAAGAATTTGCTGTTTTTAAAGCAAGATGTAAAATTGGAATGAGATTTGAAAAAAATTGGTCCAATAGAAACATTTAATGAAGCTCTTGTTGAAATATATTTTGTTTTATTCCACCAAAAATTAAATATTTTGTTATTTTCTCAACCCCTAAATAAACTATTTTTTTAATATAGAAAAATTTAGAAAAACACTGTATTTCTCACGAAAAACGTACACATATAGACAAATATAATTAAATATATTTTCTTTCTTTACAGAAAACTAATGGTATCGTTTTATTTTAATTTAGTTCGTCCTTGTAAAATCTAGAATCCTCGATTTTAATCGTCATAATCCGACGACACTTTGTTGATAGAAGACTCAGAAAGTAAAGTGAAAGAAATTTTAAACATATAGTAATGGAAAACGAGCAAAATGGGTAAACCTGATATAAAGTGGAAAGAGTATATTGAATCGATTTCTAAGTCTGCTGCAAAGAATGTTGGTTCCCTTCGTCGTGCTACACAATCTTTACTCACCAGAATTTATCTTACATATTTATAAGTCTACCTTTGCTTTGGATATTGCTGAAACATCAGGTCTGTTGCCACTGCTGTATATTTAGAGATTCTTGATAAAAAAAAACAAATGAGAATCTGCAATTTTATTCCTCCTGACCTGGCATCTCGGTATCAGTTATTTTCCTACCGCCGTAACGTAACTTTTCTGTGCCTTTTCCATAAATACTTTCATGGTAATTGTTCTATTTATTTTTTTTATTCCCCATCCAACAGACAAATTGGACATATAGGAACTAGTTATGACTTCATAGAGATTCTGCGGTATTATGGTGGCTGTAGTAAGAATGTGTTGTTTTGGTGCAAGGAATAAAGTGTTATGTTTGGTTTATTAATTGTGGCTAGCTAAGCTTAAGATAAGACAAATTGAAGACGAGCCTTCACCTGGCCTCCCCATCCGTTTGGCCTTGTGCTACATATATGTATTATCAAAATAAATATTACTTTCAGCTATGGTACTTATACTTTATGAATTTAAGGACAGATTGGTGGGAAGGTCCCAACTTTTTACAGTATAAATAGCTAAATATAACCGTAAGTTCTATGCTAACAATTCTCGCTTCTGGAAATCTCCACAAATTATGGATCCAGCTATGGGTAAATTAGTAGGACTGAGTGGGTTCAATTGTCTTGAGTGTCAACCGGTCTAGGAGAAGGAAAACTCTGAATTTAAAACTTCATGAAGCTCTTCCGAAGCACATACTCTGCAACTAAGGAAAAGTCCTTATATATATATATATATATATATATATATATATATATATATATATATATATATATATATATATATATATATATATATATATGTACATATATATATATATATATATATATATATATATATAATTTAAATAAAATTAAAAAATGTTACATCTAACTCAATCATGTCTCTCTACCCCCTCCACTTCCTCCCGTCCTGGGTATGACGTTAAACTGCATCCGAGTCCTGGGTAAGACGATAAACTACATCCAACAGCAAGGCCTCTGATCAGGAGGCTTTGAGGAGCGTGGAACCACCTCTTAATTGCTGGTGTTCCCAGGTCCACCCTGACCCTGGGTGGTAGCACCTGATAGGGTCCCAGCTATACGTTTTTTAAACAATGATGTTGCCAGGGATACATTTTTTTGAAACAATGATGTTGCCAGCTATACGTTTTTGAAACAATGATGTTGCCAGCTATACGTTTTTGAAACAATGGTGTTGCCAACTATAAGTTTTTGAAACAATGATGTTGCCAGGGATATATTTTTTGAAACAATGATGTTGTCAGCTATACGTTTTTGAAACAATGATGTTGCCAACTATACGTTTTTGAAACAGTTGCCAGCTATATGTTTTTGAAACAATGATGTTGCCAACTCTACGTTTTTGATATATCTAGTAAATACTGGATCTGGCATTAAATAACCCATAGTGGTTGATATGCCATAACACCCCAAACAAACAAACAAAAATCCACTTCCTCACTTCATTAATTTACATATACTTATTACTGCCCGTCATAAATGTGTAAATTTCTTTTCATTTTTCGTTTCAACCTTTGGAAATAAAGTCTGATGATCCGCGGTCCTTTGAAAGGACTGTGGTGAAATAATTTATTATATGGAACCTTAAAGTGGTCTGTTTTTATTTAAATTTTTAGCTCTGATTTACATTGAGTTCTCTGGATTTTATCCTCCTTGGGTCTACCCATACGGATTATCTAGTTTTTCGTAAACTATATATATATATATATATATATATATATATATATATATATATATATATATATATATGTAAATTGGTAAAAACACATTATATTACCGCACACTACCTGCGTTTCACTTCAGTTCACTTCAGGTGGCAGGCAATAAGAATTTGTAATACACTACCAGCTACGGCACCGAGAGTAGAGGAAGGAGGAGGTGGAACAGGGAAAACAATTATTATTCTTCATCCGGGGTCGTACAGAGCGAGAATGTTTTTACTTATATGTCTATACCTGGACATTATCTCAGTTCTAGCAGTTAGCAACTTCTCTTCCCAACACGACCTACAACTGCTACCACTTTTTATATTCAATTGCAGAATTAAAAGAAATTGTCCTCTAAACGGGATGTGCTAAAAGAAGAAATGGTCTAGCTGGCTAGAGTTGGTGACGACGCTAGCCAGAGGAAGATCTATGTAGGTTGTACCGAAGGACCATTCAAAAAACTCTGGTATAATCATACTTCCACTTTCAGGTTTGGAAAAACGCAGTTACAACGCTTGGAAATTAAAGGATGAACATGAGAAAAGTTGCTAAATGGTAGAATTCAGGTAATGTCCAGGTGGAGACATAGAGTGCTGTTCGATAAAAGTGACTCACCTGATTTTTTTTTACTAAATGATCTCTTCTCCGATGAAACGAAACTAGAGCTAAATTCAAAGGACAAGCGATCTAAAATCCGAAGAAGAAGCTTTGAAAGCTCTTTGAATTTAGCAGTAAGTACTGTCAAGCATCCGTTCAGTATAATGTTCTGGGGATGCTATTTTTTTTAAGGAACTGGTTTCTTAAAACATATCGAAGAGACCCCCAGGGGCAAGCAGTACAAGAGAATCTTAGAGTCTTGTCTGTTCCCTTCTGCTGAAGCATTATAATGTAAAGGCTCCCGAGAAAGCAGTTGAGCAGCAAAGAGGATTTGATTGTGAATTTCATATCCGAATGGAATGCAATGCTTGGAGATGAGATTTGCCAGAACCTAATCAAATCAATGCCAAAAAGGGTTGAAAAGGTTTTTCAAAATAAAGGAGGACCCATAGATTATTAAGTATTTCGAATTATATTACCTATTATAAATAAATGATACCTCTATTATTCTTTATTTAAAGCTGTTCCATTATGTTTCTATTGATTACTAGTTGCAGGAAATAAGTGAGTCACTTTTTTTACACAGAGTTTTTTCCCTAAATCTCATTTATATCCAAAATTATTAATTATCAATAGAATAACTTAGGGTGTGTAAACTTTTTTTACTAGGTGGTCGGGAAGGGGTCTTTATATTAGTCAGATTAATAATTAGTTTGACCCCAAGAACAATAGGCGAAAAGAATTTTTATTAAAAAAAAAAAAACAGGTGAGTTACTTTTATCGAATAGCACTGTATAAGTAAAATCATTTTCGTTTTGTCCGACCCCGGATGAAGAATAATATTTTTTTTCTCTCCTATACCTATTTCTTTTCTCGACTTGCGGTGCAATAGTTGAATAATTGTAGTATGGAATGCTATTACGCTCACTTGTTGCCCATTACCTCATTTTGTGCATGTGTTTTTTTTTTTTCGAGTCCACGCTAAGTTCGCCTGACGAGAATTTCGGATATTTTTTTTACAAACAGTTAATTTACGTTAAATTTATTTTTCTGTTATCTGTGAAACTTTTGAATTTTTCAGTTTTCTTTTCTTTTTTTTTTGTGTACTTGTTTTTGAGTTTGTCCAATTTTTGTAGGCCAATTTTATTTTTCTTCTTTCCTTTTTGCGTTTTAACGCCCCCCCTTTAGACTTTAATTCGTTTTCATTTCCAGTTTGATCCCTTTTTAATTTTTTACGTGTTTAATTGTTGTTCGTCAACTTTATTCCTTTTTTTATTTTTTTAATTTAATGCTTTTGCAGTTTTTACATTAATTTTTGTCAACTTTAATTCGTTTTTTTATTTTCTTGTAAATTAAGTTTGATTTTCTTTTTTTTTTGTTTTTCATCCATACGCGACTTCCAATGGTCTTTTTTTGCCACGAGACATTTTCTTTTCATTTAATTTTTTCTTTTGATTGTATGAATAAGCCATCATTATATAAAAGGTGAACTTTTAACTGTTTGGCTGTGGTTGTTTAGGCCGCCATGGCCGAAAATTTGGTAGCACCTGCGGTGGAAACGGAAAATATGTCACCGCCTAAAAAACGGCATGGAGTGAAAACAGGCCTCAAAAAGATGCAAAGTATTACAATAGACCAAGGGAGATTTATGACTCGTTCATTAAAGACAACAAGCTCCTTACTATTCCAGAAGCAATAGGCGTCGTAAAAACAATATCGATCTCCCTGCTGATCATCGACGTAGGAAATCGGAGACTAATTGGGAAACGATGGAAGCAGCCTTAAAGAGCCTCAAAATACGACCGAAAATTCTGGCTAGGAGGTCGAATGCATTGTGGGATATTTTGTTGGCTACTGAAGTAAAGGCAAACATTTTGACAGGAAGTCCACTGACTACAAAGTTAGTCTGCCTTCAAGCCGAATACAATGAGAACTAAAGTTACTGCTCATAGAGTGCCAGTTGACATCGTTGGAGATAGGCAGGGTACCTTTTTTGCACAATACGGCCAGGCGAAGGAAGTGACTGCAGCAATCAGCAAGGCTGGAATTGCCACGGAAGATTTCGTCCTACGTTAACGAGTAAGAGTTTTGGGGAGATCCCTAATTTTTTAACGTGTAGGGACAAAAGGATGTCCGTTGTAGTTGAGGGGCGTCGTCCCCACTGCTGTACATGTGGTGCTTCGTGACACATTCCCAAGGCGTGACCCGGCAGCAACAGTGGAAACAGCAGCAGTGTCCGGCAAGGCTCCCGATAGTGTTTGGAGGGAGGGAAGTCGTCAAGCCCTCCCTCCTACAGCAGGGGGCATTGCAGCAACAACAACAACAACAATAACTCCAAGAGAGGTCGGGGCCTGGAAAGCACTGTCATCCGCTGATTCAGCCCCCAAAAGAGCTTCAGCAAAAAAAAAGTCAGCATCCGAAGCCGAAAACGAAGCAGTAGCAACAAGACCAACTGCAATAACAGCTGAAACTGCCGAACCAGCCCTTACGTCGAATTACTGTGGTGCGTGGTGCGGAGATGACTAAGTCCAATCTTGGCACTGAAAAGTCTGTTGCAGTTACAACATAGGATGTTGGGGGCTGAACCAGACGGGGAGACGGAGCTCACCCGATCTTTCCTTTTCTGGGGTGTATGTTCTTTATTCCATTCTCTTCAAAATCATACATTCCGGATTTTACAAGGGAGCGTCAGATGACACGGTCCTCAGCAGCCTCTTTCCAGGTGGAATGGGTAATGCCGCAAGGCTTGAGAGAGTCGTTCAGCGTCCCTTTGTCACGCATCTTTTGTTTGCTGAGTGAGCGCTTGGATAGCTCACCATAGAGCAATCTGTCGTCCATGCAGAGGACGTGGCCAGCCCACCAGAGCTGATATCGCAGTGGGATGGCACGGATGCTCTCCATCCCAATACGCAGGAGCACTTCATTGTCTGGGACTCTATTCTGCCACTTGACACGGAGTAGAGTCCAGAGGCATCCAATATGGAGGTATTGAGCTGTTTAGCATGCCGCCTATAGACTGTCCACGTCTCGCCCGCATAGAGCAGACATGGTAGGACAACTGATCCGTACACTTTGAGCTATTCAGAAACCGCGAATAAGTCACAGTTCATTAAATAATTTTGGTATCTTATGAATAGAATAAAACTTGTTGCTGGAACGGAAGAACATTCTCGGGAACGTGTTGAATTTATTACCCGTTTCTTTTCTGAGTTGTGTGGGGTGTGACAGTTAGTGGTAGTACCTTTGCAGCGGCCAATCCTGCTTTACTTTGGTGAATAGGGATTTAGAACTGTACTGGTCAACGGCCTTGATCCAACTCTCACCCATGGCTCCAAGAATTCGCGTGGGCACTACCTCAGCTAGATCCCATTCAACGTGTATAAAAGGAAGCTGCAAGTCATTGCACTATTTTGCCTTGAAAGTCACCATTATACACAGTTACAACAGACATGGGGTGGGTAGGAAGAGGTGACCAAAGCACTGACGGAATAAATGATGCTATCAATTTAGAGAAATACTGTTTGTTTCCTAAAAAAATAGTCATTTCACGTACACCTGTACCCCCCCCCCCCCAAAAAAAAAGAACGAAGTTAAGCTACGTCAGACATGGTCAGTACGTAGATGGGTGACCACTTGGGAATACCAGGTGCTATAAGCTTGGATGTGCAGGTGGTTAAATGGATAAAGGCTGGGAATTGGAGATCGAAGACCCTAGTTCTAATTCTAGTCGGGATCGTTTTATCCAGATACGCACAAATATCTTTAGGGAACCACTTCTCTCCTAAACTATGATTTAATTAATAGAAATTTTATCTGTAAGTCATTCCTATCTGTAAAATATTCTACAATCTAAAACTATTTGTGGCTTTAAATAACCTGCTCTTTCCTGTCACATACAGTCTTCCAAAATATAAATACAACGTAATTTGCCAACTTCTGTCTTCCTGAATCCTGTTCGTTTACCTGAGATTTTCCTAACTTCTCATCACTAAAGTCTCCTCGTTCTCTTTGACCCTGTGTAAGCTCCTGCGTTATCGCCTTGCTTAGGTTGAAATGATTAAAAAAAGGTTGACAAGCCGTAAAAAAATAATAATCAGGCAATCAATCTACGTACTCTACTTGATTCTTGACTGCTTCTAGATCACTTTAAAAGTAAAAAGAAAATCTTAGTTTGGAAATAATTCATTTTTTTTTCAACTAATATAATTTAATTGCGTGTTTGTCTGACAAAACTACGACAGAAGAATGCCCGCCATCTTGTATGAGACGCCATTACAGATGACGCAAATGAACACTCGCAAACACATCTGTTGTTATCTATTTACCGTTAAAATGAAACTAAATCAGATTCGAAATTACCTGTTGTATTTTTCCACTTTCAAAAAAAAAAAAAAAATAAAATAAAATAAAAGAGAGAAGAAAAAGTCGGACAAATTCAATTGAGAAATTTTTTTTCGAAATACATACAAACAGGAAGAATAAATTCATAAGTACGAGTCTAACTTCCTGTTTTCATTTACTTGTATTACTCCCAATTATCTTCGACTGTTAAAGACACGTGGGTGTGTTGAAATGTCTGTAATTGGATGACGTTTCTAAAGACAAACACGTTTCTACGGCTGATTTAAATTAAGAAAAGCCAGAGGCTTCCCAATATTGAGCTGACAGTTTCAAGTCAGAAAATTAATCCAGAAGAACACCAGACGCGATAGAGGAAAAAGTACAATAAACGTTTGTGCATGAAATAAACGTTCAGTTCTAATTTCTGCCAAGTTTTAGGTTGGTGCAGATTACTGAGGCAAGATGGAGAGCAAACCATCCAAGAAGTTAAAAAAAGAAAGTTTAGAAAATAATAAAAAAGATATTATTAGATAATAAATCTGTCTTCATTTTATTTCCTGATTATGGTAAATCCTATTCTTCCTGATTTCAATAGATTTATTCAATAAAATTAATGACAAATATTACTATAGTAAGATGTTTAGTAATGCCTTTACGCCAGACATATAATAGCTCTGTCCTGTCAGTTAATTTCTGACCAAAAAAATCCCTATTATTCTAACGTCGATAAAATTTTAAAATAAATTCCAAATAGTGGATTTTCCAAATACTCTCTTGTGCAAATTAATTGGAACAAAACGAATAATTCCGTTATTATAAACTTTTTTCCTATTTTTCCACGGAGACATGACCCAGTGCACATGTTAGTCCTTCGTGTGTCCATTGCACGATGTCGTTCCTTGCAGATTGACCACAGATTCTCGATTGGATGTAAATCAGGAGAGTTTCCGGGACAGTCTATAGTACTTTGATTTGCTCACTGGTAAGGTTTGTCAGTGAGTTAGCGCAGCGTTACAATTTTCGTACTCTTCCTTGGAGTAACGTCCATCGCAGACAATGGCCGTAGGACAACTAATCGACAGCCGAGACAATAGTGTCTGGGCGTGATAAAAATGTGCTGCAATCAGGAATGACGCAATATTTTTCAAGGTGAAACAAATTAAATCATACACCCCGAAAATAGATTCATATTACTGTCCACCACTGCAAATGACCTAATCTGTGGAAAAAATAGAAATTGATTACACCCTGTCATTCCAGTGGATCTAAAATTGACTGAATGACGAAAAAAAGGAAACTGAAGCGATTGTTTGAATTCATTTCACAACGGTGTACATAAAATAACAGTGCTTTGTCAGTAACGCTTGCTTTAATTTTTGATCACTGACAAATACTTTCTTATTTCTTTTAATTTCAATGAAATTATTTTGTAAATATCTGATAAAATCGAAATCAGAATCTGCAATATTATTGTTTCTGATCTGGCATCTCTGTTTTAGTGATTTTAACTTTCTCACCACCGTAACGTAGCTTCCTTGTGCCTTTTCTATAGATACTCACATGGTAATGCTGTGACGAATTTTCCTCTATGGTACCTAGATTAGATTGGCGGTTAGGTTTCCTTTTTTCAAATAGGATTGCCAAATGCAATCAAAAGTTTTATGCTAACAGTTGCACGCTCCGGCCTTCTTCGGGTGATTGGAATCCTTTATTGTGAGTCCAGTGCCAGGCCACAACATTGGTGAACCAAAACTTGGAGAGTTGAATTAAAGAGAAATAACTAAGAGATCCGGAAGAGCCATGATACGTGGAACTAGAACAATCCACCGCGGTTGACGAAATAAAGGGTTTGGTTCGAAATTCCAATCACCCGAAGAAAGCCGGAGCGTACAACGGCCGAAATGTTGTGGATATGGCAATAGAGATGAGGATAACAATCCGAATAATATAAATAATGCAAGTAATCATAATACCTCATCTCAGAGATATAGACTTCTATAGCACCTCTCTCTTGTGGAACTCACTTCCGGTTTCTTGCAATGTCAATCGTTATCTTCTATCTTCTTAATTATGGTCTTTTATTGCTCTCTCTTCTTAATCGTGATTTCTTTCCTTATAATCTCTAACACTCAGTACCCTGCCCCCTTGCGTCTCACTTTTCCCGCATTTCGGTAGACGTAACACAGACCGTTTTAAATAAAAACGGTACGTCTATTTGAAACACAGAGGTACACTATAAATAATGTTTGTAGTAATAAAAGTGTCGGATTAAAAATAATAAAAATACATTCTTTATATATATATATATATATATATATATATATATATGTGTGTGTGTGTGTGTGTGTGTGTGTGTGTGTGTTTGAATGTCTGTGTGCCAACGTGATAACCACTTACTTCGATGTCTCCAGCCTGTTCATCTCTCTATCTATTCATCTATCTATCTATCTCAGTCTGTTCATATCGATCTCTTTATCGATGAATCTATCACAGTCTGATCTATCTATCTATCTATCTATCTATCTATCTATCTATCTATCTATCTATCTATCTATCTATCTATCTATTAGTGTCTTTCTTTCTCTGTCTAACCTGAATGTGTTATTCTCTCTCTCTCTCTCTGTCTCGCTGTCTGTTCGTATCTATCTCTTGATCGATGGATCTATCTATCTCAGTCGGTTCTTGATCTATCTATCTATCTATCTATCTATCTATCTATCTATCTATCTATCTTAGTCTGTTCATGATCTATCTATCTATCTATCTATCTTAGTCTGTTCATGATCTATCTATCTATCTATCTATCTATCTATCTATCTATCTATCTATCTATCTATCTATCTTAGTCTGTTCATGATCTATCTATCTATCTATCTATCTATCTATCTATCTATCTATCTATCTTAGTCTGTTCATGATCTATCTATCTATCTATCTATCTATCTATCTATCTATCTTAGTCTGTTCATGATCTATCTATCTATCTATCTATCTATCTATCTATCTATCTATCTATCTTAGTCTGTTCATGATCTATCTATCTATCTATCTATCTATCTATCTATCTATCTATCTTAGTCTGTTCATGATCTATCTATCTATCTATCTTAGTCTGTTCATGATCTATCTATCTATCTATCTATCTATCTATCTTAGTCTGTTCATGATCTATCTATCTATCTATCTATCTATCTATCTATCTATCTTAGTCTGTTCATGATCTATCTATCTATCTATCTATCTATCTATCTATCTATCTTAGTCTGTTCATGATCTATCTATCTATCTATCTATCTTAGTCTGTTCATGATCTATCTATCTATCTATCTATCTATCTATCTATCTATCTATCTATCTATCTATCTTAGTCTATTCATGATCTATCTATCTATCTCTCTATCTATGTATCTATCTATCCTAGTCTGTTCATGATCTATCTATCTATCTATCTATCTATCTATCTATCTATCTATCTATCTATCTATCTATCTATCCTAGTCTGTTCATGATCTATCTATCTATCTATCTATCTATCTATCTATCTATCTATCTTAGTTTGTTCATATTATTTCTAAGGTAATATATTGAGTAATTCGTGAAAATGCGCGTAATCTCCCGTTTTCATGTTAAATATGTCGAACACCAATTCAGATTTTATCGTGGTTCAATATTCTTGCTTCATTCGTACATAAAATAGAGACAAAATGTTAAGTCGACCATTAGAAGAAATTTCTTTTTCAAACCAGAAGCATTTTCCATTCGACTAGCTTCATCCACATTAAAACATATGGAATATTTTAAAATTTTGACACTTACTGACTTAATGTGGCTTGCTGTTCACTTTTTATATGATTTCACGATCGAAATCATTCGATCAAGTCATGTATTCAAGCCACGTGACAAGATAATCCGATGTGCATTCAGCTGCCCAAATGTAATACTTTTGTGTTTTTTGATCATACCAATATATATATATTTGTATTCAAAGCATTCTGTTAAACAAACAACTATTTAAGATATACCAAGTGTAACAGCAACATTGTTCCATTCGTGTAACTGCATTGAATAATTATCCATCCCATAAAATGTTTAATATCTAAAAAAAAAAACCCCACTAAACTAACTTTTACCAGGTTTTCAGATAACACGTTTAGCCATCTTGACACGATTTGTTTTAATAATCTCTGGAAAAAAACCCTTTGAGTTATTCAGCTAGAAAGAGATCAGATTAAAAACATTTTGTGTTATCCCCACCATGTCTTCCTAACTGAGCAATGTCGAGAGGAAAATATCATTAAGGCCTTCATTAATAGTACCAACATTCATACTTTGGCTTCTATCTACAAGGTGCATTCAAGAACCACCAAGAGAACGGTGAATAAGTTTTAAAAAGAGGGAACAGTAGAGAGGGAAACTGTATCAGGAGGTCACAATAGGAAGAGGGATAATCATTTGAACTTACAGCTAAAGAGATCAATTAGAAAAGATCGAACTCAATGTATAAGACGTTTGGCAAGTGTGAGATGAGTTTCAGCTATGACAGTCCAAACGAGCAGTGAAAAAAAAGACTTAAAAATGAAATCGTACGTGAAACGTCTGAGGCACTTGTTAATCTAGGATGGAAAGTTAGAAGGTAAGAGAGGGCAAAGATCATCTTGAATACGTTGGAAAATTATTTGAAAATATTTGAACTTTATTTCAATACTTCATGAGCTTCCGATCCATCACTATGATTAATTGATGATGAACATGTTATTTTCGTTTCTGATCGATCGATTTCATCACGATTATTTTGTTAAGCCTGGAGAGTAATTATGCATTCTTATTGCTCAAAGTAGAGTCCACTAATGTTATAAAAACCTCGGAGAATTCCAGTAAGATGTCTTTAATCATTTCTAAGGTACAATGGTTCAGAGTTTAATTTAACAATTGGACAATATTTCTTTTACACGATTTGGACAATTTTGCTGTTACATTTGGTATATATATATATATATATAAATATATATAATGTGTGTGAGTATATATATATATATATATATATATATATATATATATATATATATATATATATTGCTGTTATACCTAGTATACCTGGGAAGCGAGGACTTACCAAATATATATATATATATATATATATATATATATATATATATATATATATTGCTGTTACAACTGGTATACCTGGGAAACGAGAACACATACTTACCAAAAAACCTGAAAAAGAAAGCAAAGGCAATGTACCAAATGCAGAAACGATGACAAGATAAACCTCTTCATGGTCAATACTCTGCCCGTGCCAAACAAGCTGATGTAGTAAACCCCATCCAAGTCAGTGGTTACGTAAGGCAGGGTTAAAAGCTGAAACCGAAGGTCTTATTCTTGCTGTACAGGATCAATCCTTACTAAGTATAAATTACCAAGTACACCTAATGAAAAACTGTGTTGACTCCAAAAGCAGATTCTGTTAAATATCCAGAAACAATTGATCATCTTGTATCAGGACGTACAATCTAAAACACCAACTGAATATGAAATGCGGCGTGATAGAGTGGACCAATATCCCTACAGGAAAATATGCCACTTTTACGGAAAAGAAACGGCAAGAAACTGGTATAAACATCACCCAAAACTCTCTTACAGAGATAGGACCTACAACAATATTATGGGACTTTACGATACACACGGCCAGTAAATTCAAAGCTAATCGACTAGCTGATGTTAATGATGTGCCCAGATCTGAAGGAGGCAGAGAATTACTTCAACTAAAACTGTCTTACAAAGTAGAACAATCGGTTTTCAAAGATCCCTGGGCACTATAGAAGAATGGATGATGATCTGTGTCAAGGAAAATGAAACAAATAAGAAACATTATTCAGTAGTAAAAGACGCCAACAAATTCAAAAGGGAATTTCAAGTGCTTGAACAAGTGCAAGTAAACCATAATACACCTGCTGTAGGGGCAAAGAATCTAAAAAAAAGAAAGTAGAAGCAAATGCTATGTACTAAATGCAAAAACAGTGGCAAGATAAGCCTTTTCCTGGTCAATACTCTGCCCATGCCAAACAATCTGATGTAGCTAAACCCCGTACAAGTCAGTGGTTACGTAGGGCACGGTTAAAAGCTGAAACCGAACGTCTTATTGTGTCTTCAAAGGACCAATGCTAGAAATTACCAAGCACACATATTGAAAAATTGTGTTTGTCCAACATTCGGGTTTATGTGATAAATATTCAGAAACGATTGACCTTCTTGTATCATCGTATTGGCACCCAGTGAATATCAATTCTGCATGACCGAATTGGACAATATCTGCATTTATAAATCTGCAACTTTTATGGAAAGGAAACTGCAAGAAATGGTATGAACACCACCCAGATCAGGTTACGGAGATAGGACCTGTAACAATTTTATGGGACTTTACAATACAGACTGACAGAACAGTCAAAGTTGATCGCCCAGACATCATGATCAAAGACCACAAGACCGGAATGTGCTTTCTTATTGACATGGGGGTTCCTGCAGATTGTAATGTATCTTGGAAGATCTTTAAAAATTTATCAAAATACAAGGATCTTGAAGAGGAAATTTAAAAAATGTGGCTCATAAAGACATTAATAATTTCAGTTGTAGTTTGGAGCCCTCGGATTAGTTGGAAAACTTTCCGATAGACTCATTGAAGAGATTCCTGGTAGCCCATGACTTAAAGAAATACTGAAAATTTTACTCTCATGTATAGCTCACACATTACGAATAGCTTTATCTAGATAAAATTTGCATGCGATCTTAGGTTATTTTTTTTATAAAAACGTTCTGTGGAAAATGTCATAAAGCCATTTCTGGCTTTAGGTCCCTGTTTAAAACCTGGAAGGAAACGTGTATACAACAGAAATCAAAATAAATAATAATAATAATGACCAGCTATTCGTTTCCAAGCACACCCATCTGCTAGGACGCCTAGTCAATCTATGTTGCAGGAACCTGCTCAGCCACAGAGCCCACCTTTGGTTTATACTGTAACAATTCAGAGCATTCCATAGTTACAGTTTCTGGGCGAGAGCGAGTATTATCAGTAGTATGAACACGTGTAATTCAATCAAAGCCTCGGTCACAATGACTTGTGTACAACCGCCAACGATTTCCAAACTGTAAATATCTAAACCAGTATACATCTAGATTATAAAATCTGCCTACAAACATAAACAGTAACGAAACTAGTGATGAGTAAGTCCAGAAAGCTGAATAATAATAATAATAATAATAATAATAATAATAATAATAATAATAATAATAATAATAATAATCTATCAAAGTACAAGGATCTTGAAAATCGAAATCTCAAAAAATGTGGCACATGAGAACATCAACAATTTCTGTTATAGTTGGAGCCCTCAGGTTGATTGGAAAAGATTCCAACAGACAAAAAAATAAATGTTCTCACAAGTTCTGCTCACACCTTACGAAGTGCTTTATCTCTGTAAAACATTTTTTTTCCACTGTGGAAAATGTCATGATGCCATTTCTGACCTTAGGTCTCTGGGAGGGTACCGGAAAGAAATGAGTACGCACCAGAAATCAAAGGAAATAATAATAATAATAATAATAATAATAATAATAATAATAATAATAATAATAATAATAATAATAATCCATCAAAGTACAAGGAATCTTGAAAATCTCACAATTGTGACACATGAGATCAACAACAATCCCTGTTGTAGTTGGAGCCCCCGGATTGGTCGGAAAAGATTCCAATAGATTCATTGAAGGGATTCCTGGAATCCCATGCCTTAAAGAAATACAAAAGATTGTTGTCACGAGTCCAGCCCACACCTTACGAAGGGCTTTATCTATGTAATATTTTTTTTATTGCTTAGTGGAGAATGTCATGATGCCATTTTTGACCTTAGATGTCTGCTTGGGACCCGGAAAGAAGTGAGTACACACCAGAAATCAAAGGGAATAATAATAATAATAATAATAATAATAATAATAATAATAATAATAATAATAATCCCTCAAATTACAAGGATCTTGAAATGGAAATCTCAAAAAGGTGGAACATGAGGACATTAATAATTCCGAGCCCTCGGACTGATTAGAAAAGATTCTAATATAGACTCATTGAAGGGATTCCTGGTAGCCCATGATTTAAAGAAATACAAAAAAGTTGTACTCGCAAGTACAGATCACACATTACGATGAGCTTCATCTATGGAAAATGTGTGTAATTTTAGTTGTTATGAAGCCATTTCGGAACTTAGGTCTCTGGTTGGGGCCCGGAAGAAAATGTCTATACAAAAGAAATCAAACTAAATACCCATAATATTAATAATGATATGCAGTTTAATTAAAAACAAATGACTGAAAATATATAATATTTAATTTAGTAAGACTTAAGATTTTATCGGCCCCAATGGTACGCTAAATAAAATAAAGGAGAAAACAGTAATTTTAAAAAACAAAAATAACTGCGGAATACAGAAAATGTTTTACTAGATTTCAGAACAAATTTTGACCCGACCCAAAAAGCGACTTGTGTGCAAATCTCACGATAAATAGATTCTTGAATTTTGCTATCTTGATCTTCGCCGCGTTCTCGCATCTTTTTTTTTTTTTTCATCCTTCCTCCCCGTTCTGGACTGTAAAAGTTTTTGCCTCCCTACATCAGTCGGCTCGACTGACCCGTGTCTCATACAAAACGAAATGTCTCTTCGAAATGCCAAAATAATTTATAGCCACTTCAACTCCGAAGTCTTTATGTTGAAAAGCGAAAGGATAAATGCCAGCATTGAGCTAAAGACCCCAGATCCTTCGACTCCCGCCTCGAGGCGTCAACAAACTTTAGAAAAATGAGATATGTAGGTAGTCATGTGCGTACCTTGTTACAGAGGTAATCGGCAGGACCTATCCAAGTGAAGCACGTTCAATCAACACTGACAGCTCTACAATGATGATTTATACTTAGGGTGCCGGTCGTAGACTAATGGTTTGCACGGTAATCTGGGAGACCAAGGCTGTAAACATTCAAATATATCTATTTACTAAGCATAGATGTGGCACAAGGCCGAACGTACGTAGCACCAAGTAAGAATGGAACTCACTACCAAGTCGTAATTGATCAACCGAGACAAGCTTACCTAACATTACACCAAGTCGAAGTGCTCAAATATTTTCAGATATAAACAAAAAGAAGAATCATTATCTGAAATAGAAAGCATAATCTGTAATGTTACTGGTCCTGAACTGGCATCTCGACTTCGGTCACTTTGCCACCGTCGTAAAGTAGATTCCCGAGACTTTTCAGTATCTGTCTATATTTCTGAGATGAGGTATTATGTACGCTATTTACATTATTCGGATTATTGTCCTCATCTTTAGTGCCATATTTATTACAACGTTTCGGCCTTTCAGTATCTGTCTATATTTCTGAGATGAGGTATTATGTACACTATTTACATTATTCTGACTATTGTCCTCATCTTTGTCGCCATATTTATTACAACGTTTCGGCCTTTCAGTATCTGTCTATATTTCTGAGATGAGGTATTATGTACACTATTTACATTATACAGACTATTGTCCTCATCTTTGCCGCCATATTTATTACAACGTTTCGGCCTTTCAGTATCTGTCTATATTTCTGAGATGAGGTATTATGTACACTATTTACATTATTCGGACTATTGCCCTCATCTTTGTCACCATATTTATTACAACGTTTCGGCCGTTGTAATCTCCGGCCTTCTTCAGGTGGTTGGAATGTCGAACTGAACCGTTTATTTCGCTCACTGGGGTAGACTGTTCTTGTTCCTCGTGCCATGTTTAATGACGGATAGCACAGGGTTAGATTTAGTGACAGGACCCAAAGAGAGTCAGTTCAATACCCGGTTAAGGCAGTGGAGAACTTTCAGAGGGGAATTAACAGGAGATAACTGATAACTGACATCCATTAAACATGGCAAGTGAAACTAGAACCGTCTACCCCAGTGAATGAAATAAATGGATCAGTTCGACATTCCAACCACCTGAAGAAGGCCGGAGCGTACCACGGCCGAAACGTTGTCATAAATATGGCGACCAAGATGAGGACAGTAGTCCGAATAATGCAAATAAACAAAAAACGTTGTGACAGGCACAAAAACAATCTTATATATATATATATATATATATATATATATATATATATATATATATATATATATAGTCATCCACAGATAGACTGTTTCGCTGTATCATAGTTCCTCAATGTGGCTAGACGTCCGATATATACATACATATATTGTGTACTTAGGCAGCAACCCTTCATTTATGCATGTTTCATTAAAAATGACAGACAAGTTACTACGGAGTTAAGCGTTTTATTTTATCTTTCTTGTGTTCTTTCTTTGCTGGACACAGTGTGTAGAAACTGTCCAAATGTTTTATAGTTCCGAGCGCTTTCGGCTATACTTTTAGCCATTATTAAGAATAATTTTATTTTTTCAGTTTAATAGAGTGTGTGCGTTATGTGTATGTTTTTAGTGTGTTATAGATGTGTTTTATTTTCCGAACATGGTTAGCACATTGTGGCCTTGTTCGTAGTTATTATTGTTAAGAGTTGTTTTTTATTATTATTAGGTCTTCTATTATTTTTAATCTTTTTTTACAAGTTGATGTTTGTGTTTCGAATGGAGGTAATTATGTTTGTGTTTCGAATGGAGTCTGGTAAGTTTGTGTGTGTGTTTAAATGGAGCTGTGATCATATAGGTGTAACGTACGGCGTCTGGATAGGCATGTAGTTGTATAACCGATGTAATTATTTATGAGTCCGGTTTGGTCAGGAACACTGTTCCTTCAGGGGCATTTGAACTCATAGATTATGTTCGTTCTTTATAATTTTGACTTAGCTGATGTGTTGTTGTTTTTGAAGATAAGGTTAGCTGTCTTAAATTTTTTTATAGCAGATAATTTGAATTTTTATTCAGGTCGATTGGGGTAATGTATGTCTTTATAATATTTCTAAGTGAAGATTCATCTTGTTTGTACTTAATGTGCATTTGTTTTTTGTAGAAAATATTTATGTAATTTTTGACTGTATTTTCACTATCGTTGTTATTTACTTTGGGAAGAAATTTGGTGGTCTATAGGGTGGTTAGGGAAGCCATTGTTAAGTAGTATCTGTTTTACATTATTGAGTTCATTAATGAAGAGTAGTCGAGAGGATGAATTCTGGTGGGCTCCTTTCAGGAAGTTCTTTAGTACAGCTATTAGTAAAAAATTAATGATAATGGCTGACAATGCTTCATCTAATAAAAAATGAAGATGAAAGTAAATACTAGTCAAAAATTAATAATAATGGCTGACAATGCTTCATCTAAATGAAGATGAAAGTAAATACTAGTCAAAAATTAATAATAATGGCTGACAATGTTTCATCTAATAAAAAACGAAGATGAAAGTAAATACTAGTCAAAAATTAATAATAATGGCTGACAATGATTCATCTAATAAAAAATGAAGATGAAAGTAAATACTAGTCAAAAATTAATAATAATGGCTGACAATGTTTCATCTAATAAAAAACGAAGATGAAAGTAAATACTAGTCAAAAATTAATAATAATGGCTGACAATGATTCATCTAATAAAAAATGAAGATGAAAGTAAATACTAGTCAAAAATTAATAATAATGGCTGACAATGCTTCATCTAATAAAAAATGAAGATGAAAGTAAATACTCGTCAAAAATTAATAATAATGGCTGACAATGTTTCATCTAATAAAAAATGAAGATGAAAGTCAATAGTATATAGTCGTATGATCGACATAGATGTTTACAAACGATCTTGAGTATATTGTTAGGCAGATCATTTATGTAGATCTAAAAGAAGGTTGGTTCAAGGAGTGACCCCTGGAGCACTCCTGCATTGACATGTTGTGCTGCCTAGGACTGACGTTTGATAACTACCTTCACGGAACTACGTGTTAGGAAGGATATTATCACCGAGAAAACTCTTCCGGTCATTCCATAAATGGAGAAGCTTGTGAAGTAAGCCTTTGTGCCACACCTTGTCGAAGGCTTTTGACAAATCTACTGCTATGGCGCTCCAGGTTTCTAAGTTTTCAAGAGCCTCGTTGATTCTGTGAGTGATAGTAGTTAGTTGATCCGCTTAACCGAAACCCATACTGCTCGACATTGAAGAGTTTAGTCTTTCTAGGTGTCCGAGGTGTCTAAAAGCTTAGTGACGATACTGAAGAGACTGATGGGTCTATACTGGAAGGGGGAAGATCACACTCCCGCCTTCTTGAAAACCAGGCATACACTTGACACATTGCACAACCGTGGGAAGCAGAGGTTGAATATTTTTCTAGGATTCGGGATAATTCCGGGTTGATCTTCTTGAGGACAACAAATGGAATTTTTTCTGGACCAGTGGTTCCTTAAGGTTAAGGCCTTTGATATGTCTAGAGACTCGTGTTATAATGGTAATATTACTGAAATTGTACTCAGTGAGAGGTGGAAATTTTGGGGACCGGGTGGTCTTTTTCTTCTAAATTTGAGATAGAGGCAAAGATGGAGGCGAAGAGGTTTGCCTTGTCTGTCGAGAAAGATATGACCTCGGGGCCGTTTATAATTGTGGGTGCAGCTGCTGCCCATCTGTTCATGATTTGATTGGTGAAATGAGATAACGATATAGATATTTTTATATCTCAAGAACAATGTCATTTAATTATCATATATTTTGCCCAATATTGGGTAAAATATATGACAATTATATGACATTGTACTTGATATATAAATATATATACCGTTATCTAATTTCACCAATCAAATCATGAACAAATATATATATATATATATATATATATATATATATATATATATATATATATATATACATATAAATATATATATATATATATATATATATGTATGTGTGTGTGTGTGTGTGTGTGTGTGTGTGTGTGTGTGTGTGTGTATTTTCAGCAAAACAAAATTACCTCAACACAGAGATAGTTTATTTCAAGCCGTTCATCAGATTTTTTTAAATTCTAGGTCTGATGAATTGGATCGTGATTACGATTCCAATCTAATAAATTATAACCATGCAATATTAGGGTTTAAGCCTTTAATATTATATTCTTGCTCTGTTCCGGACATTGACCTCTACCTGGATTCTATCCTCTTGTAAAAATATATATTGACCACTAATATTATCTATCTATCTATCTATCTATCTATCTATATATATATATATATATATATATATGCGTACTTCATGAATCGTGAGACCCCTGAATTTCTTTGTGAAAAAAAACTATAACTTCCGAGCAGTACTACTTAGCCTACCGTAGTGAAATATTGCAGTCCTGGACATCCTACGGGATGTTATTTATAGCAAATTAAATATTCCTCGTCCTTTTTTGTAAAAAGCTCCACCAAGATGGTGGGAAAACGCCACTTGCCGTAAATATCTGGAAAATTAGATACCATAATTTTGTTTTCGCTCATGCCTCACTACGGTAGCTCCATTATTCTGGGCCTGCCTCCTAGTTTCTTCCTGTTTGTCTCTACATGACGCGTAAAATCTCATTCACTATGTATGCCACTTAAGATCAACAAATACCTTATGAAGTACTAGTTGTTTTCCTATCTCTAAATTTGCATTTTCTCTCTAGACTACGGCAGTAGAGGTTTATTCTTTGCTTCCTATAGAGGACTCGGTTTCCGGTTCCTTCTAAAGTCGAAATAAATAGCAGTGATATGATTTCTCTGGTCGGATTGTGTGTCAAGACCCGAAAATCCTTGGAGACATTTAACACAATATAACCATAATTTACTACGGTGTGGATGTTTGTATCGGTCGATCGAAAAGTTTAGAAGTGGCCGGACAAGCGAGACGCACAAAGAAATAGTTGGACGCCCGTCAACTACCACCACTGACGAGAAGATTCATCAAACTCGAAAGATGGTAAAGGCGAATCGACGAGTTATTTATTATCGATGAGGTAGCATATTGTCTGCAGATTCAGATCACTGATATGGGTTTATCCCTGGTGCACACTTCTAGCACAGCGGTCATGTTTACACTGTAACAGCAGCAAGAAAAATAGCGCGATCAATCGCAGGCGACCAAAACTGTATCAACTCTAAGCACACTTGAGCAGAAGGCAGTGTGACAAACCTAAATATATTGCTAATATATTAGATATTTTTTTTTTTGTTGCGGCATTCACCCTGGATCGGTTAAGGAATTCACCGCGTCCGGAACGAAGGCCGACCAAGCACGGCGACAGCCATTCCCGATTCCAACGGCGGCGAATTCTTGAAACGGAGTGACAAGGGAGTTTGAACTTCACATGCTAACCCAGTGGAGGTAGGAATATACTCTTACTTGCCGCAGAATTTCCACAGACGCAGAGGCAGGAGTAACCAAGAGGCCGCCGGATGCCGGTACAGACGCCGGTACAGACCAGTTGCCATCCAAGGCTATAGAACCCAGTCTGTTCTGCTATTTACCCATAGTTGGAGGGAGAAGAAGAGGATTCACACCTTTCCCAAGGGTGTTAGGTGTTTCCCAAGTGAATGTAACGAATTCGACTGGAATTTGAACTCGGCTCTACGATTCCTCAATCCGAGTCGTTATCCATTACTCCACCGTGCCTCCTCTAAAGATATTGTTAATGAATAATTTTAACTCACATATCATGTCGATTAGTTTTCGTTGTATATACACCCTTGTATATACACCCGTGTGTAAATTGATTAGTTTCCTTTCTTTTACCATACGGTCAGTTTTAGACCCACTGGAGTGACAGGGTGTAATTTTTTCTCAGGTTAGGTCATTTGCAGTGGTGAGCAGTAATATAAATCTGTTTTCGGTGTGTATGTTGAAATTTATTTGGCCTTGAAAAATATTGCGTCATACGTGATTGCATCAGAATTTTTCACCCCTAGACACTTTTGTCTCGACCGTCGATTAGTTGTCCTACGTCAATTGTCTGCATTGGGCATTACTCCAAGGAAGCTTACGAAAATTCTAACGCTACACAAATACACTGGCAAGACTTATCAGTCAGAAAATCAAAGTACTATAGACTGGATCGGAAACTCTCCTGATTTAAATCCAATCGAGAATCTGTGGTCAATCTGCAAGGAATGACTTTGTGGAATGAAAATACTAAGTACCAACATGTGCACTGGGTCATGTTTCATTGGAAAATACGAAAAAATGTAAATAATAGCATAATTATTCGTTTTCTTTCAGTTAATTTGCACAAGGGTGTACATATGCCTTCAGTTATTCAGTTATTCAAAATTAGAGATACTAATAATTATAGAATTTCTCATAAGCATTTAACCAATAATATTTATGGATTTTAATTTTAAATTGAACATTTCCGGTATTTTTTTTCTTTTCTTTTTTTATAGGATTCTTCACATAAGGTAGATACGAGCTGTATTTAATTGTTTGAGAAAAAATATTTATAATTTTTAGACAGCCAATGGTATATATGATTCGTTGGTATTATATAAATGACTTTTTGTTTGATATCTTTTTCATATTAAAACTTTCATGTCTTTAATATAACATTGACTCAAAATGGAAACACCTGTCGAAAGAAAAAGTAGATTAGCAACAGAATGACAAAAATAGCGACGATAAAACTTATCTCACGAACCAAGTTGAAGGAAAACAATCATTTAGTAGTCAAAACTATTTGACTGCCTCAAAAGAAAAGATTTAAGATATAAGACTGAAATCTCGAATAAGGGATTCTCGGAGTAATTAATTATACAAAAACTTTCTAAGAAGGTACTGATTAAACAATTCATCGGTAGCTTTTGTTTAAGTTATCAGTTCTGAAATGACTTTTGAGACGGAAAAGCATGGATTGAGACGTTTTTTAAACTTTACCAGTTTGAAAGTAGACAACCAAAGGAAATCCTTTTGAAAATAAGTTATTACGAGACATGTAGTATGATTGCGTAAACATTTCACTGGCTTCTGCTTATACAGTGATACGATGGCTTAAGCTATCATGAGGATAAACAAAAATTATGTCACTGTAGAAACCCTCATAACTGTCCTCTACAAAATAAATATCGCACGGAATCATTAGTATACCAATGCAATATATCTTCTATTGAAAATCCTGAAAACATAAAAATCTATATAGGTTGCACAAGCCATGAGTTCAGAAAAGGATTGAACCAACATCAAAGTCCATCTAGGATAAATAAATATAAAAAGCAAACATCTCTCTCAGAGTACTTCTGGCACCTAAAAGAATCCAATAAAATACCTACAGTAAAATGGAAGTTAATAAGAAAAGCTAGAATATGTAGGTCATTAAATGACCCATGTCCTTTGTGCATATATGAGAAACTATATAAAATTAGCAGTGAAATATTTTAAAATAGTTTTTTAAAATTGTAGTTAAATAAAACGAATTCTAACCTAAACATATTCTTTAATTGTAGTTAAATAAAACGTATGCTAACCTTAACACCACTCTCAAAGTATTTCAAGCACTTAAAAGAATCCAATAAATCACCTACAGTAAAGTGAAATTAATATGAAAATTTAGAATATGTAGGCCATTAATTGACCCATGTCCTTTGTACATACATGAGAAACTATATATTACTAAGTTTATAAAAAATAAAAGTTTAATGAATCAGAGAAATAATTTAGCTATTTTTGCTGTCATTGTTATAAATTTTACTTAATAAATATAAAATTGATGGTAAAAATGATAGAAAATTGATAGAAAATTTTCGTTCTCCGACAGGAATCGAACCTGTATCTATGAAAATTTGTCGGACATTCAGGCCGGTAAATGTTATTTAATACTGTTTATTATAAACAGAGCATTTGCTTAAATACTTGTATCTATAAAAAGAAAGTTAAACATAGCAAAAATGTCTTTAATACATACATATATATATATATATATATATATATATATATATATATATATATATATATATATATATATATATATATATATATATATATATATATATATACAGAAATATAGTCTTAAAGTGTGCTATATTTATGGGGTAAAGTGCTCAATATCAGAGATAGAGCGTGTGTAAATATAAAAGTGGACATGGAAGTCAGCACTTAGAGGCGACAGTCTGTTTCATGCTAGTGCAATCGTCAGGCGACTAGTGCTGTTATTTTTCTCGGCTATTTATATAAGGGTCAGTGGTGCATTATGGGTAGTCTATTTTGGCGGTTACTTTTACCGGAAGTGGCTTATTTGTTTATTTATTTATGTCAAATTGTTTTGCTTGTTTTTTGTTTGTTTTTTTATTTTTATTTTTATTTTATATATTTATTTATTTACTAAGCAAAATAATAGATAGAAATGACACAGGGCTCTACAGAGATGACGGTCTCATAATCTTAAGAAACTGCAACAAACAAAAGACTGATAAAACTAGAAAAGCAATAATTAAAATTTTCAAAAATAACGGATTCGAGATAGATATAAAAACTAACCTAAACGAAGTAGATTTTCTAGATGTCACCTTCAACCTAAGAAAAGGCACACACAAACCATACAGAAAACCGAATGATAAACCACAGTACATACATATATACTCCAACCACCCGCCTTCTATAATCAAACAGATACCTAAATCGATTAACCGCAGGCTTTCCGACAATTCTTCCGATGAATCTATATTTAACAAGGCCAAGAAAGACTACGAAACAGCCCTAAAAGATAGCGGATTCCCAGCAACACTCACATACTCACCACAGAACACAAAAAAGACCAACAGAAAAAGAAATATCATATGGTTCAACCCACCGTACAGCAAAAACGTAAAAACAAACATAGGAAAAATATTCTTCAAGCTTTTACACAAACACTTCCCGGAATCAAGCACCCTACACAAAATATTCAACAAAAACACAGTAAAAATCAGCTACAGTTGCACCGAGAACATGGCACAAATAATAAAAAAGCACAACAGAAAAATTATTAACAAACCACACGAACAAATTAAACCCACGTGCAACTGCAGAATAAAAAACGAATGTCCCTTAAACGGTAATTGTTTACAAAACAACGTAATCTACCAAGCCACGACAAAATCAGCAGATAATGAAGAAAAAGTATATATAGGAGTAACCGAAGGACCATGGAAACAAAGAAATTATGTACACAAAATGTCTTTCACAAATAGTAAATATGCGAACAGCACAATGCTTTCTAAGTATATCTGGGAAATAAAAAACAAAACACACACCACACCAAAAATATCTTGGAAAATAAGGAAAAAATCATCAGCCTACAACAACCTATCAAAAACCTGCAAACTTTGCTTGGAGGAAAAAATAGCTATCATTACCTTCCCAGATGAAAATAAATTATTAAATAAAAGATCCGAGCTAATCTCAAAATGTAGACATGAAAACAAATTTTTACTACGTAACTTAAAATAGAAAAATAAATAAATATATAAACAAACAACAATAAAATAAGCAAAATAAATTACTCCAAACAAATCATAAAACCACACCTGTTAGAATATAAGAAACAAAATCAAAACAAAAGAACGGACGAAAGTTATAACTGTTATACAAATAAAAATAATAATAATAAAAAAAAAACAAAAAAAACATTAATAAAAGATAATATACTACGTTACTTAAAAACCGAAAGCCAAAAAGATATAGTGTAACAAATAAATAACAACAAGTATAATAAATCGATCTAAATACATCCAAATATATAAATAAACTAACAACCGATTACGATAAACTAGCCGTTTAAAAAACAAAACAAAAACAAATAAAGATAACCAACCTAAATAGATAAATTAAAAACTGTTCCCACCTAAATAATAGTCAGAAAAAACCACAAATTCAACAAACAGATTTAATCAATGACAAATAAACAAATATATAAGATAAAAAATAAAAATGAAAATAAATAAAAACAAGCAAAACAATTTGACCCAAATAAATAAGCGAACAAGCGATTTCCGGTAATGACGGCCATTATAGACTACCAACAATAAGCCATATAAACAAATTTTTACTACGTTAACCAAAAACACCGATCAAAATAAAAGAATAAATAAATAAATATATAAAATAAAAATAAAAAAACAAACAAAAAACAAGCAAAACAATTTGACATAAATAAATAAACAAATAAGCCACTCCCGGTAAAAGTAACCGCCAAAATAGACTACCCATAATGCACCACTGACCCTTATATAAATAGCCGAGAAAAATAACAGCACTAGTCGCCTGACGATTGCACTAGCATGAAACAGACTGTCGCCTCTAAGTGCTGACTTCCATGTCCACTTTTATATATATATATATATATATATTTGTATTTTGAACGATAAAAATTATTAAAAAAATTAATTAAAATCTTCAGACATACTGGGTTGTAGATTAATATTCTTATGCTTTTGTTATTATTATTATTTCATTTAGATTCCTCGACTAGTTTCGGCCAACATGGCCATCATTTGTATATATATATATATATATATATATATATATATATATATACATACAAATATATATATATATATATATATATATATATATATATATATATATATATATAGATAGAGAGAGAGAGAGAGAGAGAGAGAGAGAGAGAGAGAGAGAGATAGTCTCCATACTGGCTTATTTTGTATAGAAAACGTTTAAATATCCCTGCCCCGCGACGATAGCCTAGGTGTAGGATCTCTGACTAATACCAAATCGATCGGGTTTTGATCCCGGCATGAAGCAATCGTACGTCCTACAGACTGAAGAGCTGTTATACAACACATATATATATATATATGATTAAAATATAGTTTTAAGGCATGCTATATTTATGAGTTAAATTCCGATAGTGCGTATGCCAAAGTGGACACGCGTCGGTAACAGCCTGGTTTCATGCTTAAACGCAGTCTTCCGGCCATTCTAAGAATTCCTATTCTAGAGTTTATATATACCGCATCTGTATCTTGTCTTACATTACAAATATTTGTTATATTCTGGACAGAGCGAGATGCTAATATATCGAAGAAAGTCCTTTTGTCTTCCTGTTGAGGAATTGTCAATCCTTACCAACAATGATCGGTTGCTTCATAATAAATGCGCGGTGCGGACCGGACCAAAGAATCGAATCTGGCCAATTCCGTAACCATCGAAATTATGTATCTTAATAAATGTCTTCTAATTTACTTCGAGCCAAGACGACCACAACAAAGCCCATATTATGGCTCTAGGAGCGACAATATAATTCGCTATCAGTGGCAGTGTTTATCAGGCCCTTAATCGTCTGCATGAACCCGTGCTTTCCCGCCGCTAAATTGTTTGATAAGCTGAGTGAATTATGAATCACCTAATCACATGACGTTATCATCGGGTTGATATTTATTGATTTATTGAAAATGGCAGCAATGATCTGTTGCGAAAAGTCTGTAGAGTAATTATTGCTGCTATCTAGTATTAAGGCGTGTGTGTTGGGTAGGGGCGTGATCGGAGGAACCAAGGGTAAAGAAATGGTTGGGAAGGGATACTCACGGGTGAAAAGGAATAGAAACTTAAAATGGATGTTTTATTTTTGAGAAACTCGGCTGTTAGAAAGATTCTGGAGAAATCTATTTTGAAGTCGCTGTATGGACGTGGAAGTAAGGCCTCTGACCCGCAGACTAGAGGCTTTGGGGAGCGTGGAACCACCACTTAATAGCTGTTGTTCTCAGGTCCACATTTACCCGTGGTTGCAGCACCTGTTAAGGTCCCAGCTATGGGTAAATAGTGAATTCTCAAACAAAAATCAACAGTATATTTTTATAATAAAATGACAAACAATACATATTTATAGCCAAATCATAATCAATGAAACACTAAAAAATATAAAAATACATTTTTATAGTAAAATGACCAACAATATATTTTATGACTTACAAACTAAATACCCCCCTCCAAAATTACCCTGAAATCATAAAATTACGTACAAAATACAGTTTACGATAGGTAGATAGTCGCCATTTTATATTTTCGCCCATGCGCTTTGTTTGTTTTTGATTTTGTCGACTGCACAATATAGTAGGGTCAGTTGGACACAGTCTGTGAGAAAAAGAGCACCGTGATGCAATTCACTCAGCCAGAAATTTGGAAACGACATGCTGTATTGCTTGGCATTCGCACCGCAAGCTCCAATACGAACATTTCAGAGTGTTCGGGTGTCAATTTGAGAACAGTGAAGAGGATTCTAAAAGTGTTAGATGAGTTTAATAGTCGTTATAAAGGTACGGCTGCTTGGAAAACTCACTCTGATAAGGAAAGAACACCTGAATTTATTGTTGAGGGCCTCAGACTCAACACGGAGGACTACATTAAATTCCTTGAGGAGGTAGTGCTGCCTTGGATCAAGAGGGTGGCTTTTGAAACACTCTATGTCTGGCAACAGAACTCTACACCATGCCACACAAGCAGGAGAACTCACATATGGCTGTCAGACAATTTCCGCGATCATATCAGCCCTTATATATGGCCACCTGACAACGGACTGCAACCCCTTTCATTGTTAATTGTTGGGCGCATTTGAGCGAGAGACCAATAAAACTCCTCGTAACGCCAAAGATGAACTGACGGCAAGGATGATGGAAGCGTTCACCCACTTAAAAAAAGAGACCACCCAGAATAGCTGCAGGAGATCCCGTAGTCGTCTGGAGTCGGTAGTTGAAGCCAATGGCAATTTTATTTAATCAATTTAACCTTTAGTATTTTAAGATATTATAATGTTGTTTAAAATCACAATTATCTATATTTACAGTATCTTACCACTCTATTTCAAACAATGCCATCATAATGAGATCTACCTTTTTAGTCCTGCTAGGGTCTTACATTGCCTTCTCCAGTTGTGGCAACGGAATCTAAAAATAAAGAGAATGAGATAAGCGGCAAATAATTTCTGATATCTTCTGACGAGTGGATGGAACCATTACAAAAATGTTCGTCTATGAAACTCCGTGTGCTGAATCTAACATCAATCAGTTCAGTGACAAATTGTATAATTGTTTCAATCCTATATATATATATATATATATATATATATATATATATATATATATATATATATATATAAACATTTATTTATTTAAATATTATGACATAAATATGTTATAAAATCACTACAAAAATAGCCATTTTGTTTCAACACTACTCGTGTCTTATCAAGTGATGATGTAGAATATAGAATAAATGGTTTTAAAAGTTTCAAATTAATTAACGATCCTTCGCTAGGGGTAAACGCTGTTACATAAGCTAGAATGACCAATCAAAATACAAGTATATGGTAATTCGAAAAATTTGACAACTAAGCAAGGTTATCATAGATATTAAAAGATTTATAAAATTTGAAATTAAAATTAAAAGTAAAAAATTACCTATTTAGAAATCTAAATCAAATCTCTATTAAATTTTAAATTGTAGAATTACCGAAGAGAAAAAAAAAATTAAAAAAAATAATGAAATAAAAAAAAAAAAAAAAAAAAAAATAATAAAAAAAAAAAAATTGTATATATATATATATATATATATGAAGAAATATAGTCTTAAGTTGTGCTAAGGTGTGTAAATATAAAAGTGAACATAGAAGTCAACACTTAGAGCCTACCGGTGATTTATATTGGAACTATAAGGAACAGAACTTAGTTACGATTTCTGTGGTATAATGCGTGACCTGTGTTTGAACAAGACCAGTACTTTTAAACTCTCGGTCACGATGACTTGTGACTATATGCTATCACAACCTACCGTGGTATGGGTTTTACGGCCACTTCAAATATTCCGCATGCTGTGATTATTTAATGTTATGCCCCCGAAGAAATAAAATTCGGTCGAGCACTTTAGAGGGTAAGCGTGAATTTGTAAACAGTGACTACTAGTGCTGATAATACAAAGCTCTTCCATGAATCGAGCACTCTGAGTCACTGGCGTGTTTATTCAAAAATAAATACGTAAAACTCAACTTCCGGGAGCTGATAGCTTAGGAGAAAAATCGCCGACTGATGCAAAATAAGTCGGATATCGATCCTGGCTTGTGACAATCGAATATCCAGCCACACTGATGAACTGTGATACGGCGAAACAGTCTTTCTGTATATATATATATATATATATATATATATATATATATATATATATATATATATATATATATACAGCGATCAATGTAGTCTTTCTTGAAGATTTCATTTTAGCTTTATTCGAAAGCTAAAGACTTAATTTTACTATTTCCAGTAAACAAAATACTCTGGTGTATTTCAAACGGAAATTATATTCATTGGAATCAATATTCCTTTTTATATTCATGATTATTTCCCTCTTTCATCGCAATGTCATTCTTTTACTAAAACAGTCTTCCAATGATATACTTTTCTGAAACCTTTGAGGCATATTCGCTGAGATATTATGTTTCTATTAATATATTGTCAGGTATTGACGAAGAAACATCAGAGGCACAATTTTCAATAGGAGGGGATAAAGATTTCACACCAAGGTCTAACACGAGGAAATCGCGAATTTGTATCCCAGCAAGTTTTTATCAGTTTCTTTGATTATTAATTACACTTTGCATGTTAATGTTTTTACCGGGAAATGACTAAAACAATAAAAACGTTCTTTAATAAATGGAGTGGAAGCCGAGAATGAACATCTCGGTCATTCGCTCATCATAAATTTGTTTCTGCGGGGTATGATTAAAATTGTATATCATTCAACAAAGCTTATTTGGCGGAGAGATATTCGTAAGTAAATATTATGTAGAATAAATGATCAAATTAGAAAATATATGTGGAGAAATTTAAGAGGAATATCAATTCACATCAGTTTGTTTCTTCCTATATATCTATCTATCTATCTATCTATCTATCTATCTATCTATCTATATATATATATATATATATATATATATATATATATATATATATATATTGGCTCCTGAAAAATTAATTTCGGTTGAGCTCTTTGGTTTGAGGTGTGAGTTTGTAAACAGTGACTATTTAAGCTAATATTGCACGACTCTTCGGCAGAATTGAGTCACTGTCAGTCACTTTGTGTTTATCTAAATCTAAAAATAAACACGCTAAAAATCACCTTCATCCCTGACGTGCGCCACGGCTTAGTGGTAGAAGTTCCGACTGACGCCAATTCAGTGGGGTTTCGATCCTAGCTAGAGGCAACCGGACGTCTACCCACACTGATGAGCTGTGAAACAACGAAACAGTCTGTCTGTGGATGACAAATATATATATATGTATATATATATTATACTTCTATCAACCTATCTATCCTCATTATCTATCTATCTATCCAGTCTGTTCATATATCTGTCTCTCTGTCTTTCTTTTTGTCTGTCCCTCTCCCAATCTATCTATCTATCTATCTATCTATCTATCTATCTATCTATTCCAGTCTGTTCATATATCTGTCTCTCTGTCTTTCTTTCTGTCTGTCCCTCTCCCAGTCTATTCATATCTATCTATCTATCTATCTATCTATCTATCGTTGAATACGATATATAAATTTCTATATATCAAACTAATGTTAGGCAAATGAAAGAAAAAATTCATAAATATGAGTAACGCGTTTCTTCCTTTAGTCGATACAGCCCTAAAGGTGAAACGCATTACAGATATATATATATATATATATATATATATATATATATATATATATATATATATATATCTTATTTATACATATCTATTTTTCTATTTCGTGCATAATAGTTAAATAATCTTAGTGGGTGTTAGGTTGTAAAATGGGCTCTTTTCTATATTCCAATTCCATATGTTATTCTTGAAAATGTAGCGTTAAGAGGGCTGCTCTCGTCGAAAGGCTACGATTCTTGTAAGTAGGCGTTTCCATAGCTATTGCGATTTGTTTGCTTGTCTCTCCCGAACTCTAAAGTTAATATTCTCAGTGGTGTATTTTGGGTAAGAAAGAGAAAGCGGAAGTGCTTGGGGGCCATTTTGTATTTCACTGGATATGTCGTTCGGATGCTATCGATGATAATCAGCGGACACCGTATCATAATAGCGACGAGGATGAGATAGAAAGAAAAATAAATATATCGAGACTCTGTCGCTTGGCTGAATATTGTATTGAATCAGGATTTGTTCATTTTTGAATCAGTAATGATTCGTTTTCTCACTATCAATAGTTCTTTTTATAGTACGTTTTTGTCGGCTCGTGTCCATAATTACAGAAGTAATTAACATTGAATCAGTACATGTTACATCACATCTTTTCAGTTTTCAAGGGATATCTCAGATGTATGAGGCACGGTGGAGTACTGGATAGCGAAAGCAGAGAGCCGAGTTCGAATTCCAGTCAGATCCATTACATTCACTTACGTGCCTTGGGAAAGTTATGAGTACTCTCCTTCTCCCCTCTGCCACCAGCTATGGGCAAATAGTAGAAGAGACTGGATTCTATAGCCTTGGATGTCAACTGATCTACCACAGAAAGATATGGCAACCTACCGCGGGAAAACGTCTACCTCGTCAGTCATGTTTCGAAAGATACATGATCACCTAAGCGTATATCACGCGTGGCACATAACTGATGAGAATTTTTTTTTTAATCGTATCACCCCAAGCAAGGCCGGAGGCCACTATCACGCAAGGGGTTAAAGAAGGGTTGGAGGAAGAGCAGATAGGAGTGGCAAGGGAGGGGATTTGGTGAAAGAGAAAGACAGTGGGTCGATCAAGGCAAGGGAGCCACAGAAGATCCGGAGCGAGAGCAGAATGGAATGAAAAATGAAAGGATGTGGAGAAGGTCGATCAAGGCAAGGGGGCCACAGAAGATCCGGAGCGAGAGCAGATAGGAATGAAAAATGAAAGGATGTGGAGAAGGGAAGTGGATAGATCAAGGCAACTGGAGATGTCGATTGACGCTACACTTAAACCGTTGGAGATTGTATTTGTCAGGGAAACAGTAATAGGGAAAGGAGTTCCATAGGCGAGATGTGCGAGACATGAAGCTATTGGAGTAGAAGAGACGTCTACATCTAACAGTTTCGACGGTGTAGGGGTGGGAGCGGGATGCCAGCCTCGTGGGGCGTTTAAATTCACGAGGCCTGGGGACAAGCGAACGCAACTCCTCAGAGCAATTACCGTGGAAGTACTCGTAAAAAAGGCAGAGCGAGGCAACATCGCGTCTGTGAGAGAGCGACTGCAGACGAGATCAGGGCCAATCACGTTGCCTATCCGTCTCTGGATCTTATTAAGAACCCCGGGGCAAACAGCAGGGGCCCCAGACAATATATGGCAGCAATACTCCATGCAAGGGCGAATGGTCGATTTATAGACTTGGAGCATCGATTCCGGGGAGAAATATTTCCTGGCTCGGCATAGAGAACCAACTTTCTTTGCGGTGGCTGATGCAAGTAACTCGATGTATTTGTTCCATCTCAGATCAGCAGACAGCGTGAGACCGAGCAGCCGCAGGGAGGAGCTCTCGAGAAGTTGGTCATCAGACATTCTAATGGGGTGCAGGGATGGATCCTTGTGGTGGTTGATAGAGAGCAGTTTTGTTTTAGAGGCGTTAAAGTTAACCATCCATTTCTCACCCCAGATCACAACCGATTGGAGGTCCTTTTCAATTTGAGCTGCCAGCTTAGCTTTGTCCGCCTCACTAGATTTGTGTTTGAGGCAGGAGTAAATAGTGGTGTCGTCAGCGTAGATGCCGACTTGGGAGTCTATGGCGCCAGGAAGGTCGTTTATAAATATGAGGAACAGAGTAGGGCCTAGAATGGAGCCTTGAGGAATACCTGCGTTAGCGGGATAGGATCTGGAGATGAATCCACTAAGAACAATCTTCAAATCCCGATTATTCTCTAGTTGTGTTCCTGCCGTAGATACAGGTATTGTGACTTCAGTTTTTGAAAAGGAAAAAGTTGTTTCCAGTGAGTTCTAAAAAATCCTCATTATGATTCTTAATAGAGGCAACCCGTTAATGCTTACTATCTCTGAGATTATGTTTGCCGTCAACTTTGCCTTTTAACGGCAGTTTAGAAAGCAAGGGCTATACCCGAAATGAATTACACACTCTCATGCGGCACAATCTTTGTGATGTCTGTTTTTCCCCCGTCTCGTAACCTTCCAAACTCATAAAAAAAAGCTTGATTTATCGTTTCGGATAAAATTCCTAAGAACTACAGGCCAGAATTATCTCCAATCTTGGCAAAGCTATTTAAAGGCTGGTATGAAGGTCAAATATTTCATGGGTCTATAAAAAGGTGTCCATTATTCGTCCTGTTTTCAAGTCTGTGGATAATCTTCACCCCAATATCTCCCCACCAGAAGGTTTATTGATCCCCTCACCAAAAACAACCGCTTGAGCGACAAACAGGATGGTCAACCCTCGTCAAGATCCACTGCTGTTGTCCTACCTGTCATTATACGCAGAATCTTCGAATCACACGATAACAAACGCATCTTGAAGGCATTTGACAAAGTATGTCATACGGTGTTGCTACACAAACTACGTAGTCATGGTATCTGTAAAAGAATCTTAGCAGGTATCAGGTCCCTCCTATCGAGTAGAGCCATAGATGTCGTCGTTAATGGCCAATCTTGTGAAGCTTTCGAAAGCAAGTCAAGCGTCCTATGATCATACTTTCTTTTTGTTTTGTATTAACAAACTTTATTTATGCGCAGTACTAGATTGGTAACAAAGTCTAATCAATTTACAGTTGAATTGGATAGATGCAACCGTAAGTTCTATGCTAACAGTTTCTTCTCTCGTACGTGGGACCTTCTTCTGCGTCTATGCTTTCCAGCCAATTTCGATTTTAAAAATTATATGCAATGTCAATCGTTATCTGCTGTTTTTTTTATTCTTTCCCATTTATTGTTCGCTCTGTTTTTTTCTTTTCCTCTCACACTCTTTGCGTCTTAGTGGCTTTATTGCCTTGCTTAGGGTGAAATGAGTAAAAAAAAAGAATTTGCCCAGAAACAATCTCAGATTATTAGTACGTATCTTTACAAGTGTAGATGATCAGAGCCTGGCAGCTGATCTTTTCTCTGATCGAGCTCTAATAGCTCAATGTCGGGAACTGACCTGTAACATTCAATACCTTCACCATTAAACTAGTAACATTTCAGCATCACTGAGTAGGATCTGAATTTACTCCAGTCATGATGAGGTTTCTTGCTTTGAATGTCTATTGCAATGTTTTTCCTCATTTTTTTTATTTCACTAGACACTTGAACTTATAGTTAAACTTCCCATACTTTACATAACCAGAGCCTGGCAGGTGATCTCTTTTTTCTTTTTTTTAATCATTTCACCCCCAACAGGGGTGGGGGATGAGAGAAAGGAATGATCATAGAGATGAGTGAGGAAAAGACAAATGATGAACGGGATTCAAGAAGAGAGAAGAAGGCGAATGGGGTTGCATTTAGATTTAAGATTGTAGTTATCAGGAAAAGCAAGAAAACGGAAGTGAGTTCCACAAGCGGGAAGTGCGAGAAAAGAAACTGTGGCTGTTATCTGTTTAAACAGTAAAAGGGTGGGACCTAAATTACGGCTGGCGCAACACGAAGTAAGAAGAAACAGATTCGTAGAAATTAAAGTTGAAGAAAAAAGATTACATCTAATAACGAAAAGCGAATTTTATTTAACATATAATACAAAATTTTTTTTAGAACAATAGGGATGAGGTTTAAAACAATATCAGTTAGGAAATGCTAACAAGTTACTAAGCATGCGAGAGCCCAGAAAATAGTTGGCTTAACATGTGAACTATATAAGGAAGGGGGAGAGGAAATCCCCTGTAGTTAAGATGAAGGTGACGGATGGGAATTCGTCGTTAGACAAAGAATTATATTATTTTCTTCTTAAAAATAGTTTAATTAATTCACATATATATATAAAATAAAAGAGTTTGATCAATAATATCAAGGAAAAAGACCAAAGTATTTACCGATAGTCTTTTGTTTTCAGGACTGTAGGAATTTAGATTCTTTCGGTCAAAGCTTTGTTCTTGAATCAAAAGGACCGGAGTTGACCTCAGTCGTCGTGGCTGAGGATTCAGGAGGTCAACTGGCTAGTTGGTACGAACTCCTGTTTATATATGTTTTTTGTACCCCTCTAGAAGTTTCTAGAGATTCTTCTTGAAAGTTCCATTCTATTATTATGAAATCTAAAGGGTTTTGGTGAATGGGAGCTTTTCGTAAGGTTAAAAAGGGCATCAAGTAGCTACAGATTTACGTAACCATTTTAAGTTAGATTTTGTATTTTATAGTATAAGTGTAAATAAGTAGGTCAAAATGGAGCCTAGGTACCAATCTAGTAGCATGTTTGAATTCATGTAATCGTGGCACCAGAGAAAAAACTTGGTCGGAGCAGTTGTCAATGAACATTATTTTGTAGAAAGGAGAGAAGCAGGACCCGCAGTGAGAAAGCGACTGATGTCGAGATGCCAAACGAGGATCGATTACTGCCTGACCGAATTCCTACATGTTAATGGTAGAACACTTGCTTGTACCATTCAATATCGAAGAAAAACCAATGTAGTCACATTCCTGAATTTTCTCCAGGGATGCAGAGAAGTTATAATCTTAATGAAGTTCATTGCCTGAGTACCTATTTGGACTCAAGTTCACCTCAGACTTCAAAGGGAACTCATATATACAGTGAATGTCTAAAGATGATGGATGAATTGTTACTTCCTTGTGTCGCTCCAATAAGTACCTGACACTTTTACTGTTATGGTCCAATATCCTCGCACCTCTGTTATGGTCCAAGGTTAGGACCAAGGAAGAACAACACGAACACAAAAGTAGGAATAACAAAGATATACTAAACAGAAATAATAATACAAGATTTTGAAGGTGTTAGTATGACTATCAGTCTGGTTTAGAGTGAACTACTATTGTCTCGACTCATTCTGTCTCGTTCCACTTCGTTCTATCTTTTGAGAGGCGCAGTCTTTATAGTCTCAAGAAGAGTTCATTGTCGTTACAGGTAAGATTCCATAACACCCACCTCCCAAAGCTTTTACCTCGTAGGGGTCTTTAATATTTTTTCTCTTTGGATTTATTATCGAAGGCTCTGTAAATTTTCTTTTCCTGCACGATTTTCGCGGTTCTGATATTGTTTGAGGCCTTTGCATATCGAAGGTGTCGAATATCGTATCCATGACTCCTTCCTCTTCCTGAGGTGGACCGTTAGAATCTTCTAACAGTCTCTTTCTTATTTGATTTAGGTGTCTTTTATGCGAGAAATTCGGACCCTGAATTATGAAAATCATATTCCCGATTCGTTTCTCAATTGTACCTTGTTCCTAGTAGGATGTATTGATTTGTACACTTTGAAAAAACTTTCTCTCATGTGTTGAACTTTTCTTTTTGGTTCGTACCACGTTGGTGGTTGCTTTGTCTGTTTTGGTAGTAATTTGTCGAATACCGATCTAATTTTTCGCGCGAACATCACTTCCGCAGGTGATAATGCCAATGGCGTAGTACTGTTTGGTGTAATTCTATATACTTGTAATAATTGCTGTAACGCCTTTTCTGTTGGCACATCATAAGATTTCCTTAGTACTCTTTTTAATGTATCTGCAAATATCTCCGCTTGCCCGTTTGATATTAGGTGATATGGCGGGGATTTGATGTGTTTAACTTGAAAAGTTTAACAAATTTCTTGAAAATCCGCAGATGTGAATTTTGTACCATTGTCGGTAACTAGACAATAAACCACCCCGAAACGAGCAAACAGCTCGTGAAGGCAATTTATGGTAGTCTCAGAAGTAGGTTTTCTGCAACGAAATACTTCTGGCCATTTGCTGTAACTGTCTACTACAATCAAATAGTAGAAACCATCTAATGGACTGCGAAATCTACATGTATTTTCGACCACGGTCGATCTGTCTCCGGCCATGGCTTATGGATAATCGGCGGTGCTTTGGCTGCTAAGGAACAACCCTTGCATTTTTCCACCATATGTGTGATATCTTGATCCATGTTTGGCCAATATACATAACTTCGCATTAAAGATTTCGTTCTGTTCTTTCCTGGGTGGCCCATGTAAAAATCCTTGAGGATTCGTTTTTGTAGTGTTTTAGGGATTAATAACCTTTCATTATATAGTAGAACATTATCACATAACGAAAAACTGTCTGATATGTGCGTACTTTTTTCTGCAATTTTAGTTTTCGTTTCCTTAATAAATTCGTCATTCACTGCTTCATTTCTTATTTCCTGTAATGTGACGGGGAGGTTTCGAATTGTACTACATAATGATGTTCTAATGTCTTCCTCATATCGTAGAGCTGCAATTACAGAATCTTACAATGGCTCTGTTTTCTTTGGTATTAGTCTCGAAAGACCATCTGCATGCCCGATTTTGTTAGATGGAAGATACTCCAATTTAAAGTTATAGTTCAATAAAATTGTCCCCCATCTTAGCAAACTATTCGCAGTGTAGACAGGTAGACCATTCTTTGATCCAAATATTTTCAATAACGGCTTGTGGTGCGTCTGTAAGGTGAAAAATCTACCGTAAATATATCTGTGGAATCTCGTAACCGCAAAAATAATCCCCAACGCTTCTTTTTCGATTTGCGAGTATTTTTGTTCGTCTGGTTCAGTGTTCTTGAAGCATGTGCGATGGGTTTTATTGTCCCATCCTGCATTTTATGAAGTATACATGCCCCAACACCATAGGCACTCGCGTCACTCGCGACTATTATTTCCAATTTTGGGTCATAATGCGCTAAAAATAAATCTGCTATTCAAGTCTTAATGATTTTGTCGAACGTTTTCTGACATTCATCTGTCCACTCCCAAACTGTTTCCTTCTTCAACAGTTCGTTTAGGGGTGCCCGTAATTTGTGCATGTTTTGAATAAATTCTTGGTAATAATTTACTAAGCCCAAGAAGCTTTGTAATTCTGCTAAATTTTTTGGGGCCGGCATTTTTTTTATTGCCGTTACCCTTTCTGGGTCTGGTCGTCTTCCTTCTTCGTCAATAATTGCCTCCTTATTGATATGGCAGTCCCTGCAGACTGCAATGTATCTTGAAGATCTTCAAAAACCTATCAAAATACAAAGACCTTGAAACTAAAATCTCAAAAATGTGTCACATGAGAACATCAACAATCCCTGTTGTAGTTGGAGACCTCGGATTGATTGGAAAAGATTCCAGTAGATTCGTTGATGGGATTCTCGGTAGCCCATGCCTTAAAGAAATACAAAAGCATTGTTCTCACAAGTACAAGCCACACCTTACGAACGGCTTTATCTATGTAAAATATGTTTTTTCTTGCTTTTTTATTTACCTTTTTTTAAATTGCTCAGTGGAAAATACCATGATGACATTTCTGACCTTAAGTTTCTGCTCGGGACCCGGAAAGAAATGAGTACAGATCAGACGTCAAAGGAAATAAAATAATAATAATAATAATAATCATAATAATAATAATAATAATAATATCGCTACAAGCTAATCTATCGCTTTTTCCACGGCAACCCTTCAAATAAGCTACATTTCTCAATTCAACTAGTTCAGAGCTTGAGTTCTTGGAAGGTGTTGCTCATAATTACGAAATGAATTTCTAAGACTAAATAGTTTTACTAAGTTTCTTATTTCTTTTAAATGCAATATTTTTAAATTGTTTGTAATTTAAATTATTCCATTAGCGTTTTAAGAGGATCCTTAATTCCTTAAATGAAAAAAAATCATATTGAAAGTTTGGTGTTTTCAATCATTCAATCATTTTTTTATGGGGGCAACCTCAAGTCAAAGACAGTAACTTCAAAACAGTCTGACGCCTAAACGGCTGAGCCGAATAGTTCAATTGTTTTTCTGACGGTGAATCAACCACGCCGAATCAGCAACGCCGAATAAGGAACCCCGACTCAATCACACTGAATCAGCAACGCCGAATCAACCACGCCGAATCAGCAACGCCTAATCAACTACGCCTAATCAGCAACGCCGAATAAACCATGTCGACTCACCAACTCTGAATCAACCACGCAGAATGAGCGACGCTGAATCAGCAACGCGGAATCAACCACGACGAAACAAGCACGCCGAATCAACCCCGTTGATTCAGCAACACTGAATCAACTGCGCCGAATCAGCAACGCCGAATATAACCAACCGAATCACCAACGCCGAATCACCCACGTCGAATCACCCACGCCGAATTACCCACGCCGAATCACCCAAGCCGAATCAGAAACACAGAATCAACTACGCTGAATCAGCAATGCCGAAACGTGCCAAACTCTAATCCAGTATGGAACCGAATGGATTAAAGAAAAATTCCGAAATCCGTTTAATCGCCTAACTGTGTAGAGGAAACATGTAATTGTTGTGCTTGCAGGCACTCGATTATAGTTGCCCTTTTTTATAGGTACGCGCGCGCGGACGTCAGAGTTCAAGTAAGCATTGTATATCAAAGATCAGCCCACCACCACCACCACCACCACCACCACCACCACAAAATTAAAATAAAATATAAAAAATAAAATAAAAAGATATCGTATCTTGTCTTAATAAACGTCAACAAGGCCGACTAAGGGAAATGACGCTACACTCTGATCACAACCGGAAGAGCTGTGAGATTTGATCTTAGACAAAACTAAAATCGTGAGTCACAGATCACACAGAGTTTCTGATCGCGGACCCACAAAATCCAGACGTTATTACAGGTTGCTAGGATAGTATTTACATTAGTCGGACTATTGTCCTCATCTTTGTCGCCATTTTTGTCACAACGTTTCGGCCGTTGTACGCTCTGGCCTTCTTTCAGGTGGTTGGAATTTAGAACCGAACCCTTTATTTCGATCACTGGGGTAGACTGTTCTAGTTCCACGAGCCATGTTTTCCTGCTAATTTTCCCTCAGAAAGTTCTCCACTGCCTGAACCGGGTATTGAACCCACACTCTTTGAGTCTGTCACTGGAACTAACCACACCACTTTATGCACTGTGCCACGTCTCCTTGAGGACATCTGGGCATGAATTTCTGAGTATTATAAACCTAATTTTTCAGCAACAATTTTTTACCAGTACTCATATTGCAATTTTGCTGTTATCATTACATGTTTTTACCAGATCTCATATTGCAACTTTTTTGTTATCATTGCTTTTCTCTGGCACTCCTTATTACTGGTTCCCATATTGTATTTATTTCTATGCTTGGCCGACTCAGGAGATTTTTGTGGCCTAGCATATGTGCTGATTCCTTAAGTTTACGAATTTTCCAATGGTGTTCCCTGCTAGGATAGTTTTAATATATTATTTATTTGGGTGTGCTTGGTGACTTAGAGAGTTGCGTATTTTCTGATTTAAGATAAGAATTTGATATCCGAGTTCAAATAAGTGCCATGATTTCAAACGCTGATTTTCCAGGTGGGAATGACTAAGTCACTTAGAAAATTGGCACAAAACATTTATATCTCCTGTGTTTGGGCAACGATTCCCCACACCATTTTGTCCTTTTGACGGATAAAGTTGACTTTAATAAATATCAGTCTGTCTATCTTGCTATCTGTCTGTAAATCTTCACTTCAATGTATGTCTTTGACATTCTGATTATAATGAAAAGAATTGGGAAAGAGAGAGAGGGGGGGAGAGAGAGAGTGTGTGTGTGTGTGTGTGTGAGAAAGATAGAGAAAGAAAGAGAAAAAGCGTTACAGAGAGGGGAAAATCAACTAGGTCATGAAGGTGCCGACAGCCGAGATTGAACCAGAATCAGGTTTCATTAGGTATATTTACTATTAATATGAATAACGCTAAAAAGCTGGCCGATAAATTGCATCATGGACCGAATGTTGAGGGCTCAGTGAACGTTGTAAATTTAACATGAGAAGCAAAATGGATGCCAGAAATATTAGAGAAATCGGTATATTAACATTACTAGTTCGATGAAAGGATGGTCTGGTGTGAAGAGCCATTGATCACGTCCGTGTGCATGTCTACGGAACTTGCTGTCAATACAGGTTTCAATAATTCAGTGTACCTTCCCACTTAGTTCATGTTGGTAGACCTAAGATAACAGACTTGTCAAATATTCAGTCGTCGGTGAAGGCGGTTAGTGCAGAGACTGGCAGGTCAGATGAAAGTGTGGAAAGGCCTGGTTTAACAAGTACTGATCCAATGTCGCTTGGTTCCGAAACTGTGGATGCTCGCCGGCTAACACATACAATAAAAATATCAAATTACTTAAATGCCTATATATGCTAAGCATAAAGCTAAGCGGAAGGGGGAGTGTGATTTAATTAGTTGTCACCCCTAAGCTATAAATGTGATATGCTTCGTGGTGGATTTTGGGTATTAAAGAGGAAGCGGACGGACATGCCGTAAAATTGACAGGGTGTATCACTGAGAGGCTATATATGGTAATCAATGGTTACTGTGACAGGAAGATGTATTATTTATAGAAGCTTTTACAGTGAGAAGACCATGTCGTCTTAATTGTTCCATTATTTCTTTTTCGTATGAGAATGTTTCATTGTCACGTTAAACGTTGTCATTATTCGATTGGAAGCCAACGAACCAAAAACGACTTTCTGTCTGTTGTTAACTGCGGCAAATGATGACTTGTTAATTTTAACGTCTCCAAAACCAAACATCTCTCCATATATCATCTGAGAGACCCCCTCTCTGCCTTCCATCAGTATGGCTGATGCTAACCTCCAGTAAAGGGATTCGTTGTGCCTTATCGACGCTTACGTTCTCAGCTGCCATGCCGTGGAAAGCCTATATTGAATCAATTCATAGGTCAACTTGCTAAGGAAATTGGGCCACTGTGTCTCGCTAGTGAATTTTCTCTCCCAAGAATCCATCTTACATATCTATAAGTCTACCATTCGTCCATGATTAGCATATTGCTGCCACACATGGTCCGGTGATTCCTGCTATTTATCTGCAATATTATTGGTTCTAGTCTGGCATCTTGGCTTCAGTAAGTTTTCCTCCTTGGTGCCTCGACTGCATGAATTTAAGTTTACAACTAGATTGGCAATTAGGTCTCACCTATTCGCTATGGTATCAAAGTTAGAATGCTTATCTCCGTTGGTAGATGCATAATTAAAAGAAAAAAACTTGTAGTTCCAACGAATGATTTATTTTTATGGAAATATTTCGGCTAGGAGTTGCCAGTCTTGGCCCATCCTTAATTTGAGTAAAAACAGTGCCAAGAAGCCCGAAACGCTTATGAATTCAAATCAAGGAAAACAAACCGAGTTGACTTTTACAACTGTTTTTACTCAAATTAAGGAGTGACCAAGACTGGCAACTGCTAGTCGAAATATTTCGATAAAAATAAACCATTCGTTGGAACTACAAGTTTTTTCTTTTAATTATGCAACTACCAACAGAGGCAAACATCCTAACTTTACAGCTGGTCAGTATCGTCTGCAAAATGCAGGTTGTAGACAGGTCTACCACCGATAAAGATAGAATATGTTTAGTCATAGCTTTTCTTACATAATTCTTTACAGAAACAGATTAAAGATTATTGGAGAGAACAGACATCCCTGTCTATGAAAGCTGAATGTTTTCCTTGGAGGGAAACGGTTTGTATTACCATAACCATTTCCCAGTGAAAATGTTTGATTTCAGAACTGTAAGATCGAACCAGAATCAGGTATTTTCTTTATCTAAGTCTTATCAGAAAAATATCTCCCCAGCCAAAATCTTGAGGTGGTGGGCCCAAAGATATATAAGCGATTGATTAATTGTTTTCCTTGATTTGAATTCTTAAGGGTTTCGAGATTCTTTACAGACTGTTTTTACTCAAATTAAGGATTGATCAAGACTGGCAACTCCTAGCCGAAATATTTCCATAAAAATAAATCATTCGTTGGAACTATGCTACCTGGACATTTTGAATTCAAGTGGAGTACTAGACTGGTGTCGAGATCTCATCAATTTAAGGTTCAGGTGGTTAGATGCAGCCGTAAGTTCTATGCTGACAGTTTCTTTTCTCACACTTCTCCCTTGTGGAACCCCCTTCCAGTTCCACGCATTCTTTCCAGCAAACTTTGATCTTTGATCTTCAAAAATTTAAATGCAATGTCAATCGTTAGCTACTGTCTTTTCTATTCCCCTTCTTTTGTTCCCGCTCATTAGTAATGTTTCTGTTTTTAATTCTTCCACATTCAGTCACTCCTTGTGTCTTAGTGGCTTTAATGCCATGCCTGGGGTGAATTTGATTAAAAAAATCATTTTACTCCATGCAAGGAAGTAGAGACACTTAGAGACAAGCGGTTACTGAGTGTAAAAGAATAAGTGGTCTGGCATCTCGACTTCAGTCAGTTTTCCTCTTTGGTGCCTCGACTGCATGAAATTAAATGTACTACAAGATTGGCAATTAGGTCTCACCGTTCGGATGAACTATTCGATATGGTATCAAAGTTAGGATGCTTATCTTCGTTGGTAGTTGCATAATTAAAAGAAAAAAATGTGTAGTTCCAACAAATGATTTATTTTATGGAAATATTTCGACTACTATTTCGTTAGTTACTGTCTTTTCTATTCGTCTTCTTTTGTTCCCGCTCATTAGTAATGTTTTTGTTATTAATTCTTCCACATTCAGTAACTCCTTGTGTCTTAGTGGCTTCAATGCCATGCCTGGGGTGAATTTGATTAAAATATCATTTTACTCCATACAAGGAAGTAGAGCCACTTAGACACAAACGGTTACTGAGTGTAAAAGAATCAGCCAAACACAAACGTCATTAGGAATCTAAAAACTTGGCTATAACCAGTATCGCAATGATGACGTTATATCGGCCGTTGATGACTTTTTTGATCATCAAGATGAAAGCTTCTTCACAAATGGGATTCAAGCACCGATGGAGGAAGTGAGTGGACGTCAAGGGTGACTATATTGAAAAAACAAATGCAATGTCAATCGTTATCTGTAGAAGAGAAGATGACTTACTTCGTGTGGCAAAGCGTGCACATATATACCTGGCGTGCAAAATGAGTGAAGGAAAGGTAAGAGAAATATAGCAGCCCTGACACCTTAATTTAAGAAAGACACAGTCTCGGAGCTGGGAGAATTGGCGAGAGTGGTTGGACGTATGCAATTTTTTTTGCGAGAACAGCTCGGCATAAAAAACACCACGCGAGAGAAAATAGAGAGTTCGCTTTTGAACGCGGCGCTGCTTGTACGGAGAGACTTTGTTAGTTGGAAAGATTATTTGGGCCAGTTTCGAACACTCAGAAAGGAAAACAGAAGAATAAGTCATAAAGGAGGGTCAAGATTTTGTTAATATTTCTTTGTTCATTTAAATCATCTTTTGTAGATATTTAAAAAGAGAAACATTTGACAAAAATATGAAACAAACAGGAACTATTTAAATTCACCGGTTCGCTCCTAAGAAAAATAAAAGCATTTTTTGGCGGGGTGCATTTATTATATCTTCCGCAGCTCGCATAAATGGAATGCAACTGAAACGTAAGTAACATGATAGAGGACGTGCTCATCTTGAAATGTTTCGTTAGTTTATTAGTTCGAAAGAGCAAGTAAGCAAATAGTTTAATATATATCTTACGGAACTCTCATGTAACTTTGTTTTTTCATTCACTCGGGCGGGGGTGTTCGTAATTTCCATGTATAATTATATTCGTGCGTTTTAAGGCTTGAATGATTGGTGGATTCTGGATGTTCGTTCAGAATGTGTATCTTATGATGTTCGACGAAATTACAGTCGTTTGTGGTAAAAATGTTCCGTAAGTTATGTGAAATGCGTCTGGGAATTTTATTTGCGTTTTCAGTATGACACAGTGTAAAAGAGAAGATGACTTGCCACGTTTGGCAAAGCGAGCCCGTATATGCCTGCCGTGTATAAAAGAGTAAAGGAAAGAAAAAAGAAATATATATGACTCCTTAATTTAAGAAAGACACGGTCTCGGAGCTAGAATTGTCGAGAGTGGTTAGGCAATAAGGTGGCACGGTGGAGTAATGGATAGCGGCTCGGGATTGAGGAATCGGAGAGCCGAGTTCAAATTCCAGTCGAATCCATTACATTCACTTAGATGCTAATACACTTGGGAAAGGTATGAATCCTCTTCTCCCCCACCAGTTATGGGTACATAACAGGACAGAATGCGTGACAGCTGGTCTACCGCAGAAAGAAATGGCAACCTGCTGAGGTGAAAAAAGAAATGTGCCTCATCAATGTATCGAAAGATATATGATCGCCTAAGCGTATATCACGCATGGCACATAACTGATTTACTGGTTGGGTGTGTATTCAAATATTTTGCTAGATCTGTTCGGCATAAAAAAACCCACGCGTGATAGAATAGACAGTATGTTCATGAACGTGCTTCTGCTTTCAAGGAGAGAATTTGTCAGCTAGGAAAGCGATTACCTGGGTGAGTTTCACACATTATCTTTTGTCGTTTTAATTCCTAATCTTTTATTTTTTTTAATTTTCTAATCTTTTATTCTTTTCTCTCCTTAATAGTGCTTTCTTTTCTCATATTCCCTAACATCATGGAAATCCTTTGCGTCTTAGTGGCTTTATTGCCTTACTTGGAGAAAAAGGATAAAAAAATGCAGTCCTCCCACAACGCGCGCGGACGTCAGAGTTCCAGTTAAAACTTTATGTCAAAGACCCCCATCGATACCACCGCCACCACAAAAATATAAAATATAAAAAGATATCGTATCTTGTCTTAATAAACGTCAACAAGGCCGACTATGGGATGTCACACTGCACTCAGATCCCAACCGGAAGAGCTGTGAGATTTGATCTTAGACAAAACTAAAATCGAGAGTGACAGATCACACAGAGTTTCTGATCCGAGCGCGGACCCACATAATCCAGACGTTATTACAGGCTGCTAGGATAGTTTTAATATATGATTTATTTGGGTGTGCTTGGTGACTTAGAGAGTTGCGCATTTTCTGATTTAAGATAAGAATTTGATATCCGATTTCAAATAAATGCCATGATTTCAAACTCTGATTTTCCAGGTGGGAATGATTAAGTCACTTAGAAAATTGGCACAAAACATTTATATCTCCTGCGTTTGGACAACGATTCCTCACACCATTTTGTCCTTTTGACGGATAAAGTTCACTTTAATAAATAACAATCTGTCTATCTTGCTATCTGTCTGTAAATCTTCACTTCAACGTATGTCTTTGACATTCTGATTATAATGAAAAGAATTGGGAAAGAGAGAGAGAGAGTGTATGTGTGTGTTTATGTGTGAGAAAGAGAGAGAAACAGGGAGAAAGCGTGAGAGAGAGAGGAAAAGAGAAAGTGAGAAAAGAGGGTAAGAGGGTTGAACGTAATGGGTAAGTGAGAAATTGTTTCGAATCTTGAAAGAGGGGAGAAGCAATTATCACTATGACCTTTGGGAGAACCAAATTAGTAACACACACACACACACACACACACACACACACACACACACACACACACACACACACACACACACACACACACACACACACATATATATATATATATATATAATTGGGTCAGAAATAAATGTAATACCAATTCGCGTCTATCTCCTTGTGATGCTCTATCCATTATGTTTAAGAGCTCATCAAGCAGGGCTTCCCACGAAGGACCCTTTTTGGCTTTTATTGTTCCAAGTCCGATATTTGCAACCGAACTTCAAGTCAAATGACTGTCACATGACTTTTCCTCTTCGTCACCGTTGTTACTAAGATTCTCTATTCACACTCAATATTACCTATTCTTTTATGCACACACACACACAAATATATATATATATATATATATATATATATATCAATTATTATTAAAAATTCTTTGCGAGAGTGATTCTTGCCATATCATTAACCTCATTATCTGCTTTTCGTATGAATGGTTCGCGTAATATATATAGATATATATATTTCTGAGATGAGGTATTATGTACATTATTTACATTATTCGGATTATTGTCCTCATCTTTGTCGCCATGTTTATTACAACGTTTCGGCCTTTCAGTATCTGTCTATATTTCTGAGATGAGGTATTATATACACTATTTACATTATTCGGACTATTGTCCTCATCTTTGTCGCCATATTTATTACAACGTTTCGGCCTTTCAGTATCTGTCTATATTTCTGAGATGAGGTATTATATACACTATTTACATTATTCGGACTCTTGTCCTCATCTTTGTCGTCATATTTATTACAACGTTTCGGCCTTTCAGTATCTGTCTATATTTCTGAGATGAGGTATTATATACACTATTTACATTATTCGGACTATTGTCCTCATCTTTGTCGCCATATTTATTACAACGTTTCGGCCTTTCAGTATCTGTCTATATTTCTGAGATGAGGTATTATATACACTATTTACATTATTCGGACTATTGTCCTCATCTTTGTTGCCATAATTATTACAACGTCTCGGCCTTTCAGTATCTGTCTATATTTCTGAGATGAGGTATTATATACACTATTTGCATTATTCGGAATATTGTCCTCATCTTTGTCGCCATATTCATTACAATGTTTCGGCCGTTGTACGCTCCGGACTTCTTCAGGTCGTTGGAATGTCGAAGTGGAGTAGTTGATTAAGTTAGGTTCTGTTTGTGGTCAGAGTGATGATGATGTATGTATTTTTAAGGCTAACGCTAACTTTCTTTTTATGTGACATGTCTTTTCAGGACGTAGTTGATCATGGATCTTTACCCACTCTATCCCTTGCAGTTCTCAGCCAGCACCTTCCCTCTGATTCCTCCCACAGACCTCCCCCAGACCACGTTCAGTAATCCACCTGCTCAAGCTCATCAGGTATGTCAAGCGCTTCTTTCCCTCGTCTCTCTTTCCCTCTATTCGACCCGTGAGTATCAAATTCTCCAAGCCCTTCTTCCTCCTTATGTGTCCCAGAAACGTCAGCTGCCTCTTTCTGATATTAAGTATAAACCTTCTTGTTTGCAAACTTTCTAAGACCTCATCGTTACTCCGGTCCATGATATCCTTAGCATCCTTTTGAGGAAACATCTCCGTCGCATCGACTCTATTCCTCATCTTTGAGGAAAACATCCAAAATATTCTGCTGTAAAGAAGGACAGATGTCACGTAACAGCTCAGTATTCTTTTCTTTGTTACCAAAGAAAACCTTCTGTCTCGCAATACTCTGACCAGATTTCGGAATGCGTCCTTGGCCATCCCGATACGTCTACGGATGGCAGTGTCGCACTTACCGCCCTCTGAGCAAGCGTATC
>OZ038485.1:13344002-13411502 GCA_964036315.1 Acanthosepion esculentum | reverse complement strand
CGCGTCCTGAGTATAAAGATAAACTACATCTGTGTCTTGGGTATGACGATAAACTACATCCGCGACCTAAGTATGACGATAAACTACATTTGCGTTCTGGGTAAGACGATAAATTACATCCGCGTCCTGGGCATAACGATAAACTACATCTGCGTCTTGGGTATGAGGATAAAATACATCCGCGTCCTGAGTATAACGATAAACTACATCTGCGTCTTGGGTATGAGGATAAACTACATCCGCGTCCAGAGTATAACGATAAACTACAGCTGCGTCCTGAGTATGACGATAAACTACATCCGCGTTCTCGGTATGACGATAAACTACATCCGCGTCCTGAGTATAACGATAAACTACATCTGCGTCCTGGGTATGACGATAAACTACATCCCCGTCCTGGGTATGACGATAAACTACATCTGCGTCCTGGGTATGACGATAAACTACATCCGCGTCCAGAGTATAACGATAAACTACATCTGCGTCCTGGGTAGGACTATAAACTACATCCCCGTCCGGAGTATAACGATAAACTACATCCGCGTCCTGAGTATAACGATAAACTACATCTGCGTCCTGGGTATGACGATAAACTACATCCCCGTCCAGAGTATAACGATAAACTACATCTGCGTCCTGGGTATGACGATAAACTACATCCCCGTCCAGAGTATAACGATAAACTACATCTGCGTCCTGGGTATGACGATAAACTACATCCCCGTCCGGAGTATAACGATAAACTACATCTGCGTCCTGGGTATGACGATAAACTACATTCGCGTCCTGGGTATGACGATAAACTACATCCGCATCCTGAGTATAACGATAAACTACATCTGCGTCTTGGGTATGAGGATAAACTACATCCGCGTCCAGAGTATAACGATAAACTACATCTGCGTCCTGGATATGACGATAAACTACATCCCCGTCTTGGGTATGACGATAAACCACATCCGCGTCTTAAGTATAACGATAAAATACATCTGCACCCTGCGTATGACGATAAACTACATCCCCGTCCGGAGTATAACGATAAACTACATCTGCGTCCTGGGTATGACGATAAACTATATCCGCGTCCTCAGTATAACGATAAACTACATCTGCGTCCTGGGTATGACGATAAAATACATTCGCTTCCTGGGTATGACGATAAACTACATCCCCGTCCAGAGTATAACGATAAACTACATCTGCGTCCAGGGTATGACGATAAACTACATCCCCATCCGGAGTATAACGATAAACTACATCTGCGTCCTGGGTATGACGATAAACTACATTCGCGTCCTGGGTATGACGATAAACTACATCCGCATCCTGAGTATAACGATAAACTACATCTGCGTCTTGGGTATGAGGATAAACTACATCCGCGTCCAGAGTATAACGATAAACTACAGCTGCGTCCTGAGTATGACGATAAACTACATCCGCGTTCTCGGTATGACGATAAACTACATCCGCGTCCTGAGTATAACGATAAACTACATCTGCGTCCTGGGTATGACGATAAACTACATCCCCGTCCTGGGTATGACGATAAACTACATCTGCGTCCTGGGTATGACGATAAACTACATCCGCGTCCAGAGTATAACGATAAACTACATCTGCGTCCTGGGTAGGACTATAAACTACATCCCCGTCCGGAGTATAACGATAAACTACATCCGCGTCCTGAGTATAACGATAAACTACATCTGCGTCCTGGGTATGACGATAAACTACATCCCCGTCCGGAGTATAACGATAAACTACATCTGCGTCCTGGGTATGACGATAAACTACATCCCCGTCCGTAGTATAACGATAAACTACATCTGCGTCCTGGGTATGACGATAAACTACATTCGCGTCTTGGGTATGACGATAATCTACATCTGCGTCTTGGGTATGACGATAAACTACATCTGCGTCCTGGGTATGACGATAAACTACATCCCTGTCCGGAGTATAACGATAAACTACATATGCGTCCTGGGTATAACGTTAAACTACATCTGCGTCATGGGTATGACGATAAACTACATTCGCGTCCTGGGTATGACGATAAACTACATCTGCGTCCTAGGTATGACGATAAACTACATCCGCGTCCTGGATCTGACGATAAACTACATCTGCGTCCTGGCTATGACGATAAACTACATCCGCGTCCTGGGTATGACGATAAACTACATCTGCGTCCTGGGTATGACGATAAACTACATCCGCGTCCTCGGTATGACGATAAACTACATCCGCGTCCTGGTTAAGACGATAAACTACGTCCAACAGCAAGGCCCCTGAATGATCTCTGTTCGATAAGGAAGCACTTAATCGCTCATATTAAACTTCCACTATCAAAAGAAAAATGATTGTCGATAATACTGTCATTTTAAAAACATTCAATTCTAAAAGAATGTATACAGTGGGCACTAGACGATCTTCTGAAAGACGAAGACGAGATTGAAGCAACAGAAACGTGGTTCTACAGAAGAATACTGAGGATACCGTGAACCAAACATGCGAGTAATAACGTTTTGGAGAAAAGAGAAACAATTAAAAAAGAACTAATAATTAACACCAGGAAGAAAGTGTTGATGTTTCTAGGGAACATTCTGAGGAAGGAGGGCTTGGAAACTCGTATACTCACGTCACAGACAGATGGTAACGGCGACAGAGGAAAACAAGACATTACTTACTTAATGAGCTTGAAAAAATGAATGGAGAAACAAGGCGTAGGTGAAATAACAAAAAAAAAAGAATCCTGAGTTTCAAACGAATATTTCCTGTATCTTAATCGTTTGCTGAGTTTCATGAAAGTTTATTACATTACTCCTTTCTCAATTTGTGTCATTTTAAATTTCCTGCCTGATTCTGGTTTCTCGAGTTCGAAACCTATCTATAAGTACCTTGTCGAAAGGATCTTTATAATTATTTCACCCCAAGAAAGGCAATAACACCACTGAGACGTAGGTGGGGGCGGCAGTAAGTGTGACATAAGAAAAGGAAAATGTTATTAAGCAGGTGAAACAATAAAAGAACAAGCTTCACGAAGATAACGATTGACACTGCATTTCAATTTTTCAAGAAGAGAGTTGATTAGAAAGCAAGAAGCCGGAAGTGAGTTCCACAAGCGAGAAGTGTGAGAGAAGAAACTGTTAGCATAGAACTTAGAATTTCACCTGTAAAATTATGAGACCTTTGACGTCAATCCAGTCGAATGTTTCAATTCATTAAGCCTAGATATCGAAGAGGAAATTTCATGAAAAAAATTATTGAATTCACAACTCTTTGGGTCCTGTCACTGGATCTAACCAACGCCTTTATCCTCCGTGCCATGTGTCCTTAAGGAGATCAATACCTGACTAAGGCAGCGGAGAACTTAGAGAGGGGAATTAACAGGAGATAACTGATAACTGACATCCATTAGACATGGCACGTAGAACTAGAACAGTCTACCCGAGTGAGCGAAATAAAGGGTTCAGTACGACATTCCGACCACCTGAAGAAGGCCGGAGCGTACAACGGCCGAAACGTTATAATAAATATGGCGACAGAGATGAGGACAATAGTCCGAATATTGTAAATAGTGTACATAATATCTCATCTCAGAAATATAAACAGATACTGAAGAAATTGTTAGCTAAGAACTTACGGTTCAATCTAGCCATTTCAACTGTAGAATGATGAAACCTTGCCGTCGATCTAGACATAGCAGGTGGAACTAGAACAGTCTACCCCAGTGAGCGAAATAAAGGGTTCAGTTCGACATTCCAACCACCCGAAGAAGGCCGGAGCTTACAACGGCCGAAACGTTGTAATAAATATGGCGACAAAGATGAGGGCAATAGTCCGAATAATGTAAATAGTTTACATAATACCTCATCTCAGAAATATAGACAGATACTGAAAAATCTCAGGGAAGCTACATTACGACGGTGGCAATGTGACTGAAGTCGAGATGCCAGTTCAGGACCAGTAACATTGCAGATTATGCTTTCTATTTGATCATAATCTCTAAATACATATCAGGAGCAAGAGACCATATGTGAGAGTAGTATTCAATGCATGGACGAATGGTAGGCTTATACATGTGTAAGATAGATTCTGCCGAGAAAAAGATTTTCTAGAACGACACAGTGAACCAATTTTCTTTGAAGCAAAATTGATTCACTATAAACTTCCTACTTTCACTTTCACTTTTACTTTCTTTGAAAATTAATAGATTGATTTGTTTTTTTTTTTATGTAGCTTTCTCGGTTTTCTCCTCTTTTTGCACACAGCTTGATTTTTTTTTGTTTGTTTTCCATTGTATATTGCACCCCCTCGGAAAAATATCAGTAGGTTTGACAAGTCCTAAATAGAACTCGAAGTACAAACTTCGTCTGTATCTTTTACATTGCGGTGTCTCAATTCAACAAAATGGTCGAAAGTAGGCAAGCTGTGTAAGCAATCCATCATCCCTGGCCGTCGCTGCTCTCGGCCTGACTGGAAAAACCCTTTACTTTTGTTTGTCACATTTCTAGTGACGGACGCTGTCTATAAAATACGGTAGAGTCTTATGCAAGCAAAGATTTCTTCTTTTTACGCTGTCTTTGGCTTTTATGTGAATCTTATTTCTTTTTGGTTCCTTCTCACTCTCGCTTCTAACATGACAAGTCCCTTGTTACACACACAAAGTTTCAGACGCTCACGAAGACTTCCAAAGTTATTTCGCTTTCTTGTTTTTACACAGTGCTTATTTTGGAACTCTTCGGACATTTTAGATGCACTACCGAGGTATATGAATATTAATGGAACTGCAGGTGTATTTGTTTAATAAAATATTTTGATGGGAGAATAACTCCGACTTCCATGTTTTATAGAAACGAATATTTTTACGACGAGTTAAATCAAGATAGAACCTGTCTGGTTATATCATATACGGAAAAGAATGCACTTAATGTAAAAAGGAAGATTCTTCTTCTTCTTCTTCTTCTTCTTCTTCTTCTTCTTCTTCTTCTTCTTCTTCTTCTTCTTCTTTATTTTTACCAACTTAAAAAATGCTTACTCGGAAATATTTTCATTCACTTTTGAATTTTACCTTTTCAGGGTAATGATACTTGAATCTACGTAAATTAAAGCTACGTTTAAAATACAAAGCTTTGATAGTACTTCCACTATTTGCTGATGGTCAGGAATCGATTTTTAAATTTTTGATATACATGTTTCAACTTATTCTTCATCTTCTTCTTTGTCTTCCTCTTCTTCTTCGACTTTAAAAATGGTTAAAAATTATGAACTTAAACATACTTTTGAATTTTACCTCGCCTACGTTTAAAATACAAAGTTAGCTTTACTAGTACTTCCACTATTTGCTAATGGGCAGGAATCGTGTATTAAAATTTTGATATACATGTTTCAACTTCTTCTTCTTCTTCTTCTTCTTCTTCTTCTTCTTCTTCTATGAGCCGTGTCCCTTCAGGACGTGACTGATCATGGCTCTCCACAATTTCCTGTCCTTTATATCCCTAAACATTGATTTTCTTCCACTCTCTGTTCTGCCATCAATTTACGCAAACACCTTAGGTATGTTTCGCGGTGATTCCCTCTTGATTTCAGTATGACCTGTGAGTATCAAATTCTCCAAGCTCTCTTTCTTCATTGTATGATTCTAGACAGAAGGATTAAATGTAAAAAAGGAATACTCGCCTATGGCAGATTCTTCTTTTTATTATTCTTAAGTTTCGTTCAAGGACGTAGGCGATCATGGTTCTCCACAACTTGTACCCCAGCAATGATTTTTTTGTTTCTTGGTGGCCCTGTTTGACTTCAGTATAAACTATGAGTATCAAGTTCTCCAAGATCTTTTTTCTCATTATATCGTTTTCTTACCATTTTCCTTGCGTCCTGGGTAAGACGATAAACTTCATCCGGCAGCAAGGCTTCTGATCATGAGGTTTTGAGGAGCGTGCAACCACCTCTTAATTGTTGGTGTTCCCAGGTCCATAATGACCCGGGGTGGTAGCACTTGTTAGGGTCCCAGCTTTGGGCAAATTATCAACCCCCAAGACCGTGCGCATGCTGGGTAAGACGGTAATTACATCCGGCGTCCTGGGTATGACGATAAACTACATCCAATAGCAAGGCCTCTGACCAGAAGGTTTTGAGGAGCATGCAACCACCTCTTAATTGCTGGTCTTCCCAGGTCCATACTGACCCGGGGTGGTAGCACCTGTTTGGGTCCCAGCTATGGGAAAATAGTTAAGGAAATAGAAATAAATTATGTAATGTTAATGAAAATTCAATAAATTAAGTATGCCACGTATGCAAAACAAATAATGTAATAAGGATTTTTTTAATTGCTGTTGCATGATGATTCTTTCTCTTCTAATGTCATTCTCAACTTTTTCCGCATTTCGTTTTGCTTTTGTTCTTGAAATTTTTTAAACGAAAGACACTTTAACTCTGCGTGCGTTTTTGCAATCGTTATAGCCGAATGCTGGCTTTCTTTCCATAAAACTGACAACCTTTTCAATAGCTTTTTCAATTTCAGTCCCGGTTTCATCACAGTTATTTTTGTATTTCTTTGTTCATTGTGACAATGTGGACGCTGGAGAATAGTTTCTTTGGAAGATTTTATATCATACAATGTTGACTTTCCTATGTTGAACTCAGCCATTAGTTACAATGAACTTTCACCAGCGTCTAGTCTGTTTAAAATTTCCACTTTTTGCGATAACTCCAAAGTTGTTCTTTTCCGCTTCTTCCCATCATCCTTTGCACCAATAGAAGCCATTAGGGTGAAATAAGCATAAGCAATTATCCAAAGTAAATTTCCCTGAAAACAGAAATTTCAAATCAGTTACATATCACCCAACTAGTTCAAATATACACATCAAAATCATATCCGGATATGCGGTATTCCGGATATAAGGCACTCCGGATATGAGGCATCCCGGATATGAGGGATTCCGGATATGAGGAATTCTACTGTATTGTTAATTCTGTTCCTTTGGAGAGTTGTATTATTTATCTTGTATTTTGATCATGATTTTTATCTTAAGAACTAGACTATTATTTAACAATAATATTTCCTGTCAGTTTTCAAAGCTATTAACTTGTGTTGTCAAACTCTTGATATTAATATCAAGTCCTTTGTTATCAAATCATTTGGGTTTCTTAGAGCCAACATATGTTATAATTATCAATGACCTTTTTTTTTTCCATTTTTTTCCCCGCCTGCTCAAACATTAAATTTCCCGATGGTATATTATTTATATTCAATTAGAAAGTTTTAAATAAGAACTTGCCAAGTTTTAAATGGTTGACAACCGGAGAAGCCATTAACTACTTCGCCGAAATTAATTACAGGTTTCTAAAAAAAATCCGCAATTAATCAAAGGCTTATAAATATAAAATCTGGTATTAATCATAGATTTCTAGAAATGGGTCATTAATGGCGACTGTGTAATTTTAGGGACGGCCGACATTAATGAGTTAAATTCCTTAAATTATACCATTTTCCCATCAATTCCTTGGTCTTCATTCTTCAGCTAATAGACATGTATCAAACATATTCTAGCTATCTCAGTCCGTTCATATCTATCTATCTATCTATCTATCTATCTATCTATCTATCTATCTATCTATCTATTTCATTTTGTTCATATCTATCTATCTATCTATCTATCTATCTATCTCAGTCTATTCATATCTATCTATCTATCTATCTATCTATCTATCTATCTATCTATCTATCTATCTATCTATCTATCTATCTATCTCAGTCCGTTCATATCTATCTATCTATCTATCTATCTATCTATTTCATTTTGTTCATATCTATCTATCTTTCTATCTATCTATTTATCTATCTATTTCATTTTGTTCATATCTATCTATCTATCTATCTATCTATCTATCTATCTATTTCATTTTGTTCATATCTATCTATCTATCTATCTATCTATCTATCTATCTCAGTCTATTCATATCTATCTATCTATCTATTTCATTTTGTTCATATCTATCTATCTATCTATCTATCTATCTATCTATCTATCTATCTATCTATCTCAGTCTATTCATATCTATCTATCTATCTATCTATCTATATATCTATATATCTATTTCATTTTTTCCATATCTATTTCATTTTGTTCATATCTATCTATCTATATCATTTTGTTCATTTTCTATCTATCTATCTATCTATCTATCTATCTATCTATCTATCTATCTATCTATCTATTCATCTAGCTAGCTAGTAGCGAGCTAGATAGATAGATATAAATAGAGCTAGCTAGCTTTTTTCCTTGGTTATTTGTGATGTGTTGATCAATATGTCTCCGAGGTTATCTATTCTTTTTTTCGTTCTTTTTTTCTTTCTTTCTTTCTTTCTTTCTTTTGGCTTTTTTACGGTTTGCTGATCAATATGTCTCCAAAGATAACCTACGGTGTCTGTATTTGTACGTATTCTCCTGACTTGTGCACTGAATCATTGATCTTCCAGTGGCCGTGGTGAATTTCATCAACCCTCAAAAATACAACGTTTGTTCCCTCCTGATAACTAGTGTCCAGAAAATTTTAACCTCTCTGCTGGAACTTCTGATCCAATATACCTCCATCATCCTGGTCTTATGGCTATTCCCTTTTCATAATTATTTTTCTTCATTCCATAGAGGTTGATCGGCAGCCTTTCCCTCTTAAATATCAAGATCACAATCGCGTGAATGGTCACAGAGATAACCTGAGTCAATTCCCCTAGAAACCAGTTTTTCATCCAAGGTAAGAAAGGCTTTTCTGCTCTGTTATTTAACCCATTGCTTGAGGATTATGTGTTCATGCCTTTTACAAGTGCGTAAATTAATTCCAAACTGGTCCCCTTGGTGATCTCCTTCGGCTTCTGGAAAAGAAAAAAGTCACACAGAGCAATATCAGGTGAATTGGTTATTCCAGTACGGCGATGTTCTACTCAGGCAGGAACTGCCGAATGTTCAGGACGTTGTGAAGGGGTGCATTGGCGGCGGTGAAGCCGCCAAGATTTGTTCAGCAAAGATTCTCGCATGTGAAAAAAATACAATGGTCACAGAAAGCTAACATTACAGTTATATACTCCCAAGATATTATTTTAGATGATAACGCAACCAGCGTATTCCACTTTCGCCTCTAGTTCTTACACCGCACCGAGTCCAGCCCCTTTACCTTTCAGACAAGCTGCATATATTGGCGTGTTTATAAGAAAATAAATACGCAAAAAATTAGCCTCCCTTTCTGCCGGGCGCGGATAGCCTAGGGGTTAGAATCTACGACTGATGCCAAATCGTTCGAGTTTCGGTCCCGGCTTGAAGCGATCTGATGTCTAACGACATTGATGATATAATCTGCCTGTGGATGACGATATTAGCTCCCGAAGAAAGAAAAATTAAAGGGAGAATGCGCGAATTTCTAAATTATTAATTCTGATAATACAAGACTCTCACAACGGATTGAGTTCTCTGGGTCACTGGCATATATATATATATATATATATATATATATTAGTTTTAAGTCCACGAATTGGTGGCGGTAGAAAAATTGATTATGTAAAATTAAATTTAAGCGTTCAACTTTCGAAACTGGTAAATGTAGCCGTCTCTACTACTCGAATAGCTTCATGTCTCGCACCTCTCGCCTGTGGAAATCCCTCCGCATTTCCTGCTTCCCTGATAGCTATAATCTCCAACTATTCAAATGCAATATCACTCGACGTCTCCAGATGCCTTGATCTATCCCCTATCCTTCTCTTCATCCTTTCCTCTATCACTCCTATTTGCTCTCGCTCCAACTCTCTGTAACCCCTTGCGTGCTAGTGGTTTCCCGCCTTGCTTGGGGTGAAACGCTTAAAAAAATATGCCAAATACGAAGAGAATGTTCCGCGCAGACCTCTCGCCTCCGTGCTCACTTGAACGCTACAATAATAACCGTAATCTACACACATATAATCTGAACTTACTCCCTATTCTTACGTTAATGCAACAACTTTTCTCAGTAAATCTAAATTGAATTGTTCTTCTTCCTTATATTGGGTGAAGTCTTAGCAAAAAGAAAAAAAAAGTAAAGCGTATATTTCACTTTTTTTCCTAAAAATAACTGCATGGCTACTTTCCTGAACTCTAGTTAAGTCATACATTTTAGATGCACCAAGGGTGGTCTTCAGTGATGCACTGTTCTCATCGCCGATTTCGGGTTTCGCATCATATCGGCTCCAACAGCAACCACGACCTGATTCTAGGTGAAACAGGCCGCCTCCTTGAAAGCGTCGTGCTACGCACCGCGACATTGCAAAAAACAGTAATTACAATAAACTAGTAAGGCTGGACTTCGACCGTTCTTATTGACATATGTCAGTCAGCATCAGCCAATGAAAACAGGGCTTTTCACACTCCTCTTCTATATAATGGTGTCTTATTACTACATCCGATTTTTAATCTTAGTCAAGAGTTAATCCTTACAATCTTAGTCAAGAGTTAATCGTGATCTATCCTCCTTATCCTCATAATATCCACTTCATATTCCCTCTTCTTTCATTGATATTACCCAGTTGGTTCAACATAACCATTTTAATGGTAATCTTCTACCTGAGTGGCTCTTGGGGCGTGTAATTGGTGACTGTTTCTATAAAACTGCATTATTCAGTATTTGTATTCTGATTGAATATAGCAGAACGTATTTTATTTATAAGATTATTTTGATATTTTACATAAATCCGTTCGATCTGTTGTTTTTTGCACTGCTTAAAACCTCCCAAAAGATTCATTGCAGATAAATTCTTCTTTTTTTTTGTAAAAGAATAATAAATAAAAACCAGGAATAAAAACACGTTCACATTTGATTTTCCGTTTTTATTTTTTGTTTCGTTGTTTTTACTTTTATCCTGTGTTTAAAGAATATTTTGGTAGAAATCTCATCGCTTGATGTCTTGCAGAACTATTCTAATTTTGCTTTGGACACTGGCATATTTTCTGCGTTATTCTGACGTGTTTTCTTCAATTACGAATTACAAGAATCGATTGTGTCTCGTTTTAGTTCGCAGTCTTCTTGTACTCCAACCGCATTTCTTTTCGATTCTGCCTCGATTGTTTCCTTATCAAAGAACATCGAAGCGAATCACAAAAGACAATTGCAGCTCCTCAGACAATCTTCAGAAAAATTTCAATTTATTTTGGTTGCTTCATTCGTTCCTCTGTGTTTTATCTCGAAAAAGAGAAAGCTATGAACTGATTTTTTCCCGATATCATTGCCTTGTCCTTCGGAGATAGATTAACACCTGATTTTGCCTTACAAGCCTTTCTTCTCTTTATTTTTATCCATAGATTTTCTTTCTAGGACAACTTATGAGATTCGAATTTGAAATGTCACCTGTAACTTTAAAAAACGACGATTAAGCTGCTAAATGAAAAATACATTTTATTTGGTGTGTTTTTCTAATGATTCGTTTTTAGGACTTATCACCCTTTATGGGTTATTTAAAAGCAAAATATTTTGAATCGTAAGAATAATTATTTTGCCAGTGAATATTGCCGTAACATTTTTCTGAGAATGATAGTGATTTTTCCAGATACAAGTCCTACTATTTTTCCTGATACAAGTCCTACTATTTTTCCAAATACAAGTGCTAGTATTTTTTCAGATACAAGTCCTACTTTTTTCCAGATACAAGTCCTACTATTTTTCCAGATACAAGTCCTACTATTTTTCCTGATACAAGTCCTACTATTTTTCCAAATACAAGTGCTAGTATTTTTTCAGATACAAGTCCTACTTTTTTCCAGATACAAGTCCTACTATTTTTCCAGATACAAGTGCTACTATTTTTCTTCCTGATACAAGTGCTAGTATTTTTCCTGATACAAGTCCTATTAGTTTTCCAGATACAAGTACGATTATTTTTCCAAATACAAGTCCTACTATTTTTCCAAATACAAGTCCTACTATGTTTCCAAATACAAGTCCTACTATTTTTCCTGATACAAGTACTAGTATTTCTCCTGATACAAGTCCTACTATTTTTCTTGATACAAGTCCTATTAGTTTTCCACATAATAAGTGCTATTATTTTTCTAGATAGAAGTGCTACTATTTTTCCAGCTACGAGTCCTACTGATTTTAAACAGATACAAGTACTACTATTTTCCAGATACCAGTCCTACTATTTTTCCAGGTACAAGTTATACTATTTTTCCAGATAGAAGTCCTACTATTTTTCCAGATACCAGTCCTACTATTTTTCCAGGTACAAGTTATACTATTTTTCCAGATAGAAGTCCTACTATTTTTCCAGATACAAGTCCTACTATTTTTCCAAATACAAGTGCTAGTATTTTTCCTGATACAAGTCCTACTATTTTTCTTGATACAAGTCCTATTAGTTTTCCAGATATAAGTGCTATTATAAGTGCTACTATTTTTCCAGCTACAACTCTTACTATTTAACCCAGAGATGTTGGTAAGAAGAGAAGGGTCCTTACAATTCCCATGGGCATTTGCGCGCATGTGAATGCAACAAATACGACTGAAATTCGAACTAGGATCTCTGAGTTCTAATTCCGGGATGCTATATATTGCATCACCCACACATCCACTTGTCTGCCTGACTATAACAGTAACAGCTGGAAAATCTCTTCCCAGATAAAGATGAGACATAAAGCAACAGAAATCTGTTTCTGCAGAAGGATGCTGAGGATAAGATCGTCTGAATATATGAGGAATTTCATAGAAAATGGGAACAAAAAAGGTAACTTATACTTAACATCAGAAAGCGACAGTTGAGGTTTCTAGGGCATATAATGTGGAAAGAGTGCTTGGAAAATTTGATACTCACAGAACAGGAACATGCCAGGTAGTGTAATCATCTCTTAGTTACGTCTCTGTCTGTGGCTAGAGTGACACTCAATTGTGACTGTCTTCGGACAGAGACGCAGCCATAGAAAATAAATACTCTGAAGTTCCCGGCCCCGGGGAACAACTTTTAGGGACAGTACACCCGACAATACACTAAAGATGATATCGGCAGTCATACCTATGTCAGCGCCACCGATGGCTGTGAGAGCTAGACAATTTTTGGCCCTGGCCCAGGTGTACGCATCGGGTACTTCACATTAAACCCGATCTTGTGTCAGTGGGGAGACGGGGCAAATATTTATCCACAGGACAGATTAAAGACATGAAGGACAGAGGAAAATAACGTATAAACCTAACCATCGTCCATTTGAAGTAAATTGATGGTAGAACAAGGAGATGCAACAAAAAGAAGAAATTTATTAAAGGTTGAAAACGACTGGAAATTGTGGAGAGCTGTGATCGCTAAGATCCTGAATAGACGCGGCAAATAGAAGAATAATAAATTTGTTGTATTCCGTGATTCACAGCAGCACTAGAAGTGGCGTATCTTGGGCAAGATAGCCTGACGGAGCCCAATGCTCTCTAGGCCGATGTTTCTTGGGAAAGATAGCCTGACGGAGTCCAACCCTCTCCACGCCGGTGTTATTTGTCCAAGATAGCCTGACTCTCTAGGCCGGTGTTTCTTGGGCAAGATAGCCTGACGGAGCCCAACACTCTCTAGGCCGGTGTTTCTTGGGCAAGATAGCCTGACGGAGCCCAACACTCTCCAGGCTAGTGTTTCTTGGGCAAGATAGCCTGACGGAGCCCAACACTCTCTAGGCCGGTGTTTCTTGGGCAAGATAGCCTGACGGAGCCCAACACTCTCCAGGCTAGTGTTTCTTGGGCAAGATAGCCTGACGGAGCCCAATGCACTCCAGGCCGATGTTTCTTCGGCAAGATAGCCTGACGGATCCCCACCCTCTCCATGCCGGTCTTTCTTGGGCAAGATAGCCTGACGGAGCCCAATGCTCTCCAGGCCGATGTTACTTGGGCAAGATATCCTGATGGAACCCAACTCTCTCAAGGCCGGTGTTTTTTGGGCAAGATAGCCTGACGGAGCCCAACCCTCTCCAGGCCGGTTTTAAATACAGAGTTGTTTCTTCTCCTAGACCGGTTGCCACCCATGCCGAGGCTATAGAACCGAGTCTATCCTTCTATTTAGCCATATCTGGGGAGAGAAGAAGATTGATTCATACCAAGGGTGTTAGACGTAAGTGAATGACTGCGACTGGAATTCGAACTCGTCTCTCCGATTCTTCAATCCGAGCCACTATCCATTACTCCCCTGTATCTTCTTTTATTTATACGTATAACCATATCAGCAGACCAATTGTTTTATTTTGAATCTATTATTACCGATCTTATCATCATGGAATCTTAAAAAGGCCCTCTTTGCCACAGTAGAAGTGGTGTTTCTTAGGCAAGTTAGCCTGACGGAACCCAACACTCTCCAGGTCGGTTTTGAATTCAGAGTTTTTCCTTCTCCTAACCGCTTGCCACCTAAAGCTATAGAACCCAGTTTGTCCTGCTATTTACCCATAGCTAGTGGGAGAAGAAGAGGATTCATACCTTTCCCAAGTACAAGAACTTTGTGGAACGCATCTGACAGAAATTTTTTGGATTGTAAATTAAGCAGTTGTATTGACGCATTCGGTAAATTTACTTTTCAAATTGACGTGATTTACTGTCGTTTGATGTAGATAAAACAGTAAAGTGAAAATTTAAAATAAAATGTACATGAACAACCCCGGAAAAAGTTTCAATCGACTCAAGCAATTATTTGGAGTTCTATGGTATTTTATAGTTAGCAGCCAGAAAACCACCTCTCCTACCGTTCGCAACTTTAAAATAAACTGCCTAGGATAGAATTATACGTTTCTAAAGGCTCAAACCTGATGAAAGTCGATGACATTTTGATCGAAACGTTGTTCTTTTGAACAATCAAGATAAAAGTTACATATACAAGAATTCGATATATTTTTGGCACAAAATATTTTGCCAATATGTTTTATTAAAATGAAAAGATATTTTATATCTCTTAAATTTATTGATCTTTTCCTAGTGTACGAATAACTTTTCGTAAATGTGGTTATTGTTTATGAAGATAGTCAAAGTTCATATTGTTTAATTCAACGTTTCAACTCACTTGAGTCATCATCATATGTGTGAATGAGAAAAGAAAAATATGTCGATTTAGACAACATCAGTTTAAAAAAAAAGAAGCATTTTAAAAGCTAAATGCAATACAGTGTAACCCCGATATAAGAGAGTTGTCGGGACCGGAGTCTTCTTATATCCGGGTTTGGTCTATTTTGTTTTATTAACACAGGCTCTAATTTGGGACCAGAGACAATCTCTCTTATACCCGGTTTTCTCTTATATCCGGGTCTCTTATATCCGGGTTACACTGTACTGAGAAATACAGTATGTCATGAGATTGCAACCAGTTAGGTAAACGTGAATTAATTTTATATTATACGCTTTCAAGAATACGGGATCTCAGACAGTACTTATTTCTACATATAAAATCTAAAAGATTCAATTAAGAAGACAATAGCTGAGAGGTTTGGCATTCTTTGCAACTGACCAGAACAAAGGTAATCCCTTGTTAAGATCAAAATTATCAGTTGACTTCGGTTGAAAAAGTCTCTTCAGATTCTTCTAACTGGGTATCTAATTTTTTTGTATGAACATTTTTTTTTCTTAATTGAGTGACTTCCAAAAATCTTCACGTTAACTGATTGAACAGAAATCTTGAGATTAAAATGAAGAGAAAATAATGAAGACAGCAGATTTCAAAATGTCCATAAGAAAAAGTAAACGAATTTGTCCGGTCGCCCATTGCGAGTCAGTAACGAGTTCGATTCTCACTGGGTATCCAATATTTGTGGCATTGTGCTATTCTATTAAAATTATACAACCTGGTTGAACATTACCGGTGAGTTTAGGCAACCCTCGGCTTCCATACTTGTAGGCTTGTTCCAAACTAATTTAAGATTTGTAAATGAAAAAGAGACTTGAAGAAACAGAAATATGGTCCTACAGAAGGATGCTGAGAATACCACGTTTCGAATATGTGTGTAACGACGAGGTTTTAGAGAAAATATGAAGCAAAAGGAAACATATACTTAACATCAGTAAGAGACAGGTGAGGATTCATTGGTACGTAATAAGGAAAGAAGGCTTGAAAAATTGGTACACACAGGACAGATTGACGACAAGAAAACAGCGCATGTCATACTTCATATAAACTTGTGTAAACGGAGTTCAATACCTGGTTAAGGCAGTGGAGAACTTGGAGAGGGGAATTAACAGGAGATAACTGATAACTGATATCCATTAAACATGGCACGTGGAACTAGAAAAGTCTACCCCAGTGAGCGAAATAAAGGGTTCAGTTCGATAGTCCAACCACGTGAAGAAGACCGGAGCGTACAACGATTGAAACGTTGTAATAAATATGGCGACAAAGATGAGGACATCAGTCCGAATAATGTAAATAATGTATCGCCCGATTTGAAACGAAATCTCGTCATACAACAAATATATTTCAGCATTCAGAAAGACAAAGTTTATTAAGAGCTACAATGAACGGAAGTTGTGGAGAGCCATGATTTCATTAAATCATGAAAGTTTGAAATTTAATTATTTGCCGATTGACTGAAAATATAATCTGAATTTGGTATTTCGTTCTCAGGCTTTTCGTTCTTTCAAGTCTTTTCCCTCTTCTGCATATTCTACGGTCAACATCGAATTATCAATTTAATTTAATAACCTGATTAATTTTTCACACATTTCTTATAAATATCGTCCGATTTTAAACGAAATCTTCTCGTCACACAACAAATATATTTCAGCATTATATTTTAAGTAAGTTTCTCGGCCAACAAAGACGTTTCTTTTTGTTTGTACTGAAACAAAAAACACGTCTGCTTGATTAAAATATTGTTATTTTTTGTTTTAATCAGAAACTTCATTTCAGCTCCGTAACTTAATTTGTCCATTCAGTGAAAATCAGCAGAAAACCGATAATTAATTTTGTTATTCGGATCTTTTTCTTTTTAAAAATCTTTTCCTCTCAAAAGTTTATGCCTTGTCTTTACTCTTCCTCAGGTGTTTACATTCAAATGCTTCAGTATCTGTCTATATTTCTCAGATGAGTTATTATGTACACTATATACATTGTCGGACTATTGTCCTCATCTTTCTCGCCATATTTATTACAACGTTTAAGCCTTTCAGTGTCTGTCTATATTTCTGAGATGAAGTGTATGTACACTATTTACATTATTTGGACTATTGTCCTCATCTTTGTCGCCATATTTATTACAACGTTTCGGCCTTTCAGTATCTGTCTATATTGCTGAGATGAGGTATTATGTAGACTATTTACATTATTCGGACTATTGCCTCATCTTTGTTGCCATATTTATTACAACGTTTCGCCCTTTCAGTATCTGTCCATATTTCTGAGTTGAGGTATTATGTACACTATTTACATTATTCGGACTATTGTCCTCATCTTTCTTGCCATATTTATTACAACGTTTCGGCCTTTTAGTATCTGCCCATCTTTCTGAGATGAGGTATTATGTACACTATTTACATTTTTTGGACTATTGTTCTGATCTTTGTCGCCATATTTATTACAAGGTTTCGGCCCTTCAGTATCTGTCTATATTCCTGAGGTGAGGTATTATGTACACTATTTACATTATTCGGACTATTGTCCTCATCTTTGTCGCCATATTTATTACAACGTTTAGGCCGTTGTACCATCCACCTGAAGAAGGCCGGAGCGTACAACGGCCGAAACTTTGTAATAAATATGGCGACAAAGATGAGGACAATAGTCCGAATAATGTAAATAATGTTCAAATGCTTCATTAGGTACAATGGTGGAAAATATTCAACCCTGTAATTACAACATGGTTTTGCGGACGACTATCTTTATCTTTGCTGTCTTCATCAAAATGTTGAACCTATGACATAATCAATGAATTGATTTTACACATGAATTTAGTAGGGATACCACTATAATTGCCAGAAAGATATGAGAAACCATTTTCCCGACAACCACTTTGAAGAGAAATATTTTCTAAATTTCAACCGACTGTAGCGCCAACTATTCTGTCTGTGAATGCTAAACGTTTCCTTATAAGGAGACAGGCTCATCTCAGCATTCGATACTATGAAAAAAATAATTGCATTTTATCTAGAATTGGAAAGAAAACAGTGATGGCACACACCCCGAATTTAATATCTGTCTATATCTCTGAGATGAGGTATTATCATTACTTGCATTATTTACATTATTCGGACTGTTATCCTCATCCTCGTTGCTATATTTACAACGTTTCGGCTGTTGTACACTCCGACTTTCTTCAGGTGATTGTAATTTCGAACCGAGCCTTTATCTCGTCCACCGCGGTAGATTCTTCTAGTTCCACGTGCCATGGCTCTTTCGAATGTCTCAGTTATTTCCCTTTAATTCGACTCTTCAAGTTTTTAGTTCACCACTGCTGTGGCCTGGTACTGAACTCCCAACTCTTTGGGTCTAGCCCTCAAGGACACATAGCCCAGTGGAGAAAGACGCTGGTTAGATCTAGTGACTAGACCCAAAAATCACATTGACTCCGTGTAGCTGATGAAAAAAAAAGCCTTATTATTATGAGGTCAATAATATCGTCAAGAAATTACAGTCATTTATATGTGCCACATACATCCTAGTGTGTGTGGGGGGCTGTTAAATATTAACAGTAACGAGGCTTTGCTGAAAAGGCTAAAGTTTCGTCCAGGGAGGTAGATAGGCCCTGAACCCGTTTATGCGGATTCGAAGGGAATATTTTTGGCTGAGCCTACGGGCTGGGAAAACCCGCGGTAAACTCGGCCTTGTGCCACATACATCTCTTATCGATGTCTGTTAAATATTGACAGGGATATAGCCTGTTTCGTCTGGGGAGGTAGATAGGCCCGGACCGGTTTTTGCGGGTTCTATGAGGAATAATTTTTGGCTGAGCCTACAGGCTCGGAGAATCCACGGTAAACTCGGCCTTGTGCCGCATTCATCCCTGTTCTGCTGTTAAATGTTCAACTGTCTCATTCTCTGCCTTTGACAGAGAGGAACCCGGTCTAGGCTTTGCCGAAGGGCAAAGTTTTGTCCGGGGAGATAAACAGACCCTGATCTCGTTTATACGGGTTCTACGGGAATATTTTTGGCTTAGCCTACGGCCTTGGAGAACCCACGGTAAACTCGGCCTTGTGCCACATACATCCCATGTGGTGGTGGGTAGAGCTGTTAAACATTAACAGTGCTATAGCCTGTTCAACTGTCGAACTCCCTGCCTTGAGCAGAGTGGAACCCGCACGAGGTTTTGCCGAAGGGCAAAGTTTCATCCGAGGAGGTAAACAGGCCCGGGCCCGTTTATGCAGGTTCTAAGGCAATATTTTTGGCCGAGCCTACGGATTCGTTGAAACCACGATAAAATCGGACTTGTGCCACATATATCCCTCGTGGGTGGGTGTGGGGTGTTGTTAAATATTAACGGTGATATAGAATGTTCTATTGAGGCTGTTCGCAGCTCGTCGAACTCTGCTTTTGGCAGAGAGGAACCCGGACGAGTTGTGTCGAAGGGCAAAGTTTCGTCCGGGTTCTACGGGGATATTTGGGCCGAGCCTACGGGCTGGTATGACCCACGTTCAACTCGGTCTTGTGCCACATATATCCCTCGTGGAGGGAGGGCTGTTAAATATTAACAGTGATATAGACTGAACTCAGGTCAACCGACACACACTTCCAAAATCGTGTAACACACTTTTGTTGTATTTACTGTTTAAAACACTATTTATCTGCAAGCTCTTGTTTTGTTATTTCTTAACCAATTACTTGGTTACAACATATATATATATATATATATATATATATATATATATATATATATATATATATATATATATATATATATATATATGAGTAATAAAACTAAGAGTTTTGTCACTTAGCTGATTGATATTACCTTCAGCATCCCGACTCCAAACTTTCGGAGATTGCTTGCTTTAAATGTATTTTCTCCCATTGACTGACTCCATTTTTAGCTTCACACTATATATATATATATATATATATATATACTGATTCAAAAGTCGCACGACTCATACAGCAATCGCTATCACTTGACTTTAAATATTTTTGCCCTTCCTTGCCTTTAAAGGAGTGCCCTTTGCCGTGCTGATGTTGCTACATGCCTTACTTCTTGCGTATCTCACACTGCGAATTCTAAGCTCTATACTAAACCTTAAAACTGTTACGAAAAAAAGAACTAAACAAAATGAACACAAAAGGATCAGCTTTTAAAAAGGACTCGTAACTGGAAAAACCGAATGAAAAAAGAATGTTAACAGCAAATACTTTTTCACACCCAACGCAGTTCTGCGGAATCAGAATCAACGTTGAGTTTAAGCAAGCGAATGAGCCAATTGGAGTAAAGTGTCTTACAGATTTAAATTTTTCCCACTTGTGACGAATGCAACTATCGATTTTTTGGCATGCTATCATCCTAGTTAACATTCGTGTCAGTCAGCTGTGTCAGTCGTGTTAGCTCTCACGCTGGCCAGTAGAATCTTCCTGACGATTCGTGGCAGCCAGCTATAGGCTCTCACTCTGGCCAGTAGAAAATGGTCTCAAACTACATGAAAATTGCCGTAGAAGCATGAAAATATCGATTATTTCCACTATCGATGGGAGTTGGGAAATGCAAAGTCGGTCTTGGCCTTTTTGCTAACTTGGAGCACGTGCATGTAAATTTTGGTGCAAATCCGTCGAAAATTGCGGCCGTGCATTCGTTACAAACACACACACACACACACACACAAACACACACACACACACACACACACACACACACACACACACACACACACACACACACACATCCTGCCTTTTATAGATAGATAGATATATTTTAAGACATTTTTATATTTATATAAATATATTAAAAAATGTTTTAAAAATAATTGTCGGATTTTTCCATTTCATAATGTATGTTGTCATTTGTTTACATTTGGATACGCATTGAGCTGTTGCCCAATCGGTTAAGGCCCGTCAGGCTATATGACGGTTTCGTATAGGATACAGGTTCGATTCCTGTCGGAGGACGCATATTTTCTATGAAAATTTCTGGGACATTCAGGTCGGTACATGTTGTTAATACTGTTTATTATAAACAGAGCATTTACTTAAATTTTTGTATCTATAAAATCAACGTATAAACATAAAAAATGTCTTCAAAATAATTGTCGGACTTTGTCCATTTCATAATATATATATATATTAAGAAGTAATTTTTCTAGTTATTAATCCGGCAGATATTTTATCACTTTGAACGTTAATTTTAGTGGATACTCATAGTTAATAAGACGCCCTGTATTTTTGTTAAATAGTATATTTATTTTCGTATACCGGCTTGAATATTCGTGAAATCTTATTTAAGAAATATATGAGCTCCTTGGATTATTTCGGGAATAATGAGACCCAAATAAGAAAATAAATATAGCGTTTATCAAATAAAAGAGGCGTCTACTTAAATATGAGTATCCACTGAAAATAACGTTTTAAATTCAATTGTTTATATTTTTACTATTATTAATACGAACTTTTTTGTCTATCTCCCGAGATGAGCACCATCTTTGTTTTCTTTCCCGAGATGTGCGCCATTTTTCTTTTCTTTGCAGGTGTTTTCTAAAGTCTCTCGACTCGACGATTTTCAATATCATTCATTTACGTTAGCGACTCTCGTGGGTCAAAATGAAAACATTGTCTCTTATTTTTTTTCCTTTCTCAGATTTCGTGGCTAGGATATTTTGGTTCCGATTTTGTGTCCTCTGGTTTATTAGACTTATCTACATTTATCTACTATGAAAAAGAATCGGATGTTATCATTGGCTTGTAAAAAAAAAAACTCTCTCAGAACACACTAACATAAGAAAACAAGTGATAATAAATGTCATATATAGTGAATTTATTGGGGTGATATGATCAAACAAAACGTAATAAATATACCATGATAATAAAAAAAACTTTTAGCTGCCGGGTAAAGGTTAACATTCCTTCTGTGTAGCGCGTTCGATCTTCAATGGGTACTCCATATTGTCTCATCATGGGGTAATGTTTACCAAGTTAGTGTGGTTGTACATTACTATTGAATAGCTAGTTCGATTCTCATTGAGTGCGCCATATATGTAGCTAGATGCCAAAAGTAAGCGATATGTATATATTTATTGTAAGCTATTATACGAATTACACAACACTGTGGCGCCCAAATTAAAATGTTTCAAGATACGGCAATCGTGAGTTAGTTGACCTGGTTGAGTATTAACGGTGAGTTCAAGCATCACTCGGCTTCCATACTTGTAGCCTTGTTCCAAACCAATTTAAGATTTCTAAATGAAGAGGTGTGGCAGACATGATGAGGCAGAACCTGGGACGAGCACAACTGGGTGCGACTTGCCTTGTCCCCGCCAAAAAAGAGCCCGTATTTGCTTAGCATGTAAAGCTACTGCAGTTGAAATGAAGGAGAAAAAAAAGCAGTTATCGCTCTGCCGTAATCCGTCCTCGGCCAGATAACGTAAAAGAAAAATGGGAGGGGACTTACATTGCGTTTTAATGCAATAAAGATGCAATGCATTATGGGACAGGGACGCAATGAATTATGGGATGCAATGAATTATGGAAAGAAGGCTTGGAAAATAGGACACACACAAGACTGATTGAAGGCAAGACTGACAGAGGAAAGCAACATGTAATATACTTAGTGAGCTTGAGTAAATGGATGGCGGAACAGGGTTTAGGGGAAGTAACAGAAAGACAATTTATTAAGAGCTACAATGGACAGGACATTGTGGAGAGCCATGATTGCCTACACCCTGAGTGGACACGGTACATAAAGAAGAAAAAATGATATTAAATCATAAAAGTTTGAAATTTAATTATTTGCCGAAGATATTTGTCTAACCGAAAAAAATTCTCAAATACTTGAAAGGCATGATTTCAATTGATATGCTAATAACATACGAAAATCAATGTTATTAAATTTCCAGAAGAAGAAACATGTATATCAAAATTTTAACACTCGATTCCTGCCCGTTAGCAAGTAGTGGAAGTACTAGCAAAGCTAACTGTGTATTTTTAACGTAGCGTTACTTTATGTAGGTTCAAGTATCAGTAACCTGGAGAGGTAAAATTACAAAGTGAATCAAAATATTTCCAAGTAAGTTTATTTTTTTAAGTTTATGATTTTTAACCATTTTTCTAGTCTCCTGGCGTGTCAACACAGCAAGAAGAAGAAGAAGAAGAAGAAGAAGAAGAAGAAGAAGAAGAAGAAGAAGAAGAAGAAGAAGAAGAAGTTCTAATCTAATTAAATGTGCGGCTAATGCAACGGATATCAGCCCAAAAAATGGAATCGGCGAGGAGAATTCAAATTCTGGGCTAGCCTGTTGCGTTAACTTTCACACTATTACACCCAGGAAAGGTAGGAATCTGTTAGTTCTTCTCCTAGCTATAGGGTAGCAGGCTTAAGTAGCTTCTCTCACCTTGCGCGCCTTTACCAGAACTTCCGGTTGTGATCAAAGTATATAATTTCTGCCCTACATCTACCTGTCGTTCCCGTCTTGGAACAGTTGACGTCCAAGCTTTGTGTGATGCCTGGTCCCGGCGATTCCAATCCTGCAACAGCACACCCCTGGTTACTCGATCAATGAATGATGAATGTTTACTTATAAGGTAACGGTTAATATTAGTATTGTTTCTGTTGAGTACATTCCCTTACCTGGTTAGTTCTCGAAACTTGGGTGTTGGAAAGTAGTAATTCGTTGCATTCTGTTTGTCAAATGCTGATATTAAATTATAGTTGACGTAGATACTTTTTGCATTTTTATCAATATAAATTGATAATTATCTCTTAAGGAGATGAGTAACTCCACACAGTGCATATTTTTCAAAATCTTATTTTGCCTTTGCGTTGTGTAGGCCCCAAATCTGTTGTAAACTACAGCTGCTTCTGGTTTTGTTAAGGTGCTTGTGTATCCTTTTTCGGATTATAACTATTTAATTTAAGGTCTGATGAACAACTCCTCGAGCGCGTCTCTCGGCGCCTTCTTCGTCTCACGTTTGCCACTGATCTTCATCTAACCCAAGGGAAGTTGCTTCTCTGTGTCGCACCAGAATGTTTTTTCTCGCCTGAGTCCATACTTCATATCTGCAAATCTACCATTCGTCCTTTCATTGAATACTGTTACCATATATAGTCTGCTGCCTTTGCTGTTCATCTCGAAACTATTAAGACGAAACTATTAAAACGAAGAAAATCTGAAATAAGCTTATTAGGGAAAGAAGACAATGAAAGAATAGGATTCAAGAAAAATAAAAATACAGATCTTAAGTTTCTTTGTAATCCACTGGCCTCCTGAGGTGGAACAACTACATTGAATCAATAGCTTCATCTACAGCAAGGAAAGTTGGTTCTCTGTGACACGCCAGAAGGTTTTTTCTTGCCTGAGTCCATCCTTCAAATCTACAAATCTACCATTCGTCCTTGCATTGAATACTGTTGCCATATATAGTCTGGTGCCTCCGCTGTTCTTCTCGAGTCCTCGACAAAATCCAGAGATTGATATGCAATGTGACAGGTCCCGATCTGGCATATCTTCTACTTTCTGACAGAAGGGACGTGCTTTCCCTCTGTCTTTTCTACAAATATTTTCATAACAACTGCTCTGATGAGCTACTTTGACTGATACCCCAAATGCATGAATTTAAACCTGATACTAGTTTGGCATGTTGGTCCAACACTTTCACTGTCGAAACAGTTAAATATAACCGCGTCTTCTACTTCAACAGCCTCTTCTCTCACACTTCCCGACAGTGAAACTCCCTTCCTCTTATTCCTTGATAGTTATAATCTTCAAATGTTCAAATGTAATGTCAATCGACATTTTCTGACGTCTTATCCTGATCCCCGTCCTTCTCTATATCCTTTCCTCAAACTCCCCTCTTACTCGTACTCACTGTAGCTCCTTGCGTGCTAGTAGCACTTCCCTCCTTGCTTTATATATATATATATATATATTGTGGGAGTTTTTGGGAACCCTGTTGTACTAGTGAGCCAGCCAAAATGAGCTGACTCATTTTATAGTTCACCAATAGATGTCTTAACTATTCAGAAGGCTCAAAATTTTCAATACGACGTGTATAAAGGCGTCCATGTGTTTTTTTCCCGGAATACTCAGTGCCAGCCTTTGATATCGAAGACTGGTATTGGCAATATAGTCAGATTCAGTAGAGTGTCTATCTTTAACGTTGTTTCATTGAACAGATTACGTACTGCGTTGGATTCTATATTCATAGACTATGATGAACATGGTCAACATATATATATATATATATATATATATATATATATATATATATATATATATATATGTGTGTGTGTGTGTGTGTGTGTTACATGAATCATTCATACAAAAAGCAGATAGTGAAGTTAATGATATAAATGGCAAGAATCACTCTCGCACACAATTTTTAATAAAATACATTAACCTCTTGCCATTTATATCATTAATTTCACTATCTGCTTTTTGTATGAATGATTCATGTAATGTAAATTGAACTGCACCACATACTTGATATATATATATATATATATATATATATATATATATATATTTATTGGTTCCTGGAAAGGGGATGTGTCTCTACTAAGTGTGTGTGTGTTATTTTGTTCTTAGGGAGTGAGTGAGTATGATGTGTGTAAGTGTGTATATTCGTGTGGGTGTGTGTATAAGTGTGAGGCCTCAACACCTCCGTCAGCATGTGTGTGTTGTGTGGGTGAGAAATGTGGGTAGGTGCTGATTTGTGTGGTTATATATTAATACTATCTATATTGTTAAATTTGTATTTCAAGATCTTTATACTTATTTTGCCATATTCTTAAGCAGATACATTTTCATCTGATGACGCCGCCATATTTATGAGGAGACGATTTTTTGTTTGTAGTCTTCAATGATTATTTCAGGTCTGTTAGATTCCGTATGTTTGGCAGTCCCATAAAATATTTACTTTCTGACCTTCTGTGATTGGCTCAGAGTGGGGTTCATTACAGTATTTTTTCTAAATGTAGCTTATGCATATAGATTCTAATAAATACACTGCCAAATCTTATCGTGTCGAAGATTGCCATTTTTCGGTGACAGGATTGCACAACCAAACACTACGTTATATTAAAAAAAAAACATTTTTTCAAGTATAAACATATATAAATCATATAAAAAAAAATCTAAATCTAAATATTCAGATGCTTGTCGAAATTACAGTCGCTTGTAATAAAATATCCTGCAAGCTTCGTTGATGTCCTGTTGCTGCGTTTGAACCTGTGTCCATTTATTTTCATGCGATCTATTGGTGCTTTGTACAAAGACTAATAAGTTTTGAAAATTGAAATATTATTTAATATTGTTTAAACACTGCGATCTTCTCTTAACTATTATTATTATTATTATTATTATTATTATTATTATTATTATTATTATTATTATTATTATTATTATTATTATTATTATTAATATTGTTGTTATTATTATTATTATTATTGTCATTATTATTATTTCTGGTATAAAAACATTTCTTTTCGGGTCCCGCCTAGAGACCCAAGATTAGAAATGACATCATATTTTCCACTGAGCAATTAAAAAAAAAACAACAAACAAACTAACATATTTTACATAGATAAAAGCCTTTCGTAAGGCGTGGGATGTGCTCATGAGAACAATGTTTTGTATTTATTTAAGGCATGAACTTTCAGAAATCCCTTCAATAAATCTACTAGAATTCGAGGGTTCCAACTACAACAGGGATTGCTGACGTTCCCATGTGTCACATTTTTGAGATTTCTATTTCAAGGTCCTTGTATTTTGACAGCTTTTCGAATATCTTCAAAGATAAATTGCAGTCTGCAGGGACTGCCATATCAATAAGGAAGCATTTTTTTTGTTTGTGATCTTTAATAACAATGTCTGGGCGGTTGGCTTTGATTGTTCTGTCAGTGTGTATTGTGTAGACCCATAGAATAGTAACAGGTCCTATCTCCGTAACCGGTTGTGGGTGGTGTTCATACCAATTTCTTTCAGTTTCCTTTCCATAGGAGTTGCATATTTTCCAGTGCAGATATTGGTCCACTCTGTCATGCCGTGTTTTATATTCAGTGGGTGCCAATATCGTGCAACCTGATACAAGATGATCAACTGTTTCTGGATATTTATCATAGAATCTGCATTTTGGGCTAACACGATTATTATTATTATTATTATTATTATTATTATTATTATTATTATTATTATTATTATTATTATGTCTCAGTTTGACAAAAGTAATTGTTTGCGTTCAGAATTTTGTCCGCATTAATCCAGTTTGCAATCGTAAGCACCATTTACTCACACACGTCGCCCATCCACGAAACTAAAACTGGCATTTGGACAGACTTTCTTTTCACAGATGACTAAATATTTTATTGTCGCAATATCAACGCAAGGGCAGCTGCTCTTCCGATGCGTTACAAAATGATCCCTTGCGCTTCTGCAGATCTAATTATTCGCTGTGTACAAGCGGTCCGCAAAATCCATTAAGCAAACAGCCTATTTTAAAAACTCTCGTTCGGCGCAGTTAGAAATTTAGATTTTCATTCACAAGCGTTTCGAGAAACAACATGAGTGGCTCATTTATTCCGACAGCTTTTTTCTTCTTCGTGATTGTTCAACAATAAACGACTGGCATGTTTTTGTTCCCTTATATTCTAGTTTTAGCAGTTGATTCGTTTTCCAGACAGTCATCTTTTTGCCAGTGCCATCGAGTTATAGAATTCTAACGCAAAATGCATGATATGGTGCCAAGGCATATTTTAATGGAGCCTGGCATTTCTATTTTTATTGCGTTGATTATTTTTGTCAAGTGCACGTTTTCTTCTCCTTAGAACATATTACCAAGGCATAACTTCTTAAAAAATAAATTTGATAAATAAAAATTCTTTAAGCAATAATAAACCTATTTCGCCTCAAGTATTTGGCAGGTTTACCAATCATAATTTCCAGCATAATTTTATATAACTTAGATTAGATTGATTTGACTTAAATAGATTGATTTGAATGAATTTCGTGGTATAGTAATTGTGAGATCAATCCCTGGACCGGGCAGTTTGAAATTTCAGTGGAAATAAGGAAGGAACCTCGGCGTGGTGTAATGTTTAGCCAGCTTGTCTCGCTGGATCTCTTACGACTGAAGAATGAGTTCAATCCTCACTAGGTGCCCCATACTTTTAGCCTTGTGCCACATCTAAGCTACGCGTAGAAAATAGCGAGTAGAAATAGGGTGAGCAAAAACAGAGCAGGACTCAAAATAAGAACTAAGACGAGATATGGAGATATGCTTAGACAGTGAGACGAGAACAGTCTAACACCGTCGATTAAATAAAAGGTTCAGTTTGGAATTCCCTTTAGATTACCCTGATCGATATGAAACTGATGAAGGTGCAGCGTACAATGGTCGAAACGTTGTAATAACAACAAAAAAGATGAGGATAATAGTCCGAATTTAAATAATGTAAATAATCGACTTAAGTATTGTATAAACACCGAAAATGAATTATTATTTTAAGATAAAAACAATTGATTCAGAACATGCAAATATTTTCGGTGTTTTATCCAGACAATACTTCATATTTAATAGTCTGTCGTCATCGAAAATATTTTATATACATATTGAAATCACGTCCATATCTTCTTTATCACCAGCATGAGTATATACCGGGTGCAACAGCAAAATTGTCCAAATCGTATAAAAGTAAAATTGTCCAATTGTAAGATTAAGCTTTGAACTGTTAGAAATGATTAAAGATATATTACTGGAATTCTCCCAGGTTCTTATAACACTACTGAACTTTGCTTTGAGCAATAAGAATGTATAATTATGCTTCAAGCTTAACAGCAGAATCGTGATGAAATTGATCATAAACGAAAATGACATGTTCACCATTAATTAATCATAGCTAAGAATAAGAAGCTCATGAAGGATTGAAATAAAGTTCATATATATATATATATATATATATATATATATATATATATATATATATATATATATATATATTATGTCGGACTTTTTCCATTTCTTAATGTGTGACATCATTTGTTTACATTTGGATACGCTTTGAGCAGATATGAATGTACCTGAGAGATTCATGGAAGATTGAAGTTTAAAGGCAGTACATTCGACCTTGCCAACCGAACGCTCCTCTGTGGACGAAACTGTTAAGGCACGTCAGGCTATATGACGGTTCCGTATAGGATACAGGTTCGATTCCTGTCGGAGGACCAATATTTTCTATGAATATTTCTGTGGCATTCAGGCCGGTAAATGTTGTAAACAGAGCATTTACTTAAATATTTGTATCTATAAAAAGAATGTATAAACATAAAAATGTCTTAAAAATAATTGTTGGACTTTTTCCATTTCATAATGTGTGACGTCATTTGTTTACATTTGGATACGCCTTGAGCAGATATGAATGTACGGGAGAAAATCATGGAGAATTGAAGTTTAAAGGATCGTTCGGTAGGCAAGGTCGAATTTACTGCTTATAAACTTCAATCTTCCATGAATCTCTCACTTACATTCATAACTGCTCATGGCCTATCAAATGTAAACAAAAGACGTCACACATTATGAAATGGTAAGGCACGTCAGGCTATATGACGGTTCCGTATAGGATACAAGTTCGAATCCTGTCGAAGGACGAATAGTTTCTATGAAAAATTATCGGACATTCAGGCCGGTAAATGTTATTTAATACTATTTATTATAAACAGAGCATTTACTTAAATACTTGTATCTATAAAAAGAATGTTAAACATAAAAATGTCTTTAAATAATTGTCGGACTTTGTCCATTTCATAATGTGTGACGTCATTTGTTTACATTTGGATACGCTTTGAGCAGATATGAATGTACGTGAGAGATTCATGGAAGCTTGAAGTTTAAAGGCATATACATATGTGTGTGTGATGAAAAAATATGGAAAAGACAAAACAAAATCCGAATATGCAAGTTTACTGTTTTAATGTTGTTTTACTGTCGACGTCAGACGTTTCGGTCTAGTAGACCATCTTTCGGACATGGTTATTGTAAACATATTTATATTTAAGTCAGCATGTCCGGAAGATGGTCTACTAGACCGAAACGTCTGACGTCGACAGTAAAACAACATTAAGACAGTAAACTTGCATATTCGGATTTTGCTTTGTCTTTTCCATATTTTTCATCATACCGTCGGATCTACATCCACATATTTGCTTACATATGTGTGTGTGTGTGTGTGTGTGTGTGTGTGTGTGTGTGTGTGTGTGTGTGTGTGTGTGTTATTCCAGGATCATTTTCCAACTTATTCGTCGTCCTCTTTAAGCATCTAACTTTCAGTTCTGGAGTGGCACAGTGCCTCACTAGTTACAGTGTCATGTTTTTTTTACTACTCTTTGTACTATCATAGCTCAAACACCTCTCTCATTTGCCAAACATCTTATGCATTGAGTTGGATCTTTTTTAATTGATGTCTTAACTCTAAGTTTAAAATATGATCCCTGTTGCTGTTGTGATCTCCTGGAGTGGAAAGGTGCCTCACATACGATTTCATTTTCAAGTCTTTTATTTTTCACCTGCCTTTCGACTGTCATAGGTGAAACTCCTCCCTCATATGCCAAACGTATTATGGATTGAGTTGGATTGAAGAAAATGATTGATTAGTATTATTTCTAGAGTAAAATTAAACAATTAAAACAGATATTGTCAGTTATTATTGGTTAGTAGATAGTACAGCATTAAATGCCTGTTGTCTTTTGCCATTGCTATTCAAAAAGCAAATTTCCATGAAAAATAACAGATAATTAAAAAAAACAGTAAAATGAAAATAAAGGTAAGACAATGCGATGAAAAAAGAGTACATCCCTATCGAAAAAAGAAAACACGCTAATAAAAAAAAATAAATTCGTTTGAAATACAGAAATAAAACTTTATTAAAAAAGAGTACCAACCTATAGAAAAAAAAGTATATCTATCAGAAAAGAGAGTACACTCCTTTGAAAAGACAGAGTAAACATTAAAAAAATAACGAGTGTGTTTTGTTACTCTCCTCTTTGAGAGAGGTATTTCTATTTACTGGGACTATAAAAGGACACTATAAGCGAACCTTGTATTCTCAGTTGAATAAAACTTTCTCAAAGCCTACCCCTGCGTACTTTTGTCAATACAGTCTCAGATGTCTTGTTCAGATTTGAAAAAAAAGCGTATTAATTTATATGAAAGGTAATGCTTGATTTATTGATCGAATTATTATTTATGCAGTGTATACCTATTGTCAAAAAAGGTTATATCTGTTATGAATAATCAAGAGTGGTCTCCCCTTGGTTCTTTACTCTTCCCTTCGAGAGAGCTATTTCTGTTTACTGGGACTATAAAAGGACACTACAAGCGAACCTTGTATTCTCAGTTGAATAAAGATTTCTTAAAGCCTACAGCTGCGTACTTTTGTCACTACAGAGAATACACTCCTATGAAAAGAGTATGTCCCTATGAAAAATGAGTAGACTGCTATGAAAATATCCACTCGTATGAAAACAGAATAAGCACTATAAATGAATGGTACACCCTATTTAAAAAGATTGCACTCCTCTGGAGAGAAGTGTACATCCCTATGGAAGAAGAATACACCCTATGGAAATCAAGAGAGTACACTGCTGTAAAAATGAATGTATTCTAATAAAAAAAAAGAGAACAATCTTTATGGAAAAATGAGTACTACCCTCTGAAAAAATGCAAGATGTTTAACTCTACGAATCATGGGTACACCCCTATGAAAAAGAGTACGCTCTAATGAAGAGAAGTTTAGACGTCTATGAAAAATGAGCTTAAAAAAGAAGTGTACTCGTCTATGGAAAAAAAACGGGAGCGCCCACGTGAAAAAAAGTGTACACCCGCCTCCAATACAAAATGAAATTAATAAGTCTAAACGGAAAAGGCATGAACACGAGAAGGCTAAACATAAAAATAAACTTTAATACATAACCACATGACGTGTAAACAACGAATCTATCCGGAGGGATTACAAAGGGGGAAAAAAATTCAATCGAATTATTTTTTTTTTTTCAATTATTTTTGTCTTTACTACAAAAGAGTTGTTTTTCTATTATGTCCCGACTGGAAAACACTGTTTTTTGTTTGCTTTTGACTAAAGTTACTTTGTACTGAACTCGCCCGAAAGGCAAGTCACTTCAAGATCGAGAAGAAAGTTTCTGTGTTAACGACCTTCAAAAGCTGACTGCTACCTATCAATCCTGTTTTACAAACTAAAAATGGTATTTTTTTCTGTAAGATTAAGGAAACTTTGCCACGTGAAATCGTTTAAATATCTCCTAATAATTTACACTCTTTACATTGTCGGTCCTTGGAATTTCGAATCAAACCCTCTATTTCATCACCCAAAGACGGCCGGAGAGTACATCGACCGAAATGTCATTACTATGACAACGAAGATGACGACAACAGTCCGAACAATAGATTAAATCATTACAATACCTCTTCTCAGAAATATAGACAAACTAATAGCTAACTCCTAATAAATCATCAATTCAAATTATTTCAGCGAGAAGAGAAAGTTACTTTCAGAACGATGAACCGCCCTGGGTATGACGATAAACTACATCCGCGTCCTGGGTATGATGATAAACTACATCCGACAGCAATGATCAGAAGGTTTTGAGGAGCGTAAAACCACCTCTTAATTGCTGGTGTTCCTAGGTCCACCCTGATCCGGGGTGGTAGCACCTGTCAGGATCCCAGATATGGACACGTAGTTAATCCAACACAAGGTTTCAAAACACTGTGAAAGTGTAAAAATAGGTTTTAATACCCGCAATACTTTTTTGGAATTTTTTTTTACCAGCGATGCATTTCTGAAAAAAAAAAAAAAAAATAACAGCAATGCATTTTTGAAAAATAATACCAGAAATACATATTTTGGAGAAAAAATACCAGCAATTTATTTTTGAAAAAAAAAGAAAAATGCCAGCAATACATTTTTGAAAAAAATACCAGAAATACATTTTTGCAAAAAAATAGCAGCAGTACATTTTTGAAAGAAATACCAGCAATGCATTTTTGAAAAAAAAAGTACCAGTAATGAAAAAATATATATAAACTGCAATACTTTTTTGAAAAGAATATTAGCAAAAAAAAAAAAAATACCTGCAATAAAAATAACCTACTGAGGTGTTGATATACCGTAAAACAAACTAAACCAAACCAGAACGATGAAGTCAATGGCGTTGATTGGATAAAGCAGAAAAATGGCGACTATCTTGTTTACCAAAAGTAACCACCATTAAAAAAATAAATGACTGCTTTGAACTAAAACTATGTTTAGCTATGGTACTTGTCAATACACGTGGAGCCTTTCAAACTTGTAGCTTTAAAGACAGGCGTCAGTTTTAGAAATTCTGAGAAATCAAAATTCAGTGCTTTGAGAAAGAACATTAAAAGAAGCTAATGTCTTAAAATACACAGTTGAATATTTCCCTGGATATTTATGGAGAGGTTCGATACAACGTATTTATTGAAGAAACATGGCCGTTGCTTTTTATGTCCTCTCATTAAATGGATGGACATTAAGCGATTAATTTTATGGAATTTTCAAAAGCCAATTACCTCTGTAATTAGATCTGGTTTCTCCTGTTAGAATAATCAAATAGTTTGCAGCTTCTTTTTTTATACCGTCGTCGATGAGGGCTGCTATTATTTCAACCCAACAGTGACAAAGTTGCATATGTTTTCAGACTTAATTATTACCAACAAACAAGGCACTGAATTAGATATAAATTGATTACCATGAATGGTAAAGTGTTTAGAAATGCATTACATTTTCCCAGTAAGTATATAGTATAAATGTACGAACAACAGCAGAATAAACATCTGAGCATTTAGAACAAACAACTTTTCTGTTGCTCTGGGCAACTGTCAAATATCTTTTGTTTCACGATGTTTTATGGAAAACGCTATATTATGGCTGAGGCAAGATCAAACAATTATCGTATTTAATAATGTTCTCTGATTAAATAATATCGCTATAGAGTCGCGCCATTTAGCAGTGTTTGAGATAAAATATTAGCCTACGTTAGTGAGTGTAGTGTAAAAAATAACATGTAGAAGGCCTCAAAGCTGTAGATATGTCCCAAGATATTTCTTTAAATATTTATTTGCAAAATAAAGATGCAATTCTTGTGATTTCAAAATGAGTAATGTTGTTCGTATAAGAGCCGAGCTAAGATGAAAAAACTCTACTATATCTAATATAACATTTAATACGAGAAAATAAATGTCTACATATGTCGATTCGAAAACTGCAGTATTTCAACAACGTGACAGATGTGAAGACATACCGAACGATACATTTCAAGTAAATGTTCTATGAACTGGTGGTGAAGAGAAACAAAAACGTGTCAAAAATTATAGAGAATTACTATGTAAATGGTTCAAATATCAAACTGGTGTAGAAATTGCAGACAGTACAATTAAAAGCCACTTTAAATTAGATAAAATACTTCCAAAAGACAGGGTGCGGCTGGTATTTGAGGACATACAGATTTAAGATTAATACTGCTTCCAACTAACTTCAAATGCTTTTATTTTTCAGAAATCAAGAATGGCAAACCCTATGATAACAAATAAAATGAAAAGATACGCTGTGATTGTGGCATTAAAGGCTGATCATAGCGATTTGGATATTGCACATTTTCTCAGAGTTGCAAGAATGGGTGGCTGACCATTTGTACGACCACATCATGTTGTTCATGATGACGGTAGTCTTTGAGTATAGAATCCAGAGGTTGGCAGTGAATATTTCGAAGACAGTAGGGAAGCGTAGTTCAGGTTAGCAGTGGATATCTCGTTTCAGTAGCAGAGCGTAGTTCTTTCTATGTTCTGGTCATCTTTGGTTCTGACAGGTTAGCACTAGTTATTCGGAGAGAGTAACCAAAATGGCCGCCTTTATACAAGACGGATTGAATATTTTACGCCTTCTGATTGGTTAACCTTCATTTGGGGGAACTATAAAGCGAGTCCAGTCGTTTGTGTCTGCTCACTAGTACATACATACACAAAATAACTTAACACATCACACGCAACATTTGCCCTCCTAACTCTCCAGATCTCAATCCACTAGACTATTATATGTGGAGCGTTGTTGAGAAGGAGGTTAATAAACAGCCTCATAACACCAAAGACTCTCTTAAAGCTGCAATAGTTCGAGTAATGTCTGACATAAATAAGGACCAATTAATCAGAACTTGCAGCCGATTTCGACCTCGTGTAGAGGCAGTTATTGATGCTAGTGGTGGTTTTATTGAATAAAATTAAATAATATTTAGCTAAATTTCATGTTTACTTGTTTGTAATCAAATATAATTATATTCATTTGTTCAGCAAGTTTTTTCTTACTAATCCATAAAATCTGTCCTCAAATACCAGTCGCAACCTGTATAAATGTTTTACTTTTACCTTGTTACTAATGCTTACGGTCATATAACGCTGAAACACCGGGTACCGAAGTTAAGCAACGTCGAGCCTGATCAGTACATAGATGGGTAACCGCTTGGGAATACCAGGTGCTGTAAGCTTGGATGTGCGGGTGGTGTAATGGATAACGACTCGGAATTGTTAGCCAGAGAGTCGAGTTCCCGTACGATCACCGAAGTGAAGCAACGTCGAGCCTGGTCAGTACTTAGATGGGTAACCGCTTAGGAATACCAGGTGCTTTAAGCTTGTTTGTGCGGCTGGTTTAATGGATAACGGCTCGGAATTGTTATTCGCCACCGCATTTTTATACATTTAAAAAATCAATTTAAATATACATTTCAGGGTCTTCTCTCCATAATACCCATATGTAATCACACCAATGTAAACATCACTTATGTCTGGTACAGACTAGTACTCGGTTTGACGATAAACTACATCCGGCAGCAAGACATTTGATTCTGAGTTTTGAGGAGGGTGGAAACACTTTTTAATTGCTGTTGTTCCTATGTCCAACCGTAACCGGAGTGATAGCACCAGTTTGGGTCCCAACTATGTGCATATAGTGAAAAAAAAAAATCAAAATTCTATGAAATTATAGAAGTTTATTTTTTCGGTAAAAACAACAGCAATACATTTTATATAAAATATTGCAATCAATACATATTTATAGTAAAATTACCAGCAATACCTTTAAAAATCAAAATGACCAACAATAAATTTTATCTGTAGTTGAAGGTATGCAACTGCTCTCAAAATCTATTTTGTTGAAGCCATAAAACTGAGTTTAAAATATTTAGATTTCAACATCCAATAAAGGTATTGATATGGCGCTAAACAAAATCCCCCAACCAAGCGATGAAACAAGACCCGCGAATACTTTTCTATATTGTCATAGATCTTCTTAAATTACATATTTCGATATATATATATATATATATATATATATATATATATATATATATATATATATATATATATATATGACAATTTCACAGAGTTAACCTGTAGAAAAAGACAATATTTATAGATATAAATGACAATAGGAATACTTTGCTAGTTGTCAATGCGTTTCGTCCAATGTGGACTTTTTCAAGGCAAAAAAAATGAAATGAATTTATTTAAACAAAGTAACTAATAATAACAAAAACAAAATGTCCTTAGCAACTGGAAGAATTTAGAGAACGCTATTTTCATACTGTTAACTGAAAATTACGTCAAGTACTCTCACGTGTGGAGATATTGTTTTTATTGCTGTGTTGACAAATTCAACCATTTTCTTTTGATTTCACGTTATTGTTGTGTACGTTTGTTTGGGGGAGTAGTAATTCTGTTAAGAAAGGTGAAATAGAGAAAAAGCCTGGATGTAGATTAATATTTGAACAATATTCAATGGCGGCACTCTCTAGGATCTATCGTGAAATATAATAATATTGAATTATATATATATATATATATGTATATATATATATATATATATATATATATATATATATATATTGAATTATGTCACTTAGAATCCTCCATATTTTTTCAAATCTTTTCAGTTAAGCTGTTCACTATGAGCTCTTTTAAATTTAAAAAAAATTGAAATTAAAATTAAAAAAAATTGAAAGCTGACAACATTTTTCCTTTTGCTTACTACTGCAAAAATTACACCTTTAAGTGCCGAATGTAGGTACGTCATCAGTGTTATTGCACTCATGTCACTAGAAGTTTCGGGTCTAAATAAACAACAGACTTCTTCGATGGGCGACCCGTACCCAGAGTAAATTTGCTACTAGTTTTAGGACGTGCTTTATATAAATTCAACTAGAAAACGGAAACCAGTCAAGTTGGGCTATTTGATGTTATAAATCGGGTATGCTTGGTTGTACTGCTTTTCCTACATGAGGCCAAGAAGGGGTGTCTTTTTAATAAAAAAAAAAAATAAACATAATAAGATCAAACGAATGAATATACATACATTAATAAAATGGTTATACATACTTATTACAAAATAAAATCCTAAAATTTGGCTTGATGAAGTCTATCAGAGGACGAAAGGTGTCGCCTAAAATAAGCTTTCATTTTTATTCATGTCCTTCCACAGGCATATTGTGGTTATATCTGAAATTTTTACACACACACACACACGCACGCATGCACGCACGCACGCACGCGCGCGCACGCACGCACGCACGCACGCACACATACACACACATTCCGTTTATACGTTATGTATGTTTCTACATGTAATTTTATTTAAGTAAAGCTCTGTTTCTTTTTAATTAAATTATATTTACTTGCCTCATTTTTCCGACAGGAATCGAACCTGTAAGCCCAATGTCCATTTCATTATATATATATATATATATATATATATATATATATATATATATATATATATATATATATATATGGTTGATATTAACGCATCTCTCTTCAGTTATGGATTCAGCGCTCTTCGCTTCTGATTAGGCTTGGTATACATCATGTATATAATACGTTAAAAGATTCTCTTTCTCTAATATTTGAGTTGTTGTCAGATGGAATTGACGAGCCTAGAACTTTCGACAATTTCAAATTGTCATCTTCAGGGCGCAATCTTTCCATATAGAGGCAAAACACCAAGACAAAACATGAAAGATCTTAAAATATGCTATTTATTGGCAGTTATATTATTTTGGAGCGTGCCATACCGCGACGCTTGAGTGCTTGTTCAAATCAATCAAATTAGAATTTTGTTTGAATTTTTGTAATGTGAGAAATCCACGAAATTTTGTTGTTATATTTGTTTTTCAGTTAAAGTGACGTGGACTTAGGTTTAATCCACGCATATTTCATCTTGGTGCTTTGCCTGTATATGGAAAAAAAGAATTAGGCCCTGAAGATGACAATTTGAAATTGTCGAAATTACTCGGCTCGTCAATTCCATCTGACAATAAATGAAATATACAACTCACATATAAGGATCGTATAAGTAAAGAAATTGATACTGAGTTAATGTCTCAATAAGTTTTGTTAGCGAAGGGATTTCACCATTAATCTCATTAACATTGCTAATTAATTCTTTGTATAAATTACTTCTTTATGATGTAATATATATATATATATATATATATATATATATATATATATATATACATATATATATATATATATTATAAATTAAGTGATTTAAAATATGTTTTTTTCGCTACACTGTAATAACCATATTTCAAAATGGAACCGAAAAACTTCAAATTTAATTATATAATTAAATTAAAATCATTAGTTCCGTTTCATCTTCAAGCGAATTTTGGAAAAACTTATTTTTAAATTTACTGAGTTTTAAACGCACATGTAAATTCGTAATTTCCTGTTTCCAAGGATACAGAGAAATCCAATCATTCAGACCGGGGCAGTAGCGTGTTCATTTTTATTAACTATTGTTGTATCAATTATGAGTTACGTTCGAAAAGGAGGTTAAGTTTAGGTATGGTAGGGATGTATTTTTTAACGAATTCTGACATCGGTTAAATGCATGTCGCCTGGGTATTTTTTTATTAACGGCAAAAGTATATATATGCGTCTGTTTCAGTGTGTGCGTATGTGTGCGTGTGTGTTTGGTGGAATGTGGTCGAGTTAAAATTTAATCTGAATAATCAGTAGTTAACCCAAAGAAATAACTGTTTCATATGACGATGAAGTGCTTAAGCTTAAGAAAACGTACAAAACCTCTTAGCTGATATAATTAAATACTTGATTTTCAGAGAAAGATTTTATGCACTTTTTCTTCATTAGTTTCTATGTCAGAACATACCATACAATTGATTCGTTTTAAAAACTAAATGCAGTCATGAGAGTTTGTAAGAAAGCAAAAAAAAAAAAAAGAAAAAAAGAAAAAAAAAATAAAATAAAAAAAAGAACGAACTGTACCAAAGTTAGAAAAGTGAGTGTAATATTTGACACGTATGATGTTAGTGAATAGTTAATCCACTCAACGATAAATTTACTTGAAACAAATCTAGGATTATCAATACTTTTCAGCCTGCTTAATTCCTAATCTGTCTATTAAGCTAACGATGATCACAGAAATATACACGTCATCTTAATTGCACACGGATGTAATCATAAATCGTTTTTGTTGATTCATAGCTCTTTAACCATTGCTATATTAGAAAAGATTTTGCGGGGAAAAAATTGAATTAGCGAGAATTAGAACAAAGAACTAAGCAAGAAAACTAATATCACACTGTAGAGAATTTAAAACAAACCCCTTAAATACCATTATTAGTATGGGGTGTACCAGCTAGCCACAATTTAAGGGCTACTTCGTGTTAGGAAGAATAATACGCTTTAGCCTTCAAATAACCGGACACCGATACTAATATTGGCATTAGTGTAGCCACTGATACACTAATACCGAATGGGGATACAGAAAGACGAAATACGGGACCGTACCCAACAAGACATTTAATAATGCAAACAAATTATATACACATATTAAAAAGGTTTACAAGTCCCAAGATTGTTCATATAGTCCAAAGGACCGAGGGTGTTTAACGAGAACAGAGAAATGCCATACCAACTTTAGGGCCGTTGACTGTCCATAGATGAGTTAACAGGACTTACTTCTTTCTCCGCGCTAGGCTGTGTACCAGCAGACCAATTTCCACGTGTGTGGACTCCGGTGGTCTCAAGTAAAAAAGGTAGAGCTTCCTGAAAACGGAAGTGACGAAAGGGAAGAAGGGACAGTAGAGTTCTCGTCTCTAAGGGGCTAAACTTCCGTTATCACGACCCAATGGAAACAACTGTAGTCTCCCTACACCATATTCCGTTTGTTGCTTAATTGCTTTTGTTCAGCAATATATCAATCGACCTTATCAAGATAATCATCTATTTAGTGACAGACGACTTACTAATTAACCCATAGCCCAGAGAGTAGGGAAAGTTGGATTCATACCTTTCCCAAGGGTATTTGTGTATAAGGGAACATAACGAAACGAATGGGAAGAAGAACATGACTCTCCGATTAACAATTCCGAGCCATTATTCATTACACCACCCGCACATCCAAGCTTACAGAACCTGGTATTCCCAGGCGGTTACCCATCTAAGTACTGACCAGGCTCGACGTTGCTTAACTTCGGTGATCATACTGAAACTTGACTCTCCAATTAACAATTCCGAGCCAGTATCTATTACACCACCTGCACATCCAAGCTTACAGCACCTGGTATTCCCAGTCGGTTACACATTTAGGTACTGACAAGGGTCGACGTTACGAGCGTACCGGTATTCGAAAGTTTTGGGATACAAGCCGGAGTTCGGGTGATTTGTTGCCTTGAGACACGAGCTGAATTTTTGAGATACGAGTGAGTTTCACTTAATCATCCGCTAATTGGCGCATCGAGTGGCAAGCTTCGAGAGTATTTCCACTCGCAGTACAGGGATTCACCTCGCTCTGGAAGGATTTCTGTTGTCTTCGGTAGTGTTACTTCTTTTTTACCGTTATCTTGCAAATTTCCTTTAGAGAACCCATGGGTCCAAAGAAAGTAAGTGTAAGGAGCTGTGATGAAAAGCCGAAACTGAAAAAAACCCTGAAGAACTTACCAGTATATATATATATATATATATATATATATATATATATATATGTGAAGATGATAATATGATCAACACGTTGAATGAGTATATATATATATATATATATATATATATATATATATATATATATATATATATAATAAAAAGAAGAACAGTAAGATATATAATCGGGTGTTCTTATAGATATTTTTTATTTTTACACAATAGTTCTGAATGTAAATTTACAGAGCATTAATATTATAAATTAACTGATTTAAAATATGTTTTTTTCGCTACACAGTAATAACCATGCTTCAAAAAATATATATATGTATATATAAGTATATATATATATATGTTGTTGATATATATATATATATATATATATATATATATATATATATATATATATATACACACATATATATATATATATATATATATATATATATATATATATATATATATATATATATATATATATATATATAGTAATAGTAATAATCTTATAAATATAAGAAATTATACTCGTCCGGAAAACCTTAGGTGCCTTGATTTGTGAATAAACAAACCAATACGAAACTGAAAAAAATGTACAAAAAAAAACAAACAAAAGAACGGAGAACATGTACATCACCCGAAAATAATCGTCTAGCATCCAAGTCCAGAATCCAAAGAAAAAAACTCGATATGGGTAAGTAAAATAACTAAATAAAGTGCTCACTATATATATATATATATATATATATATATATATATATATATATATATATATATATATATATGTGTGTGTGTGTGTGTGTGTGTGTGTGTGTGTGTATTTAAAATTCTTAGAATGTTAGGTGCAAAAATTGCTGATTCTTTTCTCGTAGTTTACTGGTGGCAGTTTAAGCAGGTAGGTTTTTGTCTTAAAGTGGTTCGTATCAAAAGATAAACGGAGATCGTTAATAGAATTAACGTGCAGAAACTTTTCACTTAACTGATATTTCGGTCATTCCGACTTCGATGTTTCGTGAACTTATGGTTGTAATGCCTTCACTCTTCAGGGTAGTTGGCTGCTCTCTGTGAGAAGTTTCTCCAGATAATCTCTCTCTCTCTCTCTCTCTCTCTCTCTCTATATATATATATATATATATATATATATATATATATATATATATGTATAGTCATCCACATACTGACTGTCTCGCTGTATTATATCTCAGTCCGATTGCTACAAGCCGGGATGGAAGCCCGACTGATTTGACATCAGTGAGGTATCTGACGTCGCACTGAGAAAAGAAGGGAATCTTAACGTTTTTCTCTATACGAAATACGCCAGGAGAATTTCAGTTCAATTTACTTGAAGAGTAATGCTTAATAGCAGTAGAAGCCGCAGTTTAAAAAAAAAAAAAACTTTTTCTTAGAGAGCTCAACCGGATTTCCGGGAGCACTTATATATACATATACATATATATATCATGTCATCCAATAAGAAAACAAGTGACCAAATGTTACATTTAATTACAGATTCAATCAACAATGTATTTTGCCTGATTATCTATGACTTCCTTCCATCTGTTAACAAGCTTACTAATTCCATTACTGTAAAATTCTTTTGACTTTGATTCGAAGGACTCTCGAATGTCAGTTTTAACCTCTTCCTGTGTTGCAAAAGCTGTTTCTTCCAAATGATTCTGTAAGCTACGAAACAAATGGTAATCTGAAGGAGCAAGGTCGGGAGAATAAGGTGGATGCGGAATTTTCTCCCAACCAAGTTCTTCGATCTTTGTGACGTGATTCTTGCTGTGTGTGGTCGCTCATTGTCCTGATGAAACATCACCCCTTTTTGATTCACTAGAGCAAGTCTTTTTTCCTCAAAGCTTGGTTCAAACGCTCTAATTGCTGACAGTATATTTGAGCATTAATTGTTGCATTAGGTGGTAAGAATTCAAAGTGGATTATTCCTTGGCAATCCCACCAGATTGAAAGAAGAACCTTTTGCCCATGAAGTGCCCTTCTCGGCTGTGGCTGGGGTCATTCCCCTTTACCAAGCCACTGTCTACGACGCTTAACATTTCGATAAAAGATACATTTTTCGTCGCCAGTCACAAGTCTATCCAAAAAAGGTGAAACAAGTTGGCGAGAATGGAGAGAAGAGCAGATGTCAACTCGGGATTTGAGGTTGTTTTCAGACAATTCATGAGGCACCCATTTTCCAAGTTTGGGAACTTTTCCAAGTTGGTGAAGATGATGAAGAGTTGTATGGTTTGAACTGAGAACCACTGCCAATTCCTCAACTGATAAAGCAGGATTTTCTTCAAGGGCTGCTTCAAGAAGCTTTTCATCAAATTCTGCTGGACGTCCGGTTCGATCTTCATCTTCAAGGGTGAAATCTCCACGTCTGAATTTTGCAAACCATCTTCTGCAAGTTCTTTCATTCACACATTCCTCTCCATAAACTGAATGAATGTTTCTAGCCGCTTCGGCAGCTGAGTTTCCTTTCTTGAACTCATAAAGCATTATGTACCTCAAACGATTCTTGTGTACTTCCATGTTAGCAGGGTTTTAATCAAACAACGTTTAATTTTATTATCCTGTGAAATAAAATTTGATCAGTTTAAATGCCTCTAAACATAAAAAAAAAATGTTCAGCTCCATTAGACATCATAAAATACTCTTTAAATTTCATTCATTTTAACAAAAAGTTAAAATTCGGACAGAACTTATGGGATGACCTAATATATATATATATATATATATATATATAGAGAGAGAGAGAGAGAGGGGGGGGGAGAGAGGGAAAGAGCAGTTCTGGGGTGGAAGAGACTGAATGATAAAAAGAGGCAAAGATAAAACCTAAAAAGAAGAAAATAGAAATAAGTACAACAGAAATGAGAGTGAGTATATATATATATATATATATATATATATATAAATATATATATATATATATATATATATATATATATATGTATGCGTGTGTGTGTGTGTGTGTATATATATATATATATATAGAGAGAGAGAGAGAGAGAGAGGGAGAGAGAGAAAGTAAGATTTATATATATATATATGTGTGTGTGTGTATGTGTGTGTGTGTGTATATATATATATATATATATATATATATATAGAAAGACACGGGGAAGAGACAAACAGAAAGATAGAGAGGGTGTGTATCTTGAGAGATAGAGATGTACGAGATGGTGGGTCAAAGGAAAGTGAGAGAGAAAGAAAGACAGGCAAGAGATCTGATAATTAACTTGTTCACCGCATTCCACTCCAGCCAGTAAGGATTAGCGACAGCGAATTATGACAAAATTTGTTTTCATTTCCCGACATGAATAAATCTGAATTTAGTCTGTGATATTTCTTTGTTCGCTGTTTCCATCCAAATCATTTGATCTTTTTTTAATCGCAGTAGCATTCATGTTCAGAACAACTGTTTCAATAAAGAAAACAAAAAAAAGTATGGAAGCTCTGAATCAATGAAACAATCGACTTAGAGTAAAAAAAAAAATCCACAGGAAAATTATAGTTAGAATAAGCAAATATTATCTATCTCTCGCCATCTCTATCTATAAGCTCTATCTATTCTATACATGTGGAACCTTTTATTCATGACTCGTTAAATATTACGGACAAGAATTATCTTACTTTAATTATTAACATTATTCGGACTGTTATCCTTATCTTCATTGCTATATTCACAACTTTTCGGCCTCTATATCTCTGAGATGATGCATTATGATTATTTGCATTATTTACATTATTCGGCCTATTATACTCATTTTCATTGCCATATTTAAAATGTTTCTGCCTCTATATCACTGAAATGAGGTATTATTGCATTACTTACATTATTCGGAATGTTATCCTTATCTTCATTGCTATATTCACAACGTTTCGGCCTCTATATCTCCGAGATGAGGCATTATGATTATTTGCACTATTTACATTATTCTGACTATTATCCTCATTTTTATTGCCATATTTACAATGTTTCGGCCTCTATATCACTGAAATGAGGTATTATTGCATTACTTACAATATTCGGACTGTTATCCTCAACTGAATTTGCCATATTTACAACGTTTCGGCCTCTATATCTCTGAGATGAGGTGTTATGATTACTTGAATTTTTTACATTATTCGGACTGTTATCCTCATCTGCATAGCCATATTCACAACATTTCTGCCTCTATATCTCTGAGATGAGGTATTACGATAATTTGCATTATTTGCATTATTCGGACTGTTATCCTCATCTTCATTGCCATATTCACTCTGTCTTCTACAAATATTTTCATGACAACTGTTCTGACGAGCTACTTTCGCCGGCGTACGAACTGCGTGAATTTAAGCGTGCTACTACGTTGGCATCTCAATGCGGAGGATTCGGAACGAGTCGGATGATTCTAATGATGATGACGAAGGTGCGACAGATCGAAAAAGTCACTTTGATCGGTCGGATGAGAAAAGAAGCCCCGAATGTGTTGGTTAGGGCCTCGAACTCAACACGCTGGCCAATATCAAGGGCCTTGAGAAAGTAATGCAGCCCTGGGTCGAAAGAGTGGCTGCTAGAAGACCCTATATCTGATAAGAGGCGTCTTCCCCATGGCGCGACCACACCATCCCTTACATAGACTACAATCCCCTTGATTATTATGTGTGGGGTAGAGTTGAGAGTGATACCAACAAACCTTCTTGTAACACCAAAGATGAACTGAAAGCAAGGATTATGGCAGTAATCACCAACTTAAACAAGGAGGCCATCCAGAAGAGTTGCAGGGGATTCCAAAATCGTTTCGGGGCCGTAGTTGAAGGCAATGGCGATGTAATTGAATAAATTTACTCTTTAGTATTTGAAGATATTTTTGTGTCATTTTGATCAATATATCTGTTAAAATGTAATTTTGATTTTCGTGTCATTTAGACGACAATTTATCCATCGCTCACTGTATACCTTCTTTTATACATGTCTCATTAAACGTAACAGACAAAGAATATATTATGAGTTTTTTTTTTTTTTAGAAATTGTCCATAGAGTTGGTTGTCTCGTCTCACACATACACGCGTGCGCACAGACTCATACACCCACACAGGCACGAACGCATTAAGTTTGAAATTCGTGTCCAGCCTGTACCTTTCGCTTTTATGAAAGAGACATCACTTCTTGGCACTCCTCCCGATAAGGGTTAATAGTAAGACCGTGCGGGATCTCTAGCGTTGGCTGGCAACTAGTCTCGGAGAATAACAACTCTGAATTCAAAAGCAGTTGGTCATAGGGTTTCAACTAATCTGCATATAAAAAAAGCATCCGTTCAGTATAATGTTCTTTTTTCTTTTTATGGAACTGGTTTCTTAAAACCTATTGAAAAGACCCTCAGGAGCGAGCAGTAGAAAAGAATTTTAGAGTCTTGTCTGCTCCCTTCTGCTGAAAGGGTGCAAATCAACCCCACCAAGCTCATTTTTATGCAGGATAATGCTCCCTGTCACAAATCAAAATTGATGAAGGAATACTTTGATGAGAAGCAGGTGAGTGTTATGACATGGCTGCCCCAATCTCCTGACCTCAACCGCATACAAAACTTATGGAGCATTATAAAGTACAGGCTCTCGAGAAAGCAGTTGAGCAACAAAAAGAATTTGATTGTGAATTTCATATCCCAATGGAATTCAATGCTTGGAGATGAGATTTGCCAGAACCTAATCAAGTCAATGCCAAAAAGGGTTGAAAAGGTTATTCAAAATAAAGGAGGACCCATAGATTATTAAATATTTCGAACTATATTACCTATTATAAATAAATTATACCTCTATTATTCTTTATTTAAAGCTGTTCGGTTATGTTTCTATTGATTACTAGTTGCAGGAAATAAGTGAGTCACTTTTTTTGCAGAGAGTTCTTTTCCCTAAATCTCATTTATATCCAAAATTATAATTATCAATAGAATACCTTAGGGTGGGTAAACTTTTTTTACTAGGTGGTCGGGAAGGGGTCTTTATATTAGTAAGATTAAAAATTAGTTTGACCCCAAAAATAATAGGCGAAAAAATATTTAATTAAAAAAAATCAGTTGAGTCACTTTTATCGAACAGCACTGTAGGTGGAAATTGTTACCAAAAGAGTATCTGATATTGAAGTTTTTTTGTTTTTTAAACTAATTTAATACACGTCTATATGGGCGCCATTATTTGGATGAAGCACAACAAGCCAGTACTCGATTTCATGCCGTGTTCGCTGTAGCTTAGCCGAATCACTGGTGGCAATGGCATCTTTTGCTTTAGATCAGTGATGTCCTGTATCTTTGTCCGATACACGATATCTTTAAAATAACCCCACAGAAAGAGGTCCTGAAAAGAGATATCTGGTGGAGAAAATTGTCCCACCTCTTTCAATCGACTTGTCTGGAAATATTTGATGTAGGAACGTACGGAGTCCCCAATGTTAGGTGTGCACCATCTTCCTGGAAAATGATGGTTGGTTGAAGGTCATCTATTTGTGATATCACATCAATTGCCTTCGTAATATATATCTATTCTAAATTGTAAAGAGCTTTTATGGACATCCTATATATACTCAAACCAAAGTGCTATAAATAAAAAATCTATCAATCCATAATTTACAAGATCCCTTAAGATAAGTTCTGATTGAAAACACTAGAATTCCATATAAATCACATTATCAGAAACATCTTGCTATTAGAGAGGCCTGTATATTAAGTATTTAATTATTGGGGTTATTAAGCATTTATCCCCGACAATCAGACTTACATTATTTAACAGTGGAAATTGAGAATTGAATTTTTTTTTTGACATAGTTACTCCCGGGCATTTTCCGGCAGCCCGCAACATGTGAAAGCTCGTAATAAACGCAATATGAAAGCTCAGAATAAACGCCACACTTGAAGGCTCGGAATAAACGCTCCGATTCAAAACAAAAAAAAATAAATTTCAGCATAACAGTCGAAAGATGAGGAAAAATAAGAAGACAAGAGACAAAAGCCCCATGCAAATGTCTAAAGAAGTGGGCAAAAGCACTTGTGCCAATGAAAATTATGTAAAATTTTTGTACTCCCTTACTTCAACAAAACAGAAAAACGTAAGGATGCTGGAAAAAACTAATTAAAATAATTAATTATATCTTCCTTGACGGTCGGAGATTGCTCCAATATAAATTATATATATATATATATATATATATATATATATATATATATATATATATATATATATATATATATATGAAGAAATATGCTCTTAAGGTGTGCTATATTTATGGGATAAAGTGCTCAATATCAGAGATACAGCGTGTGTAAATATCAAAGTGAACATAGAAAACAACATTTAGAGGCGACAGTCTGTTTCATGCAAGATGTAATCGTGGCCTGACGTTTGCATCTAGCATGAAACAGACTGTCGCCTCTAAGTGTTGACTTCAATGTTCACTTTTATATTTACACACGCTCGATCTCTGATATTGAGCACTTTATCCCATAAATATAGCCCACTTGAAGACTATATTTCTTCTTATATATATATATATATATATATATATATATATATATATATATATATATAGTGGTGTCAAAGATAGTAGGAATCTACCTACCCATCTACCTACCTAGATAAATAGATAGATAGATAGATAGATAGGTATAAAAAAACTGAGATAGATACATAGATAGATGGATAGATACATAGATAGATAGATAGATAGAAAATGAACAAACTAAGATAGATAGATAGATATATAGATAGTGAAAAAACTGAGACAGACAGATAGATAGATAGATAGATAGATAGACATGAATAGACTGAGATAGATAGATAGATAGATAGATAAGAACAACCAAAGTTAGCTAGCGCGATATATCGGAACAGCTTGAGTTCGAGGACGTATATGATGTTACTACTACTACTACTACTACTACTACTACTACTACTACTACTACTACTACTGCAGCAGCAGTTTCTCCACTTCTTTTAAAAGAAGCAGTAGGAGCTGTGATCGCGTTTGCCGCAACAATAATGACGAGAAAACGAATTAAAACACGGAAATAAACTATAGCTATCGTAGTAACAGTTGTATTTGTAGTAGTAGTAGTAGTAGTAGTAGTAGTAATGGTAATTTTCCCGTTCACGGCGTAATGCCCGGAGGGTGTGTGACAGTGAATCTACGACGGGATTGTTGACGCCGATTTTCCTTTATTTCACAGAAATGAAAAGAATGAGAAAAAGGCAGTTGTTTGGGAGGGACACATCATGAGGAAAGAGGGACTGGTGAATTTGACACCCACAGAACATATTAAAGATGGACAGAAGAAGACAGCGAGTAACCCACCGGACAAAGCTTTGTGTAAATTGACGACAGTGCAGACATCAGAGACAAATGTGTGCAATACGGTGCAGGTTTTGATAAAATCAGCACATAAGCTTTGCTGTTGGAGTCCAGTTAGAAATAACTTCAAGCTTGTGTAACCAAGTCGCTTAGACGACCTTCTATGATTTCCAAGCATTTTGGATGGGACTCCCAACTCGCCTTAGTCGATTCATCCTTGAAATTAAAAAAGGTCAATTCGCTTGACGTCGTGCCATGAGACTGCCCTAGAATTTCCAAAGGTGAGATGCCCACTGCGTCAGCCACTATAGTTAAGATAAAACAAATGACAAGCAAATACACTAAGACAGATTATGTACATGTTAACACCCCCTAGCAATCAATTATGGTCAGAAGCCTCTTGAGACTGGTGTAGAGAACTATTATTACTATTATTATTATTATTGTTGGTGTTGTTGCTCTTGTTTTGTTTTGACACATAGTGTACGTTTTTGAATACATCGGGTACATCAAGTCATCTGATAGGCCACAACAAGGGTCTCAAAATATTTTCTCAAAATATGCGCCGTACCCAAACGAGCCGATTTTTTTTTTAAGTGACTCTACGTTGGTAAGGTATCCTCAGCCTGGCCAAGAAAGTCCCCAATTTTTAAGAGGATGATTCTAGTGCGCCAATCACCACTGGAATCACCTTGGCATTCCATTCTCGCATTCCAAACAATCTTGCCATCTCAAATTACAAATAGTCTGTAATTTTCTCAGTCACATTGTTTGCTGGATTTGTGTCATTTGGTTTGGCGACATCAATAATATGACAATTCTCGGTGCCTTTATTTAAAACAATAATAGCCGAAAGGTGATGCTGTATCACAGTGCCAGTCAAAGTCACCAAAGATTGCCATATTATTATTATTATTATTATTATTATTATTATTATTATTGTTGTTGTTGTTTTTGTATTCATACTACTACTACTACTTATTATTATTAGTAGTAGTTGTTATCGTCGTAGTAGTCCTATTATAAATTAAACAATAATGTAAGTCTTCCTATTGTTGTAATGTAGCTTTTCAGAGGCGTTTATTTCCTGCTAGAAGAAGGTCCAACTATAAGAACAATGCCGGACTCAAGTTGAGTCCAACCGAAGATGTAAAGAAACCATACAAGACCGATATATATATATATATATATATATATATATATATATATATATATATATATATATATATATATATATATATATATATATATCAACAAATATATGTATTAAACAACAATTTTACAAGTGACAAAGACATTAACATTTGTGTTTGTGTGTGAAAGTAAAGAGTTTGTATTTTGGCGAATGTTCGTACGTACGTGTATATGTGCTTCATGGCTTTTCCCCACAAGTGGGCGAAAACGCGGATCTTTGTGAGAGATTACATTTTTAAATGTGTCCGTTGAAATGCAAAGTAAAAAAGAGCCTGAGGCAAGAAGTCGCCCAGTATTTATAGTATAGGGAGAGCGCCCACAAGTGAACAATTAGAGAATTAAGGAGGAGCTAACTCCGACATCTTCTCTGTGTAATTTTCTATAAATACTTTCATAATAGACCCTGCTCTATGATACCTATACTGTATGAATTGAAACGCACTGATAGATTGGCGGCAAAGTCTTTTACAGTTGAAATGATTAGATGTAACAGCAACTTCTATGCTAAAAGTTTTTTCTCGCACTTTCGGTTTCTGCAGACGAGATGCTAGATCAGGGCCAATTACATTGCATATCCGTCTCTGGATCCTATGAAGAACCCCGAGTCAAACAGAAAGGGCTCCAGATCATATATGGCAGCAATACTCCATGCAAGGGCGAATGGTTGATTTGTAGATTTGACGAGGGAATAAATGAGCATGATTCGAATCAGTAGAAGTAACATGGCGTGTTCTAGATGAAACGGTCTGAACTGGTGGAACTTAAGAATGCATATCCGTCTCTGGATCCTATCAAGAACCCCGAGACAAACAGAAGGGGCTCCAGACCATATATGGCAGCAATTCTTCATGCAATTAAATATTGGAATAAACCAAAGAAACGAGAAGAGGGACGATGCACCTGGCTACCAACGGAAGATTTTAACTCTTCGAATCGCATGTGTCCGGGGATTAGACGACAATAAGCGCCATTGTCAATGGTAGCGGGAGACGAATTGTGGTATGGGTGGAAAAGTTGAGAAAATGGAGATTAGCGAGTGGACAACCCTACGTCCCCGAAAATATAATATCTGTGGGTGGGGGAATCAAGGCACAAAACTGAGCAGAGAATAACGATCAGTACCTCGATGAAGACAATACCTCGCCGCCCGGGCAATCTCCACAAATAATAATGACGTCATCCCTGCTGTCAATGATGTGTGGGTCAGGCGTATTAACAGAAGGAGTTTGTTGAGTGAAACGGGAAAGGAGGGGCTGAGAAATAAAAAATTAGGGTGATATATATATATATATATATATATATATATATATATATATATATATAATGAGTGAGAGAAGTGAAAGAAGGAGATATGAATAGATTTCGATAAGGACAGAGATGGATAGATCTGAACAGTGTGAGATAGTAATAGGGAGAGGGGGCATGAATAGACTGAGATGGAGAGAGAGAGCTGAATAGAGTTCGATATGAACAGACTGAGACAGAGAGATATATCAAGAGAGAAGCGATAGATTGATTGAGAGATGAATAAACTTCGATATAGACAAATTGAGATAGATAGATAGATAGTAAGATAGATGGAGAAAGTGAGAGAGAGAGAAACAGATATATAAACTTAGATATAAACAGATAGAGAGGAATAGACTTCGATATAAACCGACTGAAATAGATAGATAGATAGAGAAAGAGAGAGAGAGAGATAATGCGAGAGAATGCGAGAGAGTGAAATCAGAGAGGTAGATAGATTGATTGAGTACGATAGGATCAGACTGAGATATAGAGAGAAAGAAAGAGACAGGGAGCCGTTATATATATATATATATATATATATATATATATATATATATATATATATATATATATATATATAGAGAGAGAGAGAGAGAGAGAGAGAGAGAGAGAGAGAGAGATAGATAGATAGATAGATAGACCTCGATCTGAACAAATTGAGATAGATAGATAGATAGATAAATAGATAGATAGATAGACCTCGATCTGAACAAATTGAAATAGATAGATAGATAGATAGATAGATAGATAGATAGATAGATAGATAGATAGTCAGTGAATCAGCGGATAGACAAAGAGAAAGATGCATGGACTTTCATATGAAAAGACATCTAAATAGGGAGAGCGAGTGAGAGAAACGTTAAACAGACAGAGCAAGAGACAGAGTTTGAGACAGAGTGACAGAGAGAGACAGAGAAGGAGAGAGGGAGAGAAAGGGAGTGGGAACAGAAGACTGTAATAACAACATTCGCGACGAGAAATAGGTCACGCCTTTTCGTCATTATTTGTTTGAGTAAACAGAGAGACCTTTTTTTTTTCCTCAAAGTAGGTCGTTAATTTTTATCCCCAGTGTATTTGTCACCCCAACTTTTGTTGGTTTGTGAGTGGGCAGACGAGAAGAGTTGTTTTGGTGGGGGGGGGGGGCTCTAAGACCGTTCTAAGCTTGGGGAAAATATTGTCTTGGTCTAGGCTGGAAAAACCTCATCTGCATAGAGCTGGTCTATTCATATAAAACACCTGGAGAGACCATATGCGGCGCGCACCCCAGCATCTTTAGCAGTAACAGAAAGAGGTCCATGTTTGACAGAGAAACGCCTTTTGTGAAACAACAATTTTGTTTATTTAAGTTTATTTTTATATACACGATGTCCCGCAAAATATCTCCACATTTTATTATTTATGGATTATAAAGAGAGAAGCGATAGATGGATATAGACTTCGATAGGAACAGATTAAGATAGATAGATAGATAGATAGATAGACAGACAGACAGACAGACAGACAGATAGATAGATAGATAGATAGATAGATATGAGCGGACTGAGATAGCTAGAGAATGATTCATGTCTACTAGCTGAAGATAGATGAAGACATAGATAGAAGCAATAGATAGAAAGAGAGATGAATAGATACATAGATAGATAGCTGAAGAGATAGATAGATAGATAGATAGATAGATAGATAGCTGAAGAGATAGATAGCTGAAAAAATAGATAGATAGATAATTAGATAGATAGATAGATAGATAATGAAGAATATAGATAGTTGAAGAGATAGATAGATAGATAGCCAAAGAGATAGATAGATAGATAGATAGATAGATAGCTGATAAGATAGATAGATAGATAGATAGATAATGAAGAAGATAGATAGATTGCTGAAGAGATAGATAGGTAGATAGATAGATAGATAGATAGCTGAAGAGATAGCTAGATAATTAGATAGATAGATAGATAGATAGATAATGAAGAATATAGATAGATAGTTGAAGAGATAGATAGATAGATAGCCAAAAAGATAGATAGATAGATAGATAGATAGTAGTTAGATAGATAGATAGATAGCTGAAGAGATAGATAGATAGCTGATAAGATAGATAGATAGATAGATAGATAATGAGAGAAGATAGATTGCTGAAGAGATAGATAGGTAGATAGATAGATAGATAGATAGATAGCCAAAGAGATAGATAGATAGATAGATAGATAGATAGATAGATATATAGATAGATAGACTTTGAAACGGACAAAATGAAATTCTCTGTTGTTATTATTTTTATTTTTAAATTGGCCTGCTTCATTTGTAAACAATAATCTATTAGTCCTCGTTCGATTGTTTTCTGTTCAAATTCCTAGTTTTAGGCTTCTTGTTAACATAATGTTTTGATAAACGGAGAGATTGTTACTGATCCATTAATTTATTCAACGAAAAGAAAAAATAGTTTTAGGTTTAGACCAAGAAACATGCCCTAATGTCACCCGTCCGTGTCCTGGGTAAGACGATAAACTACATCCGACAGCATGGCCTCTGATGAGGAGCGTGAAAAAATATTGAAGGAAAAAATATTACCATCAATGAATTTCTGAAGAAAAATTATTTCTATATCTTTCTATATATCTGTGATGAGGTATTATGTACATTATTTACATTATTGGCACAGTGGATAAAGGCGTTGGTTAGATTCAGTGACAGGACCCAAAGAGTGTGAGTTCAATACCCGGTTAAGGCATTGGAGAAATTAACAGGAGATAACTGACAACTGACATCCATTAAACATGGCACGGGAAAGTCGAACAGTATATCAAAGTGAGCGAAATAAAGGGTTCAGTTCGACATTTCAACCACCTGAAGAATGCCGGAGCGTACAACGGCCGAAACGTTGTAATAAATATGGCGACAAAGATGAGGACAATAGTCCGAATAATGTAAATAGTGTACATAATACCTCATCTCAGACAATTATAGACATACTGAAAGGCCGAAATGTTGTAATAAATATGGCGACAAAGTTTAGAACAATAGTCCGAATAATGTAAATAGTGTACATAATACCTCATCTCAGAAATATAGACAGATACTGAAAGGCCGAAACGTTGTAATAAATATGGCGACAAAGATGAGGACAATAGTCCGAATAATGTAAATAGTGTACATAATACCTCATTTCAGAAATATAGACAGATACTGAAATGCCGAAATGTTATAAATATGGCGACAAAGATGAGGACAATAGTCTGAATAATGTAAATAGTGTACATAATACCTCATCTCAGCAATATAGACAGATTCTGAAAGGCCGAAATGTAATAATTATGGCGACAAAGATGAGGACAATAGTCTGAATAATGTAAATAGTGTACATAATACCTCATCTCAGAAATATAGACAGATACTGAAAGGCCGAAACGTTGTAATAAATATGTCGACAAAGATGAGTTCAATAGTCCGAATAATGTAAATAGTGTACATAATACCTCATCTCAGAAATATACACAGATTTTGAAAGGCCGAAACGTTGTAATAAATATGGCGACAAAGGTGAGGACAATAGTCTGAATAATGTAAATAGTGTACATAATACCTCATCTCAGAAATATAGACAGATGCTTTCCTTTACTACCTTCTGTAGGAGTTTCTACATTTTTCTTTCCGTGTCGTCTGCATATTATATATTGTTAAAATTGTGGACGCCAAAATAATAACTCCTGGTAGGACTTAGAATTCTCTCAGAAGTACCTCACTGTATAAGTTGAAAAAATCCGGTGAGAAGTCAAATCCTTTCTATTTTTATATCTGCTGAACTGATTTCCTATCCTCATTGAAGTTGTTTCCTGCCAATATAGGTTCTTGATTATTCTAATGTCCTTCGCGAATATGTGAAACTTGCCCAGCAGCTCTAATAGATCTTTGTGGCGTACTTTGTCGAAAGCCTTTCCGTAATCTATAAAACATAGGTATACGTCCTTCTGTCTTTGTATTGCTCCTTCTGAAAATAGCGATCACATTCCTTGTTTCAGTGTCTTTTGATGAACCCGCACCGTTCTTGTCCTATTTCAAGTCTGATTCTTTTGCGCAGTCTATTCATCAGAATTTGGATACATTTTGTTATATGGCTCATTAGGTAGATTGTCCGATGGAGTTCACATTCGCTTGCACTTGGCTTCTTAGGCAGTGCTATGAAACTAGATCTACTTAGGTCTTCTGGTATATCACCACTGTCATAGATCTCATTTATTATCCATCTCTTGTCTATGTGGAAATCATCTAACGCTGCCAGCATCTCTATTAAGAATTCGTCTGGTCCTGTCGTGTTGTTTCATTTCAATTTGTGTAGATTCCACTTATTTTAACGTTTCCGGTTCGTCGATATTTCTGTGTATTGTCGGCTGCTCGCTTCCACCGTGGAAGAATTCTCCGATATATTCGTCCCATCTCTGGAGTATGTTTTCTTTCTCTAATATCAGTGTCTATCCTTGAGACGATTTCTTTTTAGTAAATATTCCGGATCAGGTAAGGACTGTAGTTGTCAACAAAGTCTGCAGACATGTTTTTGAGGCCGTTTATTATTGGCATGTAGCCATTTAAAAAAAAAAAAATTTTTTATAAATGATATCCATTTTTTGTTTTCGAGGTTAATGCGTGAACATGAACAATAAATAAAATCCTAGTTGAATTTCCTTGAAAGATATTCGCGCAAGTTGAAATTCAGTTTTCAGTTGCTGGATTTGGGATCCATCTTTCGGATCGATACAAATTAACAGCCCGATTATTTACGTCATTTCACAGCGGAATACTGGCATTTTTCTCAACGAATTCCATAATGAAATGTCGCCATTAAATATCTAATCTCACCGTAATGAAAAATTACTAAAATTAAATCAATTGTTTTTTGTTTGTTTATTACTTTTTTCTTTCTATCAATTTTCGATTTTAGGATATTAATTTAAAAAAAAAATGTTAAATCTGTTTTACAGACCCCATTTTGACGGAACTTATTCGAAGTTGCTTAAATGATTTGATTTGTAATTACCGTGACTCCCCAAGAATAATACGCATTTTTTTTCTAAAAAATATTAAGTAAAATTAAGGGTGCGTATTATGCACAGCTACAAAAATATCTTTAAAAATTGCCGTTTCATAGGTCGATTTCAGTTGCGAAATGACTACTCACCACAGACATACGACAATTTGAGACCAACATTCGGCAATTGCGACCCCATAAGGATGTCGAATCACAACATATGCACCTAAAAATACTTACAAATGTAAAATAAAATGAGAATTATCATAAAACTAAATTAGAATAATTATTATTCTGTATTTAAAACCATTTTTTAGAGCAGGAAACGCTGGGCGTAATGAAATTGGAGAGGGACAATTTATAGAGTTTGATTACAAACAAAAAAAAGGGGGTGCGTATTATGCGTGAGTAGAAGCATTTTCCCACACGTTCAGTACAATTTTAGGGGTACGTATTATGGATGAATGTGTATTATACGTGGGGAATTAAGTTAACTTTTAATAAGTTTGGCTTACTCTGGTAAATGCTATGAGAACAGAGGAACCAATGTTATGTCTGATTTTCTGGGATGAGGAGACGCCATTATTTACATCCGGACTAATATCTTCATCTTTGTTGTTATTATCACAACATTTCGGCTGTACCTCTTGCAGATGATCATGCATCTTCTTAAAAGTTATAGTTAGTCCTTTCTTCCCGCTTTCCTTTATTACTTTTTCTAGGCGTTCTTGCGGTGTTTTTTTTGTTTATGTCTACATCATACCTACTTAATTCATGTCCTCGTTATTTGTTTTCAATATTATCACGTGATGTCGGCCGGCGTTTCGTCCGGTCTTCACCAGGTGCTTGTCGATCCTGATAACCTTTTTTTTTTTTCATCATTTCACACCAAACAAAGCAGGAATGTCACTAGTACGCAGGGGGTGGGGGTTAAGGGAAAGAGAAAACTGAGAATAGTGAGGGTTGAAGAAAGTACAAAAGATGAACGGGATTCAGGAGGACAAAAGACAGCGATTGAGCTTGTATTTAAATTTTTGAAGATTGTAGTTTTCAGGGAAGCGAGTAAACGGAAGGGAGTTCCACAGGTGGGAAGTGCGAGAAAAGTAACTGTTGGAGTAGAAGTGGCGGTCGCGATTAGCTATTCCAGCATAAACGGGTGGGACCTAAATGCCAATCTAGTAGCACGCTTAAATACATGTAGTCGGGGCACCAGGTAATATGCTCGTCAGGGCAGATGCCATGAAAATATTTGTAGAAAATATAGAAGGAAGTTACTCCACGTCGGTGAGAAAGTGACTGGAGTCGAGATGACAAGTAGGATTGATTACATTACAGATTGTTCTTTGGATTTTTTCAAGAATCTAGAGATGTACAGCAGGTTCACGTGACCTTTAAGGGTTTTTGAACTTGACCCTTTATTTAATAATCTAGTCATAAAAGTGATGATTCGTGAATTTCGTTGTATAGTAATTGTAAGTTCAATCCCTGAGCTCGGCAGTACAGACTTAGGCACGGTTGAAACTTGATGAGTCACGATTGTACAATCAAGACGAGATATCATAATGAAGAAACAGGGGTTGGAAAATCAGATACTCACAAGGCAGATTGAAGGTACGTAGAACATATATACATTTTGTTTTAAGCATTTCACCCCAAGCAAGGCGGGAAGCCACTAGCACGCAAAGGGTTACAGAAGATTTGGAGCGAGAGCAGATAGTAGTGATAGAGGAAAGGATGTTTAGAAGGATAGTGGATAGATCAAGGCAACTGGAGATGTCCATTGACATTACATTTGAATAGTTGGAGATTATTCCTATCAGGGAAACAGGAATAGGGAAGGGAGTTCCACAGGCGAGAGGGGCGAGATATAAAGCTATTGGAGTAGAAGAAACGGCTACATTTAACAGTTTCGACAGTGAAAGGGTGAGAGCGATATGCCAGCCTAGTTGAGAGCTTGAATTCATGAAGTCTGTGAACCAGCGAAAGCAGCTCATCGGAGCAATTACCGTGAAAGTGTTTGTAAAAAAAAACAGAAAGAGGCGACGGCGCGTCTGTGTGAGAGAGAGAGAGAGAGAGTGCAGACGAGATGCCAGATCAGGGCCAATTACATTGCATATCCGTTTCTGGATCTTATCAAGAACCCCGAGGCAAACAGAAGAGGCTCCAGATCATATATGGCAGCAATACTCCAAGCAAGGGCGAATGGTTGATTTGTAGATTTGAAGGATCGATTCCGGGGAGAAAAAATTCCTGGTCCGGCACAGGGAGCCAACTTTCCTTGCGGTGGACGAAGCAATTGACTCAATGTATTTGTACCATCTCAGGTCAGCAGTCAACGTGAGACCGAGCAGCCGCAGAGAGAAGCTCTCGAGAAGTTGAGCTTCCGACATTCTAATGGGGAGCAGGGAAGGATCTCTGTGGTGATTAATAGATAGCAGTTTTTTTACTGAGGCGTTAAAGTTAACCAGCCAAGTCCTGACTCAGTTCATAAACGATTAGAGGTCCTTTTCGAGAAGAACGACCAGGTGAGTTTTGTCAGCGACACTAGATTTGTTTTTGAGGCAGGAGTAAACTGTGGTGTCATCCGCGTAGATGCCAACTTGGGAATCTATGGCGTCAGGAAGATCGTTGATGAAGATAGCGGGCTTGAGAAATTGATGGCGGAATAAGGTTTGGGGGAAATAAAAAAAAAGACAATTTATTAAGACTTACAAGGGACAGGAAATTGTGGAGAGCCATGATCGCCTATATCCTGAAGGGGCATGGCGTATGAAGAAGTACACAAAAAAACAAAAAACAAAACAAAAAAACTAAGATGCGCGCTATGAATTCTATTTTCCGTGTCCCTTCAGGACGTTGGCGATCATGGCTCTCCACAATTAGAGAACTTAGTAAGCTTGAGAAAGTGAATGGTGGAACGAGGTTTTTGCAGAAATAAGAAAAATACTGCATTTATTAAGAAATAAAAAGGAAAGCAAATTGTGGAGAGCCATCATCGTTTGAGCCCTGAGGGGACAAAAATCACATAGAGAAGAAGAAGGATAACGCTCCACCGCCATCTTAATACCAAACTTCGAATAGAAACCATGGATAAAATTTTATAATGAAGGGGAGGTGCCAATTAAAAAAAGCAACAACAAAATAAAACAAACTGTCTAATGGAGTGAGGGGTGCCGATAAAACCATAACACGAGACATGAATCTTCATTACTTAGTATTTTATTCCCTCGTATATATCACCATTTACTCTCAGCTAGTGGAGATCTGAAAGGGATCAATGCGTGGACCTTACATTCTATCTGCGATGTGTGAGAGACTACCTCTGACGGTCTGGTTTGGCTGGTTACATATCCATGTGTCAAACTTTCTCGTTCTCACACATAAAATACGGGATGCATGTGTATGGTTACGTACTTTTGATCTGATGGCCTCCAGAGAAATTGAGAGCAATATCTATTCAAGAATGTGTTGCGCCAGTTTTCCAAGCGACACGAATGATTGATTGAATGATTTGTTTTTTTTACGCTTTATAAACCATATTTAAAACCAGAAAATAATTTAAGAATGTAAGAAAACAAGCAAAAAACAAAACGCTGACAAATACTAATCCAATAATATCGTCATCGCTATCGAAATCGCGAAAGATCATTGACTTATGTGGTCACAAATTCCAGTGGGTAAGAAACATACACGGTTAAAAGATTGTAAGCGATCTGGGATTGCAAAGGAAATATTTGTCACAGATTGCTTCCACAACGCAGAGAATAAATCACTAAGTTCAGTTTCGAATATCGGGGGCAGAAAGAAATGCCGAAAACTCGATTCGCAGGTACTATCTCACAAATCCCAATGCACGCAACCAGTCAGAAAAAATAACTCAAGCTCCGACAAGCGCGGTAGCCAAAATGCCCGAATTTTTCTTTCCGATTCGAGAACACCAACTGCTTTTATCCGCCGAGCATTTTTTTCCTATTCGTCGACAACTGGGAGAGGACGCCCAATTTTTGCATATCAAAATACTTTTACAGCGACTCCTTCGGCGAACTTGCTTTTTAATGTAAATATTTCGTCTTCAGCATGTCATGCGGAATACGTGCCCTTTTTTGGGGGGTAAGTAATTTTCTTTTTCGCTTGGTTTGACGAGGTAAGCCGCCGTTTTCTTTGCTATAAAGATGTTTCATGTATCAGCCTCCTCTAATAAAAAAAATACAATGTCGCTCTCTCGCTTTTGGTATTTCTGTGTTCTCTTGGCCTCTCTGTGATATGCCAATGCAGAACTAGATATAAACAACTCCCTATGTATCGTTCATTAAAAATAGAACCAAAGTATAATAATAAGACTACTTTATATCTGAAAATAAGGCATATTACTTACGCTATTCAACAATACAGCACTCTTCCATTCTTTTTTATGGGTCGCGTCCCTTCAGATATTGGCGCCAAAATGTCATCATTTCATCTATTCTTGCACTTTTGGAACTCACTTCTGGTTTCTTGTGTTCTTCTGGTCTTCTTGATAATGTTTTTTTTCTCATTCTCTAACACTCAGTAACCCCTTACATCTTAGTGGCTTTATTGCCTTGCTTGTGATGAAATGATTGAAAAAAGCGTCATAAAATTGCATTCGATTGTCCATATTTTCTTTTTGTATCTAGACTCTATGAATGTAAGTGTCATCCTAGATTGGCAAAAAGTGCTCATCATTTTACAGTCGAAATGTAACCGCAAGTTCTATGCTAACAGTTTCTTCTATCAAGCTTCTCGCTTGTGGAAATCTCTTTTGGCTTCTTGATTCCCAGTTACCTTTGATCTTCAAAAATTTAAATGCAGTGTCAATCGCTATCTGCTTAATTTCTTTTTCTTTTCTCGCTCCTTAACATTACTTTTTTCTTTTTCTGTTATTGTTTCGCACTTAGTGGCTTTTCTGCCTTACTTGGGGTGAAATGAAAACTATTTTGCTGGGCGGACCTTAATTACAGTTTCTGGGAAAAAAGCGCATGATCGGCACTTGAACAACATGAGTACCTCGACCATGATGACTTGTCATACCAGGTTTATCAACAGTTTTGGCTACCCAATTTCACTTATAAATCTTGTGTCAACAAGTTTTATGGATTTCATGGACTTCCTTATTTTGTCGTTTACCCAAGTAGATAACATCAAGATCACCTTCCTGACACAGCGATTTTTTTGTGGGTGAATAATATCTGGCATGACATTTTTTGGTGTGTGGAGGGGGTAATTCAGACTTAATATTGTCGTAAACAGTCTGTCAGCCAAGGCTGAAAGATTCTGTTTGTTTTACATTTTAAATCATATCTGAGAGAAAAGGGTAATTGCACGCAAGTGAAAGTTTCAAATGCGACTGGAGTTCTAACCCATATATATATATATATATATATATATATATATATATATATATATATATATTATCGCTCTCCCGTCGAACTCGACGTATGAGGGTCAGACAGATCAGTTCCCAGAAACTGAAAGCCCGACAGTCACACAAGATTTGATTATAGTGGTGAAGGCTTTGTGCAGGGCCATCCACACTTTTTGGAGGGACGAATACAGGGACCTGGTGCAACGAATGCTACAAGGTCCCCAAACGACCCTCCGCAGGTTTTGAATTCAGAGTTTTCCTTCTCCTAGACCAGTTGCCATCCAAGGCTATAGAACCCAGTCTGTCCTGCTATTTACCCATAGTTGGAGGGAGAAGAAGAGGATTCACACCTTTCCCAAGGGTATTAGCACGTAAGTGAATGTAATGGAATATATATATATATATATATATATATATATATATATATATATATATATATATATATATATATATAAATCTTTTAAAAAAATATGATTCCATCGCGACATAAGAGTTCTCATATTTCAAAAACAAAAGCTAAAAAAAACAGCTCTGTTTCATCATTTAGGTTTTGCATTTGAAACATGAGAACTCTAATGTAGCGATGGAATCATATTTTTAAAATATAATTAAACAGAATTTAGAACTTTCTAAAAAGATAAGAAAAGTATCATCTCAGATATATATATATATATATATATATATATATATATATATATATATATATATATATATATATATATATATATATTTGTTAAAGGGAAGTTTCTAAAAAGCTTCGACAGTTTATCAGGTCGGATTTAATTTAAAAGTAAAAGAAACGTTTAAAATAACCCGAATAACTGAATTTAATTTGTATTTTAGAAGAGATTTATACATTCCATTTTGCCAGAAGAAAAATCCTCCGTTCTGAACGCTACCATATCCCAACGCCTTCAACTTATCAAAGAATGTCTGTCAATTATATGTCAATTGCGATTCTCTTTTATAAAAATTAAACCATTACTCATTAGACTATAAATCGTATTTATATAAAAGAAACCTCCAAGTGATACACAGTCGATTAGTGTGCAAACACTTTTCTATCCACGAAATCCAATAACACACCACACAATTCAATTACCGCCGTAATTAAAGACTAATTCAAAATAATGACATTTGCGATAAAATAAATTTTCTAATGCTCTCTCTTTTTTCATTGGAAAAATATCTTTTATACTTAGAAATTCCCGATGCTTGTGTGTTCAACTTTTAAAGCAGACACAGGTGTACTAGAGATGTTTTCTACAGAAGGATGATGAGAATACCATGAATTGAACATGTAAGCAAGTCGAGGTTTTAGAGAAAATGGAAATAAAAAGGAAACTTATACTTAACATCAGGAAGAGGCAGTTGAAATTTCTACAGAAGGATGCTGAGGATACCATAGACCGAAAATGTGAGCAACTGCGATGATTTGGAGAAAATGGAAACAAAAAGGAAACTTATACTTAACATGAGGAAGAGGCAGTTGAAATTTCTACAGAAGGATGCTGAGGATACCATAGACCGAAAATGTGAGCAACTGCGATGATTTGGAGAAAATGGAAACAAAAAGGAAACTTATACTTAACATGAGGAAGAGGCAGTTGAAATTTCTACAGAAGGATGCTGAGGATACCATAGACCGAAAATGTGAGCAACTGCGATGATTTGGAGAAAATGGAAACAAAAAGGAAACTTATACTTAACATGAGGAAGAGGCAGTTGAAATTTCTACAGAAGGATGCTGAGGATACCATAGACCGAAAATGTGAGCAACTGCGATGATTTGGAGAAAATGGAAACAAAAAGGAAACTTATACTTAACATGAGGACGAGGCAGTTGAAATTTCTACAGAAGGATGCTGAGGATACCATAGACCGAAAATGTGAGCAACTGCGATGATTTGGAGAAAATGGAAACAAAAAGGAAACTTATACTTAACATCAGGAAGAGGCAGTTGAAATTTCTACAGAAGGATGCTGAGGATACCATAGACGGAATATGTGGGCAACGACGATGTTTTGGAGAAAATGGAAACAAAAAGGAAACTTATACTTAACATCAGGAAGAGGCAGTTGAAATTTCTACAGAAGGATGCTGAGGATACCATAGACCGAAAATGTGAGCAACTGCGATGATTTGGAGAAAATGGAAACAAAAAGGAAACTTATGCTTAACATCAGGAGGAGGCAGTTGAAATTTCTACAGAAGGATGGTGAGGATACCATAGACGGAATATGTGGGCAACAACGATGTTTTGGAGAAAATGGAAACAAAAAGGAAACTTATACTTAACATCAGGAAGAGGCAGTTGAAATTTCTACAGAAGGATGATAAGAAATAACGAAAAGGCAAAACTTATTAAGAGCTACAAGGGACAGGAAGATGCGGAGAAAGAACACGGCAAATAAAAGAAGACAGACGTAACCACACCAAGATTTTAAAAATCTAACAATGATTTTTTAAAGATTTTTAGCACTCTGAACATTGCGTGGCAGGTCCTAGCTGTGAAGATTTGAGATGGTGGAACTAAGGAATGTAAATCATCCGAACATCTGTCATGGTAACATCGATCAAGGGGCGTTTCGTGTGTGGGATAAAGTGGGAGAATAATTTCTTAAGCACAATGCTGCTTAATAACTTTTGAACTATGTCGAGGAGGCTCAAATATTGCAACAATATTCCATTCCTTGTCTGATTTGACTCTTATAAAGAAAAGCCATGACAGTGGACTGAACGATTTTGGGGGGATCGCTACGACAAAGAAAAGAGAAGTGAACTGTTAAGTGATAACTGCCCTCCTGTACGGCATTGAATGCTGGATAATTTCCTCAAAGATGAAGAGACTTGAAGCAACAGAAACATGCTGAGGATACCATGGTCCCGAATATGTGAAAAACGACCAGGTTTCGGAGAGAATTGAAACTACAAAGAAACATATACTTAACATCGGGAAGAGACAGTTGACATTTCTGGCGCACGTAATGAGGAAAGATGGCTTGGAAAACCTGATACTAACGGGACAGATTGAGGGGAAAAAGTGACAGAGGAAAGCAGCGGGTAACATACTTGAGGGTTGAGATAAATAACAAAAAAGACAATATTTATTAAGAACGACAAGGGATAGGAAGATGTGGAGGTTCATGAACGGTACATAACAGAAGACAGGCAAAGCATACCAAGATTTTAAAATGTTTTTTAATGTTTTTTTTTCTTTTTTTTTGTTCACCCAATGCAAAAGAGTGGGGATTGTTTACCATCGTGAACGTGGCATGGCATTATCTAGCTGTGAATGTCTGAACTGGTGGAACTAAGGAATGTAACTTATCGGAACATCTACCATAGTAATTGCGATAGAGTATTAATAGGCTAGTAACGTTTCGTTTATGGGACAAGGGTCTCAGTGGGGAAGAATAATTCATTACGCACAAGACCGCGTAATAATTTTTGAACTCAGTCTAAACTGGACCGTTAGTGGCACCAGTTCAGATATTGCAACAATACTCCATTTTTGGTCTGATCTGACTCATGTAAAGATAGACAATAGCAGCTGAATGGGACCGCTTCGACAAAGAAAACACTAGTGAACTATTATGTAATATCTGTCCTCCCGTACTGCGGTGAATGATACACAATACCGTCAAAGATGAAAAGGAGACTTTAGGCAGCAGGAGGATGCTGAGAATATCATGAGACGAACATGTAAACAACAACGAAGTTTTAGAGAAAATGAAAGCAAGAAGGAAACTTATAGATATCAGGAAGAGGCATTTGACATTTCTGGGTCATATAATGAGGAAAGAGGACTTAGAAAATTTGATACTCACAGGGTAGATTGAAAGCAAGAGGGACACAGAAAAACGCATAATTTAGTGAGCTTGAGTAAATAAACGGCACAAGGGTTAGTAGAAATAAAAAAAGACATTTTCGACAGATATTATCGCTTACGTCCTGGAAGCAGACGGCACATAGAATGGTCTGAATATCGCATTTTTATAAAAAAAAATATTTCGTTTTTTGTATTCGTTTGTGAATTAATGCATAGAAAATTTAAATACACGCAAATATTTTTATATCTTTCGAACACTATCTATTTTGTTGATAAAATATCATTTCTTACTCAAAAATGGTAACTTTAAAATTCTTATTCATAGCTTCCACTACAGATGAAAATACCGGTCATTAATTAAAACATAAATTAAAATCATTTTTGTCTGAAAAGTTTTTCCATTATTTAATTTTCATTATCTTTTAATACAGCGTAGTTTCTTTGTAACAAAAATATTCACTGAAAAATTATTTTTTTAACTAATTATTTTCAAAAGTTTAATTAAATTAACCTTTTTTTTAATATTATATAATTCTTTATTCATTTTTTCTTAATATAATTTTTAATCATTTTAAAATTTGAACAACAAAGTTAATCTCGTCACCGCCTCGAGATTTTAAAGTTTGATTAACAGGATTTTGATAAAGGCAGTAATACTTCAGAAAACATTAACCGAATTCATCGGCATATTCTTTCGATCCATCAAAAGTGACAAGCCGATAATACAATATGACTTTTCAGCTATCAGAGTTTCTGATCTATTACAGGGGAGTTCATACCTTTTGAAAAATACGCGTCCAAGGATTTCACACTTTCTTTTGATTTATAGAAAATAATCTCTATCCCATCTTTATCAATCTATCTATCTATCTATCTATCTATCTATCTATCTATCTATCTATCTATCTATCTATCTATCTCATTCTACTCATTATCTATCTATCTATTTTCATTCTACTGATTATCTATCTATCTATCTATCTATCTATCTATCTATCTATCTATCTATCTATCTCATTCTACTCAATATCTATCTATCTATCTATCTATCTATCTACCTATCTATCTATCTATCTATCTATCTATCTATCTATCTCATTCTACTCAATATCTATCTATCTATCTATCTATCTATCTATCTATCTATCTATCTCATCCTTTGATACGAAGAAAGATACACTCAAACAGGATCTTCCACAGAACTAAATAAACTACTCTTCCCTCCTTCCCTCTCTATTACAACAATCTCTCTCAGTCATCCTCTACCATGAGTGTCCCTTGGGTCTTATATTAGTTGACTTAAAAATCTATCTCCCTCTGACTATATATATATATATATATATATATATATGT
>OZ038485.1:13296502-13339002 GCA_964036315.1 Acanthosepion esculentum | reverse complement strand
TTGCTTTCTATCCGTTTTTCGCCATTAGACTATTTCGGTCATTTGGTCCGACACAACTCGACTCACACTTCCTTCTTTGTGTTCACGTCAACCGAAAAAAAAATAACCATAAAAAAAAACATGGCTCCCCAAAATATCGTCATCTGACAATCATTTATCCAACAACTGAATGTAATATGAATAAATATAATTTCCTCCCAGTTTCTTTGTCGATGGTTATGGTTGCACGCCTGTCCTGTGGGTGACTTGCTATGGTTAACAAGCTAATGTTGTAGACCAGCAATGATTTCTAATCTTAGGGCAAACTCGACTAAATTTAGCTAATTTAGTCTAAATTTTAGACTAAATGGGCGCCGAGACATGAATTTATAGTTAATAAGCTAGTCTTGTCGACTATTATTCCAGCAGTAGGTAGTATTTTTATTGGGGACTCTTCAATTGCAGCCTTGTGGCAGGATAAGTTGATTAAAAATAAGTTGATTAAAATTAAACGCAAGAAGGAAACATTGAATGAATGCTAAAAGTCAGAATATACTTATTTAATTTTTTTAAAGCATTTCACCCCAAGCAAGGCGTGGTACCACTAGTACGCAAGGGGTTACAGAGAGTGGGAGCGAGGGTAAAGAGGCGTGATGGAGGAAGGGATGAAGAGAAAAATGGGGGATAGATCAAGGCATCTGGAGATGTCGATTGACATTACATTTTAATAGTAGGAGGTTCTAGCTATCAGGGGAATAAGTAATAAGGGAAGGAATTCCACAGACGGGAGGTGCGAGACATGAAGCTATTGGAGTAGAAAAGACGGCCATATTTAACCGTTTCGACAGTGAAAGGGTGGGACGGTGATGCCAGCCTAGTAGCACGTTTAAATTCATGCAGTCTGGGCACTAGCGAAAGTAGCTCGTCGGAGCAGTTACTGTGAAAGTATTTATAGAAAAGACAGAGGGAGGCGACAGCGTGTCTGTGAGAGGGCGACTGTAGACGAGATGCCAGATCAGGGCCAGTCACATTGCATATCCGTCTCTGGATTTCGTCGACCACCTTAAAACGAACAGCGGGGGTTTCACATCATATATGGCAGTAGTATTCCATGCAAGGGCGAATGTTTGATTTATAGATTTGAAGGATTGTCTCGGACGAGAAAAACTTTCTGGCATGACACAGGGAACGAACTTTATAATGACATTATCTGCGTTCTCTCCCATTAATGAATAAAGCTGACTTACAGTTTCAATGAAGATGCACATGTATATATATATGTTAAAAATATAATTTTAAGGTATGGTTTTTATGGGTAAAAAAAAATGTGTGTGTTGGTGTGTCTGTGTGTGCGCATATATGTGTGCGGAAAGAGAAAGTCTGTAGACATAAGAATCAGCACTGTATGGCGACAGCCATCTTTATGCTTTGATTGATCTTTAGACTTGGCCTGAAGATCGCATTGAAGCCTGAAACTGACAATCACCATGCGCTGTTGATTCCTTTGTCTTTACCTGTTCAATTTTTGTTTCCGATACGGCGCATTCTTCCCCTAAAAACGCATCTTATATATATATATATATATATATATATATATATATATATATATATATATATATATATATATAATTAAGTAATTCATCGAGTCTGAAACCTCAACAGAATGCAGAAAGCACTGGACGGCCGTTTCGTCCTATATTTGGGACTCATCAGCAGTGCTCATCCACTACCGAGAACTGTCCGGCTTTCCCTTCTCGGTAGTGGATGCGCGCTGCTGATGAGTCCCAAATATAGGACGAAACGGCCGTCCAGTGCTTTCTGCATTCTGTTGAGGTTTCAGACTCGATGAATTACTTAATTATAATTATCAAATCCTCCTAATAATTTCTATGATATATATATATATATATATATATATATATATATATATATATATATATATATATATATGCTGTAACAGCAAAATTTTCCAGATTGTGCAACATCATAATTGTCCATTCAACAAAATGCTTAATATCTAAAAACACTAAACTAATTCAGGTTTTCAGATAAGACGTGTAGCCATTTTGACACCATTTGAAAAAACTTTTGATTTCTTCAGCTGGAAAGAGAAAATTTTAAAAATTGTTTTGTGTCAGACCCACTGTCTTCCCAACTGAGCAAAGGTGAGAGGAAAAAGATCATTCATGCCTTCAGTAATGGTACCAACATTCATACTCAGGCTTCCATCATCAAAGTTCATTCAAGAACCATAAAAAGAACGGTGAATAAGTTTAAAAAAGAGGGAACATTAGAGAGGAAAACTGGATCAGGAGATCACAACAGGAAGAGGGATCATCATTTCATCTTAGAACTAAAGAGATCAATTAGAAAAGATCCAACTCAATTTATAAGACATTTGGCACATGAGAGAGGAGTTTCAGCTCCGAGCTTTAAACAAAGAATGTAAATGAAATCATTCGTGAAACCTGTGAGGCACCTTATTCCTTCTGGAGAGAAAGTTAGAAGGTTAGAGAAGAAGTTCATCTTGAATAAGTTGAAAAATGATCTTGGAATAATATATATATATATATATATATATTTGAAGAAATATACTCTTAAGGTGTGCTATCAGAGATAGAGCGTGTGTAAATATAAAAGTGAACATTGAAGCCAACACTTAGAGGTGACAGGCTCAGGCGTAGAATCCCCGACTGACGCCAATTCAGATCCTGACTAGAGGCAACCCGACGTGTAGCCTCACTGATAAGCTGTGATACAGCGAATCAATCTGTCTGTGGATGACTATATATATATATATATATATATATATATATATATATATATATATATATATATATATATGATGAATAATTATTCATACTCAATACTTGTGGCCTGACGATTGCGTCCAGCATGAAACAGCCTGTCGCCTCTAAGTGTTGACTTCAATGTTCACTTTTATATTTACACACGCTCTATCTCTGATATTGAGCACTTTATCCCATAAATATAGCACACCTTAAGAGTATATTTCTTCATATATATATATATATATATATATATATATATATATATATATATATATATATATATATATATATATATATGTATATAACAAAGAGAAAAACCATATTTAAAAATTCTAAGAAATGAAATGAAAGAATTTCGTCACAGAATTTTAGACAAAACTGGAAAATCCGAGGTATATATGGATTTAAAACACCGTGCCAAAAAAAAAACAAAAACAAAACAAAACAAAAAAACAAAGATAAAGATCACAGTAACAAAATATATACTGGAAATTTAAACATTGTTATATAAAAAGCATAATAATGCAAAATATATCACCTTTAACCAGAAGAATATAAATATCATCGCCATTATGCCGGCAGCCATCTTTGATTAGATGTAGGAACAAAAGAACGTTTCGCCCATAAAAACGAAATATGAAAATACTTACATAACGTATTAGCAAGGGAGTCTTTGAAAATTCTGATGCCGTTCATGTCTGAAATTCTTACTTTTCACCAATTCTTGTTGTCTGGATTACCATTTTCCTAACCGGCGTCCATTATTTTTTGCCGACATATTCTCTTTCCACTTACATAACACGTTGACAGCATCTGATGTTCCTGCGAAATTCTTCTGGCAGACAAAAGAAAGTAAAAACTCGATTGACCTCGCCGGCAGCCAGTTCTACTGCTTGTCATTTGTAGCGGGAAATCTTTTTCAGTTTCCTAGCGGACAGCCTTCGGCAAGTTTTTCTGACATCATTGGAAGAAGAAAATCGCAAAATGTCTAAGGACAAAGGACAATAAGTGTATTAATTCGCAGAATCCATTGTAAATAATTATTCATACTCAATTGGTTAATAACATTAAAAGTAGATTTATTTAACGAAAAAGATGTTTTACAAGCATAGTACTAAACGCTTTGTTGAAATATATAAAAACAATTTACTATTCCTAGTCTGTTGAACCAGATATTTAAGTGTGAAATAAGTCTCTTTCTTCTATGTCTAGCCACTTCTTGCCGTGTCCTGAGTGTCAATTTTTCTAAACAGCCTTTTCTCATTATGTGTCCTAGAAATGTCTATTGTCTCCTTCCGATTCCAAGTTTATTTTGCTTCCATTTTTCTTAAAATCATCTCATTAATAAAATGTTAAATGGATGGGATTTTCCCCATCCTTCTGTTACTTCAAGTCTTCTTCATCTGTGAGAACAGGTTCCGGTATAAACTCTCCTATAGAAGGAATGATATTCAGCATCCATTGTTTAGATTTTGGAAGACATATTTTGCGATAACCAATGCACTTTCCGATTTCGGTCTTATAATTCTACGAATAATATCAACGTTATGGAAACTAATCGACAATCGATGACAGTGGTTTATTCTTGCAAATGAATTCATAACTTTTTTTCATATGATATTTCTCATTTTCTAATAAAGATGTTTCAAGGATAGACACTTAACTGCTATCAGGAAAATAATCTGAAACAATACATAAAGATGTTCAGTGATATCAGTCTATATCTCTGAGATGAGGTATTACGATTACTTACAGTATTTACATTTTTCGGGCTGTTATCCTCATCTTCATAGCCATATTCACAACGTTTCGGCCTCTATGTCCCTGAGATGAGGTATTACGATTATTTAAAGTATTTACATTTTTCGGACTGTTATCCTCATCTTCATTGCCATATTCACAACGTTTAGGCCTGTATATCTCTGAGATGAGGTATTATGATTGCTTTCAGTATTTACAATTTTCGAACTGTTAACCTCATGTTTTATAAAATGTTTTCATTTTTCAAAACACGGTCAAGATATTATGTCCATGTTCAAAGTTAATCTTATTAAATGTTGATTTCTTTTGTTTTTATTAATTAGGCTTCCATTATTTTTAGCCTTTTTTTGCATGTAGATGATGTTATTATATTTGTGTTGTCAACAACTATGTTACGCATTGTGTCCAGTAAGTCTCCACGAATATTTAAATGAGATCTAATTGAGTCAGAAAGGTGTAGAGTGAGTCTTCGTGTCAAACATGTTGTAGTGTGGCCTATATAATTATTTACGAATTTTGATTGATGAGGAATACAATTGGTTAATGGTCATTTAAATTCGTAAATAATATTTGCCCTATTTAAGTGAATTATTATTTTTAACTCTAAGGTTATGAAAACATTTTAAAAAACATACTTACAACAAACAATTTCTTATTTTAACAGTTAAAGTATAATCCTTGAAAATGGCTAAATGTATAGCCGAAATCGCTCGGATAAAAAGAACATTCGGACAGTTTTTATATAATTTATCATCCGAAAAGAAAAAAAATTATTAGATCGCATGAGAAATTGTATAAAAAACTAAATAAAAGCACCTTGTCTGTCGCTTTCAATGAAATGTGCATATTTAAAGAGTATTTTATAATGTCTAATGGAGCTGAACATTATTTTTATGTTTCGATGCATTTAAATTGATCAAATTTTATTTCAGAGAACAATAAAATTAAATTTTGTTTGATTAAAACCCTGCTAACATGGAAGTACCCAAGAATCCTTTGAGGCACATAATGCGTTATGAGTTCAAGAAAGGAAACTCAGCAGCCGAAGTGGCTAGAAACATTCACTCGGTTTATGGAGAGGACTGTGTGAATGAAAGAACTTGCAGAAGATGGTTTGCAAAATTCAGAGGTGGAGATTTCACCCTTGAAGATGAAGATCGAACCGGACGTCCAGTTGAGTTTGATGAAAAGCCTCTTGAAGCAGCCCTTGAAGAAAATCCTGCTTTATCACTTGAGGAATTGGCAGTGGTTCTCAGTTCAAACCATACACCTGTTCATCGTCATCTTCAACAACTTGGAAAAGTTCCTAAACTTGGAAAATGGGTGCCTCATGAATTGACTGAAAACAACCTCAAATCCCGAGTTGACATCTGCTCTTCTCTCCATTCTCTCCAATTTGTTTCACCTTTTTTGGATAGACTTGTGACTGGCGACGAAAAATGGATCTTTTATCGAAATGTTAAGCGTCGTAGACAGTGGCTTGGTAAACGGGAAGGACCCCAGCCACAGGCGAGAAGGGAACTTCATGGGTAAAAGGTTCTTCTTTCTATCTGGTGGGATTGCCAAGGAATAATCCACTTTGAATTCTTACCACCTAATGCAACAATTAATGCTCAAATATACTGTCAGCAATTAGAGCGTTTGAACCAAGCTTTGGGGAAAGAAAGACCTGCTCTAGTGAATCGAAAACGGGTGATATTTCATCAGGACAATGCGCGACCACACACAGCAAGAATCACGTCACAAAAGATCGAAGAACTTGGTTGGGAGAAAATTCCTCATCCACTTTATTCTCCCGACCTTGTTCCTTCAGACTACCATTTGTTTCGTAGCTTACAGAATCATTTGGAAGAAACAGCTTTTGTAACACAGGAAGAGGTTAAAACTGACATTTGTGAGTTCTTCGAATCAAAACCAAAAGAATTTTACAGTAATGGAATTAGTAAGCTTGTTAATAGATGGAAGGAAGTCATAGATAATCAGGGAAAATACATTGTTGATTGAATCTGTAATTAAATGTAACATTTGGTCACTTGTTTTCACCTAACCACCTGAAGAAGGCCAGAGCGTACAACGGCCGAAACGTTGTAATAAATATGGCGACAAAGTTGAAGACAATAGTCCGAATAATGTAAATAATATTAAATATTTGTCTGATTAATCATTCTCTATGGATATGCTCATCATTTTTTGTAAAAGATTAAAAATACAAAACGAGGATTTCTTTTTACGTAACTTTCCTTGCCTTTGTCTATCTTAAGGAGCCTTTTTCTTTTCGCTAAAAGCTGTGGTTGCTTAAACGGTGGGGTCTTCTCTCTTCTTTATAAACAACACGCAGTTATTTTACTTCCTTTCCTATTCTCTCTCTCTGTCTCTCTCTCACTCCGTCTCTGTCTGTCTGTCTGTCTCTCTCTCGTCTGTATTTGTTCACAGCCATTCATTTCCATTTCTGTAACTATTTGTCTAGGATTGAAACGAATGTCTCGTCGCAACGGTTGTCCTTGCTAACGTCTCTGTTAATATGCTTACGCTGTTTAATATTAAAATACCTACATGGCAGTGAACCACATCAAACGACAGAGTTGTACTTCTATGGGCAAATATCAAGAACCACATACACAGAAGAAGTGATATCATAAAGAAACTGATATTTACAATCAGAACTTAAGGTATCTGGTAGTTTAATATTTATTTTTATACATTCTTTTTATTGATACAAATATTTAAGTAAATGCTCTGTTTTATAATAAACATTATTAAGAACATTTACCGGCCTGAATGTCCGAGAAATTTTCATAGAAAATATTCGTCCTCCGACAGAAATCGAACCTGTATCCTATACAGAATCGTCATATAGCCTTACGTGCCTTAACAGATCGAGCCACGGCGGATCGTTCGATTAGCAAGGTTGATTTTATTGTTTTTAAACTTCAATCTTCCATGAATCTCTCACGTACATTCATATCTGCTCAAAGCGTATCCAAATGTAAACAAATGACGTCACACATAATGAAATGGACAAATCCGACAATTATTTTAAGACATTTTTATGTTTATTCATTCTTTTTATAGATACAAATATTTAAGTAAATGCTCTGTTTTATAATAAACAGTATTAATAACATTTACCGGTCTGAATGTTTGAGAAATTTTCATAGAAACTGTTCGTCCTCCGACAGGAATCGAACCTGTATCTTGATGCCCTAGACTACAAGACCTTGTACCAAGACATACTTCATTATATGTCCCAGATAATACAGCCGTCTTGTTCAGATTATACATATTTCTTTATGATATCTCTCCTTCTGTGTATATGCTTCGTAATATTTTTCCATAGAAGTACAACTCTGTCGTTTGATGTGGTTCAATACCATATAGATATTTAAATATTAAACAACATTTCACCACTCTTTTCTTCGTTTCATTTCTATTTATACTTTGCTCTGTTTCTAAAAGGCATCTTCAGCCATTCCTTTAGGTTTTCTGCGTCAGATTTTCCAACCAGGGAAGATCGAGATAATTCATCGGTTCCAAGGTGAAGCCAACCCGACCTTTGGTATTATTTATAAAATTCTATTGTGTGAACCAGAGTCTTAATTTTATTTCAACAAGAATACTCTGTAAGGAAATTACGATTCGCACCGAAATTCTCTTTTCTGGTGTTTTAAAAGCAAAAGACTTCTTTGTCGAAGAGCGTGTCTTTTATTCTTTGAAATCAACAGGGTGTTTTCACTTTGCGAAACTTGCTACAAAGAAAGGATAAAAAGAGGAAAAAGTAAGGGTGCCGAGAACCAGGAAATTAATATCCCCAGTTTGAGTGTAACGAGTAACACTTGTTGATGTTTCTAGATCCCGACATTAGCAGGGTTTCAAAGGACAACCTTTGCGACTAGACATTTGTCTCAGTAAATCCTAGATAAATTCTTACAGAAATAGGAATGAAGGGCTGTGAACAAATAGAGACGCGAGAGAGAGAGAGAGAGAGAGAGAGAGAGAGAGAGAGAGAGAGAGAGAGAGAGAGAGAATAGGAAAGGAAGAAAGATAACTGCGTGTTGTTCCGGGAAGAAGAGAAAAGGACCCGCCTTTTAAGCAAAAACAGAGGTGCGTTTAGTGAAAAAGAAAGAGGCTCCTCCCAAAACACAAAAGCAAGGAAGGTTACGTAAAAAAGAAATCCTCGCCTTTTACTTTGAAGCTTTTACAAAAAATGATGTGTATATCCATTTAAAACTTGCGTTAACGGAACTTCATCACAGGATACTAGACAATTACAAAGGCACCAAAATAATGTTGAAAAAAGGACTCAGAAAGCATTATATATAAATTGTTTTGCAACAACATCCCCTCCACACATATACGTTGTATATATATATATATATATATATATATATATATATATATATATATATATATATATATCTCACTTATATGATGTATTTCTGTGTTTGTATATATATATATATATATATATATATATATATATATCTCACTTATATGATGTATTCCTGTGTTTGTATATATATATATATATATATATATATATATATATATATATATATATATACATACACACATACATATGTGTGTGTGTGTGTGTGTGTGTGTGCAAATAAATAATAGGAAATAGATTAAATCCGACAAATGTATTTAAATGTATATTCTGCTCATTCCTCATTTTTTATGGATACACTTATTTGAGTAATCGCTCTGTCCTTCAGTTAAGCAACGTTAATTAAATTTACCGGCCTGAATGTTCGAGAAATTTCGTAGAAAATACACGTTCTCCGACAGGAATCGAACCTGTATCCTATAGTACGAACGTGTGTGACTAAAAGCAGTAATTCGAGCTTTGCTTAACCGGAAGTTCTGTATGCCTGAAGGGTCATAGCACGACAGACTTAATTGTGGTTCCGTTTGATTCTTTCTTTCTTTCTATCTATCTATCTCTCTATCTATCTATCTATCTATCTATCTATCTTGGTCTCTTCATGTCTATCTGTCTCTCTTGGTCTCTTCATATCTATCTATCTATCTATCTATCTATCTATCTATCTTGGTCTCTTCATGTCTATCTGTCTCTCTTGGTCTCTTCATATCTATCTATCTATCTATCTATCTATCTATCTATCTATCTATCTATCATAAACGTAATTTATATTGTTTAATTAAAAGCAAAACATTTACTTAAATAGGTGTAATCATAAAATATAGCGTATAAAGAGAAATATATGTATGTATGTATATATAAATATACATACATACATACACACATATAGGCTGCGATGGATAAATTTTCATAGAAATGGCGCAAAATTGAAAATAACTATGATATCTCATTTTAACAAATCTATTTACCTAAATCTCTTGAAATTCTAAACAGTAAATTTATTCAATAAAACCAAATTGGCTTCAACAACGGCCTCCAGACGACTTCGGAATCTCCTGCAAATCTTTCTGGACGGTCACCTTGTTTAAGTCGGTTAATCCTGTTATAATCTTTGCCTTCAGTTCATCTTTGGTGTTACAAGGAGTTTTGCTGGTCTCTCGCTCAACAGCGCCCTACACATAATAATCAAGGGGGTTGCAGTCTGGGGAGTTAGCTGGCCAGGTGTAAGGGGGATGTAGTCGCAGAAATTGTCTCACAGCCATGATTGGGTTCTTCTGTTTGTGTGGTATGGTGCAGAGTCCTGTTGCCTAGATATAGTGACTTCTATCAGTCACTCTCTTGAACCAGGGCAGAACTAGCTTCTCAAGGCACTTGATATAAACCTTCACATTGTGTCTTAGGCCATCTGGGAAGACGAATGGGGGCATAATTTCGCCATCACTACTGATCACTACAAACACTATCGTAATCACCATTAGACTCATCAAACTCTTTCCGAATCCTCTGCGCTGTCCTAAGATGGACATCAAAACACTCTGGAATATTCCTATTGGAGCTTCCAGTGCAAATGCCATGCTTTAGTGCATGCCGTTTCCAAATATCTGGCGGAGTGAATTGCGAAACTGACTCTATAATTCTGTGCAGTCAAAAAAAAAAAAACCACCATACGCATACTCAAAATAAAAAATATATTAAGTGGCGACAATTTACTCATCGCAACCTGTATATACACTTGTGTGTGTGTGGGTATATATATATATATATATATATATATATATATATATATATATATATATATATAAAAGTGAACATTCAAGTCAACACTTAGAGGCGACAGGCTGTTTCATGCAAGACGCAATCGTCAGGCCTAACGATTGCGTCTAACATGAAACAGTCTGTCACCTCTAAGTGTTGACTTCAATGTTCACTTTTATATTTACACACGCTCTATCTCTGATATTCAGCACTTTATCCCATAAATATACCACACCTTAAGAGTATATTTCTTCACATATATATATATATATATATATATATATATATATATATATATATATATATATATATATATATATATAAAGAAAATCAGATCACTTTAACGCTCCATGTAATATTTTATTTCACCAGACCCCTTTTAAGGTACACTGGATCATCAGACATCACTTTCAAAAGACGAAACGAAAAATGAAATGAAAATTTACACTTTTGACGGGTAGTATTAGGTTTATGTAATTTAACAGAGAAGGTAGCGAGGAGTGGTGTGAGAGACATGGTCGATTTAGAGAGGGTTTAATTCTATATTTTTTTCTATCAAACATAATATAGAGGAAGGAGGGGGTAAGGATCAGACATTGACCTATTAATTCGGTCAACTCAACGGAAATGATATGTCAAAATGGAAGGAGAGACGAGAGAAAAAGAAAACGAAAAAGAAAAAAAGAAAGAAGGGGGTAGTAAAGAAGAAGGGGATGTATTTAGGGTTTACGGAGGAAGGAGGGGTGGTATAGTTTTAGCAATTTAGGTAAAAAAGATTTTAACGTTTGATAATAATTTAAACCTTTAAAAAACCACGAAGAATTTAATTTTAATGCTTGCTAGCAAATTAAATATTTAACTCTTTTACAAATAAATTAGGGATTTGATATGAGTTAAATACTATATATAAAAAAACATTAATAAAAAAACTAAGATTTAAAATATAAAATAACTAAAGATGTTACCTTAAAAGTCATTTACAATAGCAAAAGATTACTATTAGAAAATTTTATAGCAACTGTTGCTCTGAACTTCATGACAACATAGATACACTTGAATTCTAAATATAGGCAGGGGAGGATGACATCATGTGAAACACAATCAGATTATAATACATAATCATGCAGACGTATTTAGATATATACAAACATAAAAAAATGACGAGACAGGAAATATCTACACGACCCTTTACAAAAAAAACGAAAAAAAAATCACCCCCAAAACCATACATACACAATGAAAGGTGCATCCAAGTTACCATACAGACAGACACCGATAAAGACACGTACATACACCCACATACATTGACATAAACACTCGGTTACAACAACCAAGAAATATTTAAGATTGAAAGTGTTATTAAACGAATTCTAACAACTTATTAAAATATAACTTATACGGGCAAATATACATAGATACAAATGGTTTAATAGAACAGAGAAACAAACAATAGGGAAGAAAGGACATTAAAACAGATATTTATGTATAAAAATAAAACCATCTAATATATAAAACGAAAATTCCAAACCCACAAATATATATAAAAATATATATTTCATATATATATACGCACGACTGCACAGAATAGAAAATAAAAACTACCTAAAGATATATGTGTACAGTGTACACACATTCTTCACTACAGGAAGAAACACAGAAAAGCCTACCTACAGACAAACATATACACACATATATACATATACACGCATACACACATACACACACACACATATATATATATATATATATATATATATCTACACAAAAACACACATACATATAGGCATACGCATATGCATATATACACATACAGAAGCACGCATAAATATATCAAGCTACACAGCAACGTAAAAAAGTAAACAAACCAAATATAATATATATATACATACACATATATACACATATACATATATATATATTAAAAAACACTTATCAAACTAAAGTAGGTTTTAGTTAGTATTGATGATACATTCCAAGACACTAAAATATACATACATATACATATACGAAGACATACCAACTTACATCCACATATACATATATATAATTATGTATAAATACCCATATCAACACATCCACATATATAGATATATAAGTACGCACAAATCCAAGCATATATATATATATATATATATATATATATATATATATATATATATATATATATATATATATATATATATATATATATATATACACATACACCCGTAGACACAAACCAAAGTTTACATACCTACACATACGCACAAACAAGCTCGCATATTAGAGGTGTCAACACCCACACATAAAGACACACATATATATATATATATATATATATATATATATATATATATATATATATATATATATATATATATATATATATATACCTATAATTATAAGTACAGATATATATGCACATACACATAAACACATATACGTTCAACCACACACACACACACACACACACACACACACACACACACACACACACACACACACACATATATATATATATATATAAATTGTGTGCATATATACTGGTTGTAACAGCAAAATTGTACAAATCATGTAACAGCATAATTGTCCATCCCACAAAATGTTTAATATCTAAACAACAACCAATCTAATTGAGTTTTTTCAGATAAGACGTTTAGCCAACTCGACAGCATTTGTCGGAAAAAATCACTGAAAAACACTTTGAATTATGCAGCTAGAAAGTGAACAGGTTAAAATCTTTTTGTGTCAGCCCCACTGTCTTCCCAAATGAGCAATGGTGAGAGAAAAATATCATTCAGGCCTTCAACATTCACACCCTGGCTTCCATCTTCAAAATGCATTAAATGACTGTCAAGGGAACAGTGAATAAGTGTAAATAGGATGGATCAGTAAATAGGAAAACTGGCAGAGACAAACAATGTGCTGCAGGACGTCGCAACAGGAAGAGGATTTGAACTTTGAGCTAAAGAGAAGATCAAACTCAATCCTTACGACGTTTGGCACGAGAGAGAAAGAGAGAATTTTCAGCTATGACAGTCTAGTGAAAAAAAGACTTTCAAATGAAATCGTACGTGAAAACTCTGAAGGAACTTGTTACTAAAAGAAAGAAAATTAGAAGGTTAGAGAGCGCGAAGATCATCGTGAATAAGGTGTAAAATAATTTTGGAATAATATATATATATATATATATATATATATATATATATATATATATATATGTATATATATATTTGAAATTTATTTCAACCTTTCCTGAACTTCTGATACTTAGCTATAATTAATTTTCGTTTTTAATCAATTTTGTCACGATGATTCTGTTAAGCTTGGAGAGTAATTATACATTCTTATTGGTGAAAGTAGAGAGTGATAGTATTATAAAAAAAACTCAGAGAATTCAATTAAGATATCTTTAATCATTTCTAAGATTCAACGGTTCAAATCTTAATCTAACAATTAGACAATTTTGGTGCTAAAAGATTTGGACAACTTTGGACAACACCCGATATATATATATATATATATATATATATATATATATATATATATATATATATAATGATATAATGATATTTTTATCCTAATAGATTATAATAAACACATTTTACATCGTTATACTTTGCATTGAGCACATTTTAAAAAAGTAAATAATACGAACTCTGGATTTTTACTCCATGTCTTTTTTCTCTTACATATATATATATATATATATATATATATATATATATATATATATATATATAGAGAGAGAGAGAGAGAGAGAGAGAGAGAGAAACAGAGAGAGAGAGCTGTATGTATGTATATATATACATATATATATATATATATATATATATATATATATATATATATATATATATATATATATATATATATGTAAGCAAATATGTGGATGTAGATCCGACGGTATGATGAAAATGTGGAAAAGACAAGGTAAAATCCGAATATGTGAGTTTACTGTTTTTTTTATTTAGGATAAAATCTCTTCCCTGAGACCAGGTTTTCGCAGCGCCGCCCACGTGGCGCCAGCGTATCCGACTCCAAGAAAGAATACTCTGACTTTAGAATTTCAGTTTTTCTGTTTCTGACTAGTCCTGTATATATCGTCTCTTCATTTAACTTAAATCTAATATAAATATGTCTCCATTAACCATGTTCTGAAGAAGGTCTATTTAACCGAAACGTCTGACGTCGACAGAATAACAAAAACAAAAACAAAATAAAAAAACAGTAAACTCACATATTCGGGTTTTGCTTTGTCTTTTCCATATTTTCATCATATATATATATATATATATATATATATATATGCAGAAATATAGTCTTAAAGTGTGCTATATTTATGGGGTAAAGTGCTCAATATCAGAGATAGAGCGTGTGTAAATATAAAAGTGGACATGGAAGTCAGCACTTAGAGGCGACAGTCTGTTTCATGCTAGTGCAATCGTCAGGCGATTGCACTAGCATGAAACAGACTGTCGCCTCTAAGTGCTGACTTCCATGTCCACTTTTATATATATATATATATATATATATATATATATATATATATATATATATATATATATGTATATATATATATATATATATATATATATATATTCATTTGTATGAATATGAGTTTGTGACCCTGGTTTTCACGCTTTTGCGATCATCAGCCAAATTCATATATATATATATATATATATATATATATATATATATATATATATGTGTGTGTGTGTGTGTGTGTGTGCGCGTGTGTGTGTGTGTGTGTGTGTGTGAGTTATGAACATTCGAATCAACACTGTATGGTGCTATTTACACGCTTCAGTGCTTTCCGGAGAAGCTCGGAATTCTCAAACTGGGAGTCAACTTTCAGTGTTGATCTATTAACACTATATGTATAAACCCTTTATCTCAGATACTGAGCCCTCCCCTAGTGTAGAACCACGTTTCTGTCACCTCAATTCTTCTCATCGGTGAATATCCGACATTCACTGTCATATAGCAGGACTGATATTACATAGCAATTGAGCACTAATTTTTTTTGCTGTTTTTATTTTTTTCTTGTCTAGAAGCGGCAACCAATCTAGGAGAAGGAAAACTTTCAAATCCAGTCTGAAGAGGTTTGGACAGTCAGCTTATCTTGCCGAAGAAAATATCACTGCTGCAATGACTCTCGTAAACGTTGTGACCCTACGTTCGTAATAGGTTACGACACAAACATGCACACACTGAGGCTACTTAAACAGTGAACTTCCTATAACAAAATCCGAAAGATTAATCAGAAAAAGCTTCGAAAGCTAAACAAACTCTAAAAAGATAGCGAAATTTTGTTAGAAACGAAGAAAAATTGGCTGAAGACCCGTCTCATAGTAAGGGATCGAAATCACAGCAAAGGCTGGGAAATTCCATCACAGATGAAAATGACAGTCAGAGATGCAGTTCTAGCAGAAGGATGCTGAGAATACCATGGAAGGAACATTCCTTAGAAACAAAAGAAAGAGCACTGGATTGCTATGTAACACGAATATAGGTTTATAGCAGCTAATGTTGAATCATCTCCTCACAGATGAAGAGAAAACTGGAGACAACAAATAGTTGGTCCCCCTAACTGGGGTCAAAAGTTTATGAGAAAGTAAAAATAGGATTTGATACCAGCAATACATTTTTTTTGAAAAATTATTACCAGCAAAAGATTTTCGAAGAAAAATTATTACCAAAAATATATTATTACGAGCAATACTTTTTTGGGAAAAAATGACAGTAATACAATTTTAAAAATAAAATATTACCATCAATACAAGCAATAATTTTTGAAAAAAAAAATTACCAGCAGTAACAATCTTGTCGGCATTAAATAACCCAAACCAATAAAAATTCTGAGATAGATAGATCGATAGATATGAACAGACTGAGATAGATAGATAAATAGATAGATAGATAGGTATGAACAGACTGAGATAGATAGATAGATAGATATGAACAAACTGATATAGATAGATAGATAGATAGATAGATAGATAAAAAATAATACCAGCAATAAAAATCTTATCGGCATTAAATAACCCATTGATATGCCGTAAAACAAACCAAACCAAACCAATATATACTGAGATAGATAGATAGATAGATAGATAGATAGATATGAACAGATTGTGATAGATAGATAGATAGATATGAACAGACTGAGATAGATAGATAGATAGGAACAGATTGTGATAGATAGATAGATAAATAGATAGATATGAACAGACTAAGATATATATATATATATATATATATATATATATATATATATATATATATATATATATATATATAGATAGATAGATAGATAGCATTACCAGCAATAACAATCTTGTCGGCATTAAATGACCCATTGAGGTTGATATACCGTAAAACAAACCAAACCGAACGAAATAAAAAAGCTGGTTCTACAGAAGGATGCTGAGAATACTATGGAAGGAGTATTCGATAGAAACAAAAGAAGGTTTAACTTCAATGTAATATCAATCTTTCGATATTGTGATAATTACGAAACAATTTCCTCACAGATTAAAAAAAACAATTGAGGCAATCCAGATGTAGCTCTACAGAAGGATTCTGAGAATACAATTGCCGGAGAATATAAGCAGCGAAAAGAAAGACACTTAGGCAGTTAAAAAGGTGATTAGAATTTCTGGGCATATAACGAGGAAAGACGGCTTAGCGACCTTAGCACTCACAGGAAATACTGAAGTGTGACAGAAGGAAGACATCGAGTAAGCTACATTTTTTTAAATTCATTTCACCCCAAGCAAGGCAAAAAGCCACTATGACGCGTGCTGTTACTGACTGAAATATATCGAAAAAAGATGGCTTAGTGACATTCTCATTTACCGGACATACTGAAGTTAGGTTGAGGGTAAACATCGAGTATCTTACTTTAAAAAAAAATATTTCCCCGCAAGTAAGGGGATAATGCCACTAAGACGCAAGGAGTAATTGAGAATGAAGGAAACCAAGAAAACTTTACTGAAGAGAAATGACAATAAAAGAATATGTTTCAAGGAGACGGAAAATGATGGTTAACTTTTGTAATTGTTAAGTTGGAGGGGGGAGCTGGTGCAAATGGATGGGAATACAATGACGGATAATAAAGGGACAGTCACTGTTAAAAGATACAAAGGAGAAGAAGTTGTGGAGAGCCATCATCGCCCACCTTCTGAATGGGCACAGCGCATAAATGATGCGACACAACGCCTGAAAGATCTGGTCGTCCACGGAATATTACAAAATGACGGATGAGTACAATCACAAGAAAAGTCTTAGTCAATTTGAAATCTAGCGTAAAACATATCCAGACAGATGTGAAGAACACTGGAACAGATTTACACGTCTCACCAATTTGTAGAACATTGAACCGGCAAGGCTTTCATGGGCGGATTGCATGAAGTAAAAATCAACTGAAGAAAACACATAAAAAGGTCTGCTTAATATTCACTAAAATGCTTTACATTTTTTTTTGTATCTACCGAAAGATTACAGGGATAGAATTTTTTTTCAACCTAGACGAAACAAGAATAGAACTTTTAGAAGATAACCAGTATGAGTAAAAAATAAAAAAAAGAACATTATTTACATTATTCAGACTATTGTCCTCATCTTTGTCGCCATATTTATTACAACGGTTCAGGCCTTCAGTATCTGTCTATATTTCTGAGGTGAGGTATTATGTACATTATTTACATTATTCGGATTATTGTCTTCATCTTTGTCGCAATATTTATTACAACGTTTCTTTAGGTGGTTGGAATGTCGAACTGAACCCTTTATTTCGCTCACTGGGGTAGACTGTTCTAGTTCCAGGTGCCATGTTTAATGGATGTCAGTTATCTCCTGTTAATTGAGGACACATGGCACAGTGGATAAAGGAGTTAGTTAGATCTAGTGACAAAACCTAAAAGAGTATGAGTTCAATACCCGGTTAAAACTGTGGAGAACTTTCAGACGTAAATTAGCCGTTCATCCCCCAACAAAATCACAACCCGAAATATATATATATATATATATATATATATATATATATATATATATATATATATATATATATATATAAATTTCTTAGGGTTAACCTGTAGAGAAGACAATACTTATAAATATACATGACAATAGGAAAACTGTAGTAGTTGCCGACGCGTTTCGTCCAGTGTGGACATTCTCAAATTCGTTTTTTGCTTTGACAAAATCACAACCCGAAATATATATATATATATATATATATATATATATATATATATATATATATATATATATATATATATATAAATTTCTTAGGGTTAACCTGTAGAGAAGACAATACTTATAAATATACATGACAATAGGAAAACTGTAGTAGTTGCCGACGCGTTTCGTCCAGTGTGGACATTCTCAAATTCGTTTTTTGCTTTGACAAAGTCCACACTGGATGAAAACACGTCAGAAACTACTACAGTTTTTATATTGTCATATATATATATATATATATATATATATATATATATATATATATATATATATATATATATATAAGAAGCATATTTGATGCGGATAGGTGGGAAGATAACAGTTAACCCTAGAACAGGCTAAGATTGTAGTGATTGGGGAACAGAGCAGTGGTCCGTGGTGAGAATCTGCTCGAGTGGAACTTGCTTCGCATCAACCGTCCTGCGTATGGAGATAAACCACATCCGCTTCCTGGGTAAGACGATACACTACGTCCGTGTCCTGGGTAAGACGATAAACTACATCCGCGTCCTGGGTAAGACGATAAACTACACCAGCGTCCTGGGTAAAATGATAAACTACATCAGCGTCCTCAGTAAGACGATAAACTACGTCCGCGTCCTGGGTAAGACGATAAACTACGTCCGCGTCCTGGGTAAGACGATACACTACATCATCGTCCTAGGTAAGACGATAAACTACATCCGCGTCCTGGGTAAGACGATAAACTGCATCAGCGTCCTGGGTAACACGATAAACTACGTCCGCGTCCTGGGTAAGACGATAAACTACGTCCGCGTCCTGGGTAACACGATAAACTACATCAGCGTCCTGGGTAAGACGATAAACTACGTCCGCGTCCTGGGTAAGACGATAAACTACGTCTGCGTCCTGGGTAAGACGATAAACTACATCAGCGTCCTGGGTAAAACGATAAACTACATCAGCGTCCTGGGTAAGACGATAAACTATAGCGGCGTTCTAGGTAAGACGATAAACTACATCCGCGTCCTAGGTAAGACGATAAACTACATCCGCGTCCTGGGTAAGACGATAAACTATGTCCGCGTCCTGGGTAAGACGATAAACAACATCAGCGTCCTGGGTAAGACGATAAACTAGATCAGCGTTCTGGGTAAGACGATAAACTACATCAGCGTCCTGGGTAAGACGATAAACTACGTCCGCGTCCTGGGTAAGACGATAAACTACGTCCGCGTCCTGGGTAACACGATAAACTACATCAGCGTCCTGGGTAAGACGATAAACTACGTCCGCGTCCTGGGTAAGACGATAAACTACATCCGCGTCCTGGGTTAGACGATAAACTACATCGGCGTCCTGGGTAAGACGATAAACTATATCCGCGTTCTGGGTAAGACGATAAACTATATCCGCGTTCTGGGTAAGACGATAAACTACATCCGCGTCCTAGGTAAGACGATAAACTACATCCGCGTCCTGGGTAAGACGATAAACAACATCCGCGTCCTGGGTAAGACGATAAACTACATTAGCGTTCTGGGTAAGACGATAAACTACATCCGCGTCCTAGGTAAGACGATAAACTACATCCGCGTCCTGGGTAAGACGATAAACTACATCCCGTCCTGGGTAAGACGATAAACTATATCAGCGTCCTGGGTAAGACGATAAACTATATCCGCGTTCTGGGTAAGACGATAAACTACATCCGCGTTCTGGGTAAGACGATAATCTATATCAGCGTCCTGGGTAAGACGATAAACTACATCCGCGTTCTGGGTAAGACGATAAACTATATCAGCGTCCTGGGTAAGACGATAAACTACATCAGCGTTCTGGGTAAGACGATAAACTACATCCGCGTCCTAGGTAAGACGATAAACTACATCCGCGTCCTGGGTAAGACAATAAACTATATCAGCGTCCTGGGTAAGACGATAAACTATATCAGCGTCCTGGGTAAGACGATAAACTATATTCGCGTTCTGGGTAAGACGATAAACTATATCAGCGTCCTGGGTAAGACGATAAACTACATCCGCGTTCTGGGTAAGACGATAAACTACATCCGCGTCCTGGGTAAGACGATTAACTACATCCGCGTTCTGGGTAAGACGATAAACTATATCAGCGTCCTGGGTAAGACGATAAACTACATCCGCGTTCTGGGTAAGACGATAAACTATATCCGCGTCCTAGGTAAGAGGATAAACTACATCCGCGTCCTGGGTAAGACGATAAACTATATCAGCGTCCGTGGTAAGACGATAAACTATATCCGCGTTCTGGGTAAGACGATAAACTATATCAGCGTCCTGGGTAAGACGATAAACTACATCCGCGTTCTGGGTAAGACGATAAACTATATCCGCGTCCTGGGTAAGAGGATAAACTACATCCGCGTCCTGGGTAAGACGATAAACTATATCAGCGTCCGTGGTAAGACGATAAACTATATCCGCGTTCTGGGTAAGACGATAAACTATATCAGCGTCCTGGGTAAGACGATAAACTACATCCGCGTTCTGGATAAGACGATAAACTATATCCGCGTCCTGGGTAAGACGATAAACTACATCAGCGTCCTGGGTAAGACGATAAACTACATCAGCGTTCTGGGTAAGACGATAAACTACATCCGCGTCCTGGGTAAGACGATAAACTACATCCGCGTCCCGCGTCCTGGGTAAGACGATAAACTATATCAGCATCCTGGGTAAGACGATAAACTACATCAGCGTCCTGGGTAAGACGATAAACTACGTCCGCGTCCTGGGTAAGACGATAAACTACATCCGCGTCCTGGGTTAGACGATAAACTACATCGGCGTCCTGGGTAAGACGATAAACTATATCCGCGTCCTGGGTAAGACGATAAACTATATCCGCGTTCTGGGTAAGACGATAAACTACATCCGCGTCCTAGGTAAGACGATAAACTACATCCGCGTCCTGGGTAAGACGATAAACAACATCCGCGTCCTGGGTAAGACGATAAACTACATCAGCGTTCTGGGTAAGACGATAAACTACATCCGCGTCCTAGGTAAGACGATAAACTACATCCGCGTCCTGGGTAAGACGATAAACTATATACGCGTCCTGGATAAGACGATAAACTACATCCGCGTCCTGGGTAAGACGATAAACTATATCAGCGTCCGTGGTAAGACGATAAACTATATCTGCGTTCTGGGTAAGACGATAAACTATATCAGCGTCCTGGGTAAGACGATAAACTACATCCGCGTTCTGGGTAAGACGATAAACTATATCCGCGTCCTGGGTAAGACGATAAACTACATCCGCGTCCTGGGTAAGACGATAAACTATATCAGCGTCCTGGGTAAGACGATAAACTATATCCGCGTTCTGGGTAAGACGATAAACTATATTAGCGTCCTGGGTAAGACGATAAACTACGTCCGCGTTCTGGGTAAGACGATAAACTACATCCGCGTCATGGGTATGACGATAAACTATATCCGCGTCCTGGGTAAGACGATAAACTATCTCAGCGTCCTGGGTAAGACGATAAACTACATCCGACAGCAAAGCCTTTCATCAGGAGGTTGTGAGGAGTATGGAAACACCTCTTAGAGTTCCCAGGTCCACACTGATCCAGAGTGGTAGCACCTCCCAGGGTCCCAGTTATGGGCATATAGTTAAAGGGTCAAAACAGTATGAAAGTTTAAAAAATAGGTATTAATACCAGCAATACATTTTTGAAAAAAAATGCCAGCAATACATTCTTGAAAAAAATATTGCCAGCAATAAAAATCTTGTCGGCATTAAATAACCCATTGATGTTGACATGCCGTAAAACAAACTAAACCAAACCAATATATAATGAGATAGATAGATAGATAAAAAAATATTGCCAGCAATAAACATGTTGTCAGCATTAAATAACCCATTATGGTTGATATGCCGTAAATCAAACCAAACCAAACCAATACATACTGAGATAGATAGATAGATAGATAGATAGATAGATAGATAGATAGATAGATGGATAAAAAATATTGCCAGCAATAAAAGTCTTGTCGGCATTAAATAACCCATTGAGTTTGATATACCGTAAAACAAAGCAATGAAAACCAAACATCTCACCAAAGGAATACGGAGGAAATGATAGTGGTTTGCTACCATGTGTGTGGCAAGGTGGGTCCTTATCCTAAGGTTTCTACCTGGCGGTACTAATGAATACTCTTCTTCAGGGCACTTTCCGTTGACGTAGTTGTAGTGCAGTGAGAGGTTTGCTACGCCTCGTCTGCGAGAAAGGGGTTGCAGGGTGAAAAATATTTTGTCACCCACAAGGATGCGGAGATTGGAAGGGTGGGGTATGGGCAGATCCTTCCCAAATATCTCAGCGGTACTCCATTTTAAGCCTGATTTAGCTTTTGTAAAGGTAGAACAGTGGTACCTAACCTATTTGGGGCCATGCCCCACTTTGGTATTTCTAAAATTCTTATCCCCGCCCCTTATATTTTTTACTGCAATTCGCGTGATGGAAGATTAAAAAGCCATTAACTAGGTCTCTAAATAAGCCTCCAACACTATGGCGTCCATGAAAGAGAAAAATTAAAAAAAAAACAGTTAAATATATATATAGTTTCAAACCATATAATAGAGAACTGAAAGGCAGAAATATAAAATATTTGAATGAAAGCTTATTCTGAAATATACTTTGATCATTTTAATCATGAAATAATACTGCAAAATGAAATTTGAGCTCACGTTAGTATAGTAAGCCGAAGGGCGCATATCCTACGCAAAGCCCACCAAAATATTACCATGCCACACCGGATCTGAAAGCAATGTTTCATTCTTTGATTTAATTTGGAAATGCAGAACATAGTAACACTCCAGGAGTTAGAGCAGTGGTTCCTAACAGATTTTGGGTCATGCCCCACTTTGGTAATTCTAAAATTCTGGTGCCCCCCCCCGTAATATTTAATTCTTACATATTCAAAATTTTACTGAAATTCACGTAAAGGAAGTTTAAAAGACCATTAACATGGTCTCTAGACAAGACCATGGCGTCCATGAAAGAGAAATAAAAACAAAACCCAAAAGACTGTTAAATATATATAGTTTCAAAACATATAATAGACAACTGAAAGGCAGAAATATAAAATATCTGAATGAAATTATTGTTTGCTTGTTTGTTATATTTTCTTGTCCCATCGACATGACTGTCAAACTGGATCTTTGGAACCGGCTCAGTGTTTGTCTGCATACCAATCTTTAGCGAATTTTAAACAAATCAACACAAAGGTGAAACATGGTAAGGAATATTTAACTTTTGCTGAAAAGACATCGTCAGATTCATAGGAGAGCTCTTGATTGGGCCTTCATCAGAATAAGTAGGAAGACCTAGATGCGATAGGCAACAATAAACTCCAGAAGAACTCAAAAGTGATTGTTGCATTTAAATATTACATTAATATGTAAACTTATCTTTCAAAAGTTCAACAATAATTCTTCTGCTGCTACTTAATTTAAAGACAATTTGATGTATCTAGGTCCTTACTCTCCGTACAAAAAATATTTTTATTTCATAGATGACTTTCGCTGGATTTTGTAGTATATGACAAATTTTAGACATTTTTTGTAATATATTAAGCAATATTTATAGTATACTAGTATAAAAGCCATCCTCCCGGGTGGCATTTGACCTAGCTCATGCCGAGGTTTCTTGATTAGGCCTTCATCACAATAAGTAGGAAGACGTAGATGCGATAGACAACAATATACTCCACAAGAACTCCAAAGTGACCGTTGCATTTAAATATTGCATTAATATAGAAACTTATCTTTTAAAAGTTCAACAATAATTATTCTGCTGCCACTTAATTTAAAGACAATTTGATGTATGTAGGTCCTTACTCTCCGTACAAAAAAATATTTTTATTTCATTGGTGACTTTCGCTGGATTTCATAATTAATATCGATTATTTCCATATTTATTTTCAAGTTAGAAAAATTATTGCCGTAGAAAAAAATTTGTCGCAAAAAAATCACGTAACAAAATCGCCGAAAACAATGAAATCTTCGGAATCCAAAAGTTCAGGATTGCTGGCCCGGATCCGGCCTAGAATGTTTTTAATTCTCTCGCAGAGTCGGCCTGATTTCAAAATAATGTCATATGTTGGACTACGGGTTATTTGGAACCGGTTTTAGTGTTTATCTGCATATCAACTATTGGCAAAATTTAAACAAATCAACACAAATGTGAAATATGAAAAGGAATATTAGCTTATTGCAGAAAAGTCACCGTCAGATTCATAGAACTCTGATCGGAGAATAATTTTTTGGCGTTTTCTCTCACTTAAAAGGTATTTTTGTTTTTCAATTTCGCTTATGGAAACAGCTTCAGATGTTTGGGATACAAGACTGGCCACACGGTTCATATCGATTAATAAAAGGCAACCAGTATTGCTAATATCCAATGTTTATCGAAGACATCATTGAAAAAGCAGTTTATTTTTCATTTAGTTATTTAATCAAATTTTATCTTCTCTTTTCAAACAGTTCGTTTCGTTACCGCGAGAAAATTGACTTTCGAAATGAGTAATAACTGATTCTTATTGAATTATTGGAAATTCGAAATTAATTTTTTTTTTCTGGAAATGTGGAAGAATTAATTCAGAGCAACTTGGGGACTATCTATCTATCTATCTATCTATCTATCTATCTATCTACCTACCTACCTATCTATCTATCTATCTATCTATCTATCTAGCTATCTATCTATCTATCTCAATGGTTTAATAATTACGTTAGTTTTCAAGCATATAGGGCATCTTAAATAATTTTTGTAATAAATGATGACTCATAAGAATTTTTGTACTATATGACAAATCGAAGGCATTATTTCTAATATATGATTAATCTTAAGTAATATTTGAATATATGACAAATCTTAGGCAATGTTTTTAGCATATGATAAATCTTAGGCACTATTTGTAGTACATGACAATTTTTAGACCTTTTTTTGTAATATATTAAGCAATATTTATAGTATACTAGTATAAAAGCCCTCATCTCGGGTGGCATTTGAGCTAGGTCATGCCGAGGTCTCTTGATTAGGCCTTCATCACAATAAGTAGGAAAACGTAGATGCGATAGGCAATAATAAACTCCAGAAGAACTCCAAAGTGATCGTTGCATTTAAATATTGCATTAATATGTAAACTTATCTTTTAAATGTTCAATGACGATTCTTCTGCTGCCACTTAATTCAAAGACAGTTTGATGTACGTAGGTCCTTACTTTCCGTACAAAAATGATTATAGGTAACTTTCGCTTGATTTCCTAATTAATATCGATTACTACCAAATTTATTTTCAAGTTATGAAAATTATTACCGTAGAATAAAATTCGCAAAAAAATCACGTAACAAAATCGCCGAAAACAATGTAAACTTGGGAATCCAAAAGTTCAGGATTGCTGGTCCGGATCCGGCCTAGAATGTTTTTAATTTGCTCACAGAGTCGGCCTGATTTCAAAATGATGTCATATGTTGGGCTGCGGGCTATAGAAGTGAAGTTAAAAAATGTGATATGGTGACATTCGCATTTATTATATAGAAGAGGAATCTTAGGCAATGTTTGTAGTACATGATGAATCTTAGGCCATTGTTACAACGTGCAGGAATTACTTATACGTAAAATAATATTTTTTTATTGTTCTTTTGCCTTCTTTTTGTGTTTGGAGTCTATCTGATTACAATAAAATAAGTTAGTTATTTTGTTGGGTTCTAAATCTGATTTAATTTGAAACTACGAATGCCATTATTATGAAGTGTTTGTTTTATACTGGACAAAATTTTATAGAAAAATAGTGTATTATTTCTCAGAGAATGATAACATTGGGTTATTATTTATACATTAGGAAATGGACAAAGTCTGACAATTATAGGATACAGGTTCGGTTCCTGTCGGAGGACGAATATTTTCTATGAAAATCTTTTCGGACATTCAGGCCGGTAAATGTTGTTTAATACTGTTTATTATAAACATAGCATTTGCTTCAATATTTTTATCTATTAAAAGAATGTATAAATATAAAAAATCCCTTAAAAATAAATGTGGGATTTGTCCATTTCATAATGTGTGATGTCATTTGTTTACATTTGGATACGCTTTGAGCAGATATGAATGTACATGAAAGATTCATGGAAGATTGAAGTTTAAAAGCAGTAAAACCGACCTTGATAATCGGATAATTCTCCCTTGGCTCGATTGGTTAAGAGCACGTCTGGTTAGATGACGGTTCCGTATAGGATGCAGGTTCGATTCCTGTCGGAGGACGAATATTTTCTCTGAAAATCTTTCGCACATTCAAACCGGAAAATGTTATTAATACTGTTTATTATAAAACAGAGCATTTACTTAAATATTTTTATCTATAAAAAGAATGTATAAACATAAAAATGTCTTAAAATGGTTATTTATATAATGACAATATTGTAAAATAATTTTTATGCCTGCTATCTTGTATCGATAAAGGTATTTAGGTTGAACCATTACACCACTTCGAGGTGCCCATAAAAAAGTCCTTTATAAGTGAAGTAATAAAATCTCTCAGATTAATAAATAAAAATCCACCATTTCTTGTCATACATGCATACATTCATTCATACATACGTACATACATTCATACATACGTACACAGGCACGTTTTTCTCCCTACTGTTGAATTGCTGCTATTATTCATCTATTTATCCAAAGATAAAGTTCAGATTGCATGATGCAATCCCTAAGAAGATCTACTGTGGCAGATGGACTTCTGTATTTCACAATAGCATGAATAGGCAGCCTGAAATTGAAACCGGAACTCCGATTCTTTTATAATACGGTTGATATAATGGAAATGTTAATTTTTCAACACGACCTTAAAAATGTTCGGAAGGAAACTCACGTCAATACTAGAAAGGGCGATATCTCAGAGAATTATAACATTGGATGATTATTTATATAATGATACTATTGGAAAATAATTGTTATGCCTGCTACCGTGTATCAATAAAGGCATTTGGCATGATAATTAAAGATAGTACATGGCTCAGTGGATAAAGACGTTCGCTAGATACTGTAACTTGATCCATAGATTTGTGAGTTCAACAACAGGCCACAGCAGTGGTGAACTAAATCATGGGTAGTTGATTGTAAGGAAAAATAATTTCTCTAACAGTTTTTTTTTCTCTTTTTACCTGTAGAACATCCGTCGGTTTCCTTGTTTTCCTGATAACTACAATGTTCAAAAATTTCCGACGCCATCTTGTTACTATTTTTACTTGTTTCGATAAAATGTCCGTCGGCCAAATGCTCGGCCACGAAAAAAAAAATGGCGAATAGACTTGTTCTACAGAGAAATTTCGACAATAAAAAGCACGATATGTGCAATGAAAAGCGAAATAGGCGGTTAACATTTCTAGGGCATATAATGAGGAAAGACGACTTAGAAAAAGGGCAGATTGACGGCAAGAGCGTCAAAAGGAACCGAATCATAATCTACCTAGATAGCCTGAGTAAATGGCTGGCAGAGTTTAATTTTTCAACACAACCTTAAAACAATGTTCGGAAGGAAACTCTCATCAATACCAGAAAGATCGAAAACAGTGGAATCGAGAATTGATTGAATGATTTTTTACGGCTTATAAACCATATACAAGTTATTTAAAGCCAGAAAAATAAATTTTAGTTTGTAAGATTCTTTGAATGAAAATCATGATTTTAACTAATACACGTTCTACTAATTAACCCATAGCTGGAGAGGGCCAGATAAGTGGATTCATACACAACCTGAGGGTATTTGCGTGTAAATAAATATAACGAACCAGACGGGGATTGAACTCGGTTTTCCAATTTCCAATTCCGAGTTGTTATCCTTTACACCACCTGCACATCCAAGCTTACAGCACCTTCTGTATCATATATATACCTGTTTGTTCTTTTATTGTCCTTTTCTCCTAAGATTTTTTTTCTCTCAGATTATTTCCCTCATTGTAAACCCTTACGTCTTAGAGATTTTATCGCCTTTCTCGGGTAAAAAGGATTAAACCAAATATATTGTTATTAAAGTGTTTCGGCTTTTTCAAATCCCGATAAAACCCTTGATTATACTGGGAAAATAATTCAAAACTAATGATTTAAGGATGCTATATGAGAAATCACCAGAAGGAAGAGAAGAGGCTTATCGTCCAGAAGGGTAATCCTTTCTTTTCCAAGCATAAACAAAAGTCAATCTTCCCAGAAATTAATCATTCATTGCATAACGTGGATATCGATTGTTAAATGTTGCTATCGATTTAGCTCGTATCGATATTTTCCAGACTCGAATCTGTGTTATTATTTCGCTATCCGCTTCAAATCTACTTACTGTTCGCCATATTGGATTTTAAAATATCGATCTCGCATAATGTCGATGAATCGATTAGGAACAATAATAGCTTTTGCCTCGCTTATCAGCCAAACGGAAAAGAGAGAGAAAGAAAGAAAGAAAAGTAGAAAGGAAAAGAAAAAAAGAAAAAAGGGAGAGAAAGAAGGAAAACAAATCTAAAAGAGATTTATATAATGATTTCAGAATGTGGAAGAATGTCTTCTTTTTTCTTTTTTCCATTGAATGCATGCAAAGCTTTGTAATGTCTGTTATTTTTTTCCCCTGTGCAAATATTTAGAAGCAGAAACGTTTTGTTACAATCAGCATACACAAGAAACAATTTGACCCCCACACATTCTATAGTGCATTTGCGAGGGCGGATGACAGAATGAACACATATAGAAATTAAACGGTCACGTGGATTTGCGCATGCGTAACATTCAAAACTGTTTATACGAATGGATTTATTTTATTCTTGGCGGGATTACGTAATAGCTTTATCAACGGAGTATCAGGTTTGCAGCCGCAGCGCAAGGTTTTGCAGGTTCGTCTTCAAAAGATTTTCTTCGGGTTCCCGAAAACGTTGGACTTCCGCGAGAACAAAGTGTAAAAACAATGCATTAGACTGTGTCCGGGATTTTATAACTGACAACATTTTATGAAATTCGCTTTCATGAAAGACATAGACCTTTTCTTGATCCTATGCACACTGCATCCCACAACCTTGCCACTATTTTCCGGCTGAACAATATACGTGTCAGCTGGTGGACACCAGTGTGAGCAAAGTCAACTGACGTCACTCTGTTTTGAGCCTGGCGGAATAAATTCCTTGTCGGATCGACGGCAAGTTTGGCGTCCATTTTGACTAAACAAATTGTATGAGCCTAGCTATAATGTTTTAATGTTTGCACTTCAAAAGGACCATTTATCTTGCTCGAACCTGGTATACTTTCTCGTACGCGCGTGCGCACACACACACGCACACATACACACTGCGAAATGGCATTTATGCAGGAAACGGGATGTCGTCACTGGGTGTTATATATATATATATATATATATATATATATATATATATATATATATATATATATATATATATATATATATATATATGTGAAAATTTCTCAAAGTTAACTTTTAGAGAAGACAATATTTATAAATAAATGACAATAAGAAAACAGTAATTGCTGACGTTTTCGTCCAATGCGAACTTTTTCGAAGCAAGAAACGAAATAAATTTAATTTTGTTTTTATTAATTTTCTTTGTTTAATTAAATTCATTTCGTTTCTTGCTTTGAAAAAGTCCGCATTGGACGAAACGCGTCAGCAATTACTGTTTTCTTATTGTTATTTATTTATATATATATATATATATATATATATATATATATATATACATTGACTCTCGTTTGGTCATATGTAATGTCATGGGCCGCGGTGCAGTCTCGTATGCACGAATTTGTCGTTGCTTGGAAATCTTCCATGCAAACAAAAACAGACTATCATTGTTGCTATGCCCGTCTATTGTTTAATTTATTGTAATGTACTTGTCATCTCTGATGATGGCTTATGTAAGCAGAAAGCTTAGAAAGGATTAAAAAAACATGTATCAATATGGTAATTTTCTTTCGTCGTTCAATGATAATGTTATTAAACTTATCAGATGATATGAAAAGAAATCGATTAAAATGAATAGACAAAACTTGTCTATAATATTTAATGAAACATGCATCAATGAAAAAATGCTGCCTAAATACACACACACACACATAATATATATATATATATATATATATATATATATATATATGTGTGTGTGTGTGTAGGTAGGTGTGCGTGTGTTAAATATTTCGATATGTATGGCGAAGTGGTAAATATCTGTGATGTATCGCTTGTATTCATAAACAATATAGACATATAAATATATACTATTTCTATATAACCATCTATATCCTCATATCTATCTATCTATCTATCTATCTATCTATCTATCTATCTATCTATTTCAGTCTTTCATATCTATGTATCTATCTCAGTCTGTTGATATCTATCTATCTATCTATTTCAGTCTTTAATATCTATGTATCTATCTCAATCTGTTTGTTATCTATCTATCTATCTATCTATCTATCTATCTATCTATCTATCTATCTATCTATCTATCCGATGCGGTGGGAACGAAAGTAATCTATAAAATATATAAATTCTAACGTTCGCAGCATTCATTCAAAAAAGAGCTCGATACAGGTAGTAGAGCGATAATTATTTATTTATTATAATTTTATCATATAGACAAAACCATTTTACTCACAACAAAGATGCAATATATATATATATATATATATATATATATATATATATATATATATATATATATATATATATATATATATCAATCTGTTCAAACTTCAGAAGGAAGCAAAATAACCTTATTACCAAGATTTCGTTTTGCATAACTACCTCATCTGCCTTTCAAACTTTCGTCCTTTCAATCCCGCCTAAATAAGTAGACAATGCTTTTAATCTATTTGTTCCCACCGGAAAATTGCATATTGATTAGGAAATTTAAAAAAAAAACAAACTTCGGCATTAATTATATATTTAAAAAAAAAGATCGTTAGCGGTCAGAGAAAGGAAACTAGAAAGATCTCCGACAGAAGACAGTAAAATAAATCGAGAAGAAAGAACGCAGCACAAATTGTAAGAAGACAATGTATCATTGTTAACAAAAGTCCAACATACGAATTAAGGCTTATAGATATCAAAATCAAGAACAAAAATGTCGATATCTGAGAAGTGTTTTAACAGAGAAAAAGTTACACTGAGACGTTCGAATAGCGAAAGACGCTGTCGAAAAGCTAAGCCAAGTATTAAGAAACCAAGAAAATCATATCATTCCTGCTAAATGGCATTGAATGCTGGATAATATCATCACAGGGGAAAATTAACTCGGGGCAATGGAAGTGTGGTTCTACAGAAGGATACTGAGAATGCCATGAACTGAACATGTTAGCAGCGATGAATTTTTTAGAGAAAATCTAAACAAAATGGACACTTACAGTTAGCATCACACAGGGATAGGTGCAATTTCTAAGTTACATAATGAGGAAAGAGGGTTGGAAATTTCGACACACCCAGGACATATTGAAGGCAAGATGGACAGATGAAAACAGCGAATGATCTACCAAACGGTCTTGTGTAAATGTTTGGCAGAATAGGAATTAGGAGAGATAGCAAAAAAGACAAACTTTACTAAAACCTACGAAGGACAGGAAAATGTGGAGAACCGTGATCGCACACGTCCTGAAAGAAGAAGAAGAATTGATTGTAGGTTTCTAACTATACTATTAATTCTCCCTATCCCACAAATTGGTGTGTAGATACTTATGGTTTAGCTTTTTTCTATTATGTGCCATGTCCTTTTGTGAGATTGGTGATTATGGCTCTCCCTAGCTTCCTTTAATTTGTTGGTCTAAATAACGTTTGAACTCGTTCTGTCATTAATTCACTGAAACTCTTTAAGAAGGTGATTCGCCGTTTCACTCGCTTCTCTATGTCCTAATGGCGATAGTGGCTCTTCACAGCTTCCAATATTTATTTGAGTCGGTGTTCTATCCTGGGGAGAATGAAGCACATAATTGGAAATTTCACCTGATCTTTAACGGTAAAGGCAATGAAAAATGCTCTAATGATATGAGTAGGTTCTACATCCATAAATACCTCGACTACCATAAGAAGTCGACAGTTGCTATTTGGTAGAAAGTATCTTAAAAATGCATTGTTTTTTTTTTTCTTCCTTCATTTTAACAAGAGACTGAATAAAGTGTTATTTCCTTGTTTATTTAATTTCTTTAAAAATAGATGGAGACTTTTGCACATACCTCATAATACAGCTTTTTCTTTTTAAGTCTAAGAAAATATACGTATTATTTGAGATCATTTCTCCACCCCGGGCTTCAAGCAGCTTGCACACCGTACAATTGGATTTGGCAGAAAACGTATTATCAGTGAGTTTCTCAAGGGGAAAGGCATGTTATAAGTATTTTATTTACATACATTTTTCGCATTTTTTTGCCTAAATTCTAACTTATCGGCCACTTCTTGTCTTATTGTTTTCTGAAAATCCATTTATTTAGTATTATCCTTGGATTCACTACCAAAATAGCCATCACTTTTATATTTCCGTGTGCAACATTAATTTTCTCAAAGGTTTTGCGTCTTTCCTGTTAAATTGAATAGCAATTTTTTTTCTGACACAATCTTTTGAAATATGATTGTCTTCAGTGAACGTTTCGCTTCTTAGAAATTTCGTTTGGAAATTGTCCATATTTTTTAAAGCATGCAATTTTATATTATCTTCAACGTCACTTTCGCAAACTGTTTTATTTATTTTTTTTTTTAATTTTATTTCTTGCTTATATCCAAAAGCGATGAAAAAAAATAAACAAAAACTGTTTTCGATAATCTATTTTCTATAGGTTTTTGTTTAATTTTTTGTATATTCGGTATGGATATATTTCTTTCTTTCTTTCTTTCTTTCTTTCTATCTATCTATCTATCTATCTATCTATCTATCTCAGTATATATTGGTTCGTTTTGTTTTACGGCATATCAACTTCAATGGGTTATTTAATGCCGACAAGATTTTTATTGTTGGTAATATTTTTTATCTATCTATCTATCTATCTATCTATCTATCTATCTATGTATCTATCTATCTGTTATTTTCTTTTTATTTGTTTCTGATCGATTTTCTCAATTTTCAAAAAATCCTATCTCAAGATTATTGTATCTGTCTGTTCGTATTCTCAATGTCAAAACTCAACTCGTGTTCCCACTGTCATTACTGACTTCACGACCCAACCAGTAAGGGATAACAGTTTCGAATGAGTGTTTGGAGAACTCAGTTCGAATTCCAGTCGAGTTCATTACATTCATTTATATGTACTTAGGAGAGGTAGGTGTCCATCTCTTCCTCCTAACTAGTAGGACAGGCATCTGAAAATTATCTGTTATTTTCAAAAGAAAAAAAAAGGTGTTAATGCAATATCCACCGGCAAAAATAATACAATCTAAATTCGTGTTACTAAACGTAGTTCCTCAAGGACACATCGCACAGTGGGTAATGGCGTTGGTTAAATACAGTGACAGGACCCAAAAAGTGTGAGTTCAATACCCGGTTAAGGCAGTGGAGAACTTTCCGAGGGAAATTAACAGGAGATAACTGATAACTGACATCCATTAAAACATGGCACGTGGAACTAGAACAGTCTACCCCAGTGAGCGAAATAAAGGGTTCAGTTCGACATTCCAACCACCTGAAGAAGGCCGGAGCGTACAACAGCCGAAACGTTGTAATAAATATGGCGACAAAGATCAGGACAATTATTTACAATAATGTAAATAGTGTAGAAATGGTCCATTTGAATTTTTTATAGAAAAAAATGGTCCATGGATTGAAAAAAGTTTGAGAAGCATTGATCTAAAGTATATTTCAGTTTTAAATAACTGACAAAGGGTTGATAAACCCTAAAAGAACAGATCGATCAATCAATCAATCACATTTCAACCATCAATTTCTTTATGCATGACGACTGAGTTTTTAAAACTTTTATCATTAGTTTTAATCATTTCATTCCAAGCAAGCGATAATGTCACTAAATCGCAAGGGGGTTATTGAAAGCGAAGGAGAATGAGAAGGGCTTTAGTGAGGAAAATTGAGGAAAGGACAATGAAGGAACAGGTTTCAGGAAGACAGAAGATGGCGATTGACGTTGCATTGAAATTTTTGAAGACTGTAGTTGGCAGGGAAGCATTACATCGGAAAGGACTTATACAGGTGAGAAATGCGAAGAAATAAACTATGAGAATAAAATTAGCAGTTGAATGCAGCTAGTTCAGTAGTAAAACGCTGTGACCTAACTGCCAATCGAGTAGCATGAATAAATTCCTGCAGTCGAAACTTTCGCGCATCGGAACACTTGTCATGAACAAATTTGTAGAAAAGACAGAGGGAAGCCGTGTAACACTGGTTGGAAAGTCGAGATGTTAGGTTAAGTTCGACCACATAAAGAATCCTTCTTTGGATTTTGTCTCGCGATGTACAGCAGAGGCACCAGATTAGATGTGGCACCAATATCCAATGTACGGACGAATGGTAGATTTATCAATGTGCAAGATGGATTCTCATGAGAAAATTTTACTGGCACGACACAGTGAACCAACTTTCCTAGCAATAGATGCAGCTACTGATTCGGTTTAGTCGTTCCACTTCGTAGAGTGTTAGTCTTCTGGAGTTTAGCATCAGCCATGATTATGTAGGCCTGAAAAGTTCGATATTGAAACAAGCTATTTTTCATGGGGTATCAAGATATGGATCAAATGTCACTACTAATGGCTGGCAGAACCGGATTCTTGTATGGATGAAGTAATTAAGGGTAATTAGGTAGGGTAAAACGGTGGTCTAAATAACGCATTTTTATAACCTGAAAATAAAATATTTTTATTAAAAAGTAAACAAAACAGCAATTTTTATTGACAAATAACTCGCCTATAAAAAAGCCTGATAATTATGCACCAACCCAATATATATATATATATATATATATATATATATGGATGTCATATATATATAGACTGAAACCCAAGGTCACAAACTCATATCCATACAACTGAATATATATATATATATATATATATATATATATATATATATATATATATATATATATAAAGTCAAACCTAATGAGCCAGACAAACTTACCAAGGTTTCACTTAGATCGTCAGGGTCAGCTGGCTCCAGCTACCTAAGTGAAACCTTGGTAGGTTTATCTGGCTCATTAGGTTTGACTAGGTTTTCTCTACGTTTGTATCGAGCTCTTTAGTTAGTTGTTTACTCGCATCGTTTTTTTTTTCTTTGGGCCTTGAACCTGTATCTGTGCGATTATTTTCGACAGACTTTCATGTTCCTGGCTCTTTCTTTTTTAAAACCTTTTCTTCCCATCGAGATTGGTTTGGCTATTGGTAAATCAAGAATTCGAAGGTTTTTCGACACGAGTATAGTCACCTATATATATATATATATATATATATATATATATATATATATATATATATATATATATATATATATATAAACGCCTGATAATTATGCACCACTCAATATTATTAAATTTCCTTTCCCATATTCTTTATTCTGACTAGACATATTCCCGCCTTCCACCAGTTCAGACCTCCACAGCTAAGACCAGCTATGCCACCGACACTGGGACGAATCATCTCTGAACCGTTACTTTGTGCAACTGACTCCGGAGAGGATGCTTCCCCAATCATTAACCTCTTCAAGTCGACGATCAATCTTCATCTTTTCTATATATCCTCACTAAACCTGCACTTCTTACTTCCTTTTCTTGCGTTGATGCAACAGCATCTTTCAGTATCCTTCTACCTTGAATGGCACTTGGGCCATGTAATAGATGAACAATTACTTAAAAAGGTGACCATAGTTCTCCACAGACGTAGTCTTTAATCTGCAATGTTACTGGTCCTGACATGGCATCACCGCTTAAGTTATTTTTCATTTCTTTGCGTTTTCTACAAATATTTTCACGGCGATTATTCTAAAGAGCTTCCATCTTTGGTACCTCGATTTTACCAATGTAAGCGCAGTACTAAATTGGCAGTTAGGTCCCTTCATTTTATAGTTGAAATAACTAGATTTAAATGTAAGTTCCATGCTAACAAATTCGTACTTCTCGCTAGTGGAACCCTCTATCGGCCTTTTTTCTTTCCAATCAACTTCGAACTTCAAAATTTAGATGTAATATCAATCGTTATCTTTGGTCGTCTTAATTCCTGTTTATTTATTATCCTCTGTATCCTTAGTTCTTCCTTTTTCTCATATTATTTTCCATTCTATAACCCCTCTGTTTATTTTATTAGTGGCCTTATAGCCTTGTTTGGGAAGAAATGATTTAAAAATATGTATGGAATTGCCATGCGCTCTTGGGAAGGACAGTTCTCTTGGACGCCCAAATTCAGTTACTACCAATCTACCGCAAATATTGGGAATAAACCAAAGCAAACTGTACGAGAAAAAGAAAGGCAGTTCTATCCAAGTCGCACTTCGGTCATAAAACATCTTCCTGTCCTTGGGAAGACAGTTCGATACAAGTTGCACTTCGATCATAAAACATCTTCCTGACCTCGAGAAGACAGTTCGATATAAGACGCACTTTGATCATAAAATCTCTTCCTGACCTTAAGACAACAGTTCGATACGAGTTGCATTTTGATCATAAAACATCTCCGTGACCTCAGGAAGACAGTTCGTTACAAGTTGCACTTCGATCACAAAACATCTTCCTGACCTAGGGAAGACTGTTCTTTACAAGTCGCACTTCGATCATAAAACATCTCCGTGACCTCGGGAAGACATTTCGATACTAGTTGCACTTCGATCACAAGACATCTCCGTGTCCTCGGGAAGACAGTTCGATACAAGTCGCATTTCGATCATAAAACATCTTCCGGACCTCGAGAAGACAGTTCAATACAAGTTGCACTTCGATCACAAAATATCTCCGTGACCTCAGGAAGACAGTTCGATACAAGTCGCATTTCGATCATAAAACATCTTCCTGTCCTTGGGAAGACATTTCGATACAAGACGCACTTTGATCATAAAACATCTTCCTGACATCTTAAAGTACATAAACTTCATAACCTGGTTGCTTAATGAAACAATTTGCTCGTCATCCAAGAGTAGACATACTACCAAATATTTCAATGAATCAACAACAATGATGAAAAATGGGTTCCTAATGGCCAGTACTCACTGAAAAAAGTAATTCCATCCCCAAACAACGAGCACACACGAAAAATTCTGCTCTGTATTTGAAAAGGTATTAAATGTATCGTCTATTATGAAGTGTGAAAACAAAAAGGAAACAACTATTGCGTAGAAATTATTTTCCTTAATTGAATTTGATTGATCTTTTTTACATCTTATGAACCATTTATGGTTTATTTAAAACTGAAACTAATTTCAAAATGTAGAAGTTTGCTTCCGATTCTTCAACTGGAAAATAAATTCTGTAAAAGCGCCTAAAATTGGTTAAGGTGTGTTACTTTTACGCGATCAACAAAATCAAATATTGCCTCGGTTACTTATGAAAAATTATGGCACTAAATATGAAAATTGTACATTATCCTCCTAACTCTTCTGCACTTGCTCCATCTGACTATCGTCTTTTACGGTCATAGAAACAATTTTAAGTGGAAGGAGAGTTTGTAAAGATGTTAAATCTGATCTCGAGTGTTTCTTTTCATGTAACAAATGAGGAATTTAACGAGAGATAAAAGATGAATGCTAAATAGATATGACTAGCAGCATGGCCCGGCGTTGCCCGTGCTTGATTTAAAAATCGTACGACTCATACAGCAATCGCTATCTCTTTACTTAAAATATTTTTGTTGGTGTTGCTACATGCCTTACTTCTTGTCTATCTCACACTGCGAATTTTTTCTAAGCTCTATACTAAACATTAAATCTCTTACGAAAAAAGAACTAAACAAAATGAACACAAAACGATCAGTTTTAAAAAATGACTCGTAACTGGAAAAATCGAATGAAAAAAGAATGTTAACAACAAATACTTTTTCAAACCCAACACAGTTTTGCGGAATCAGAATCAACGTTGAGTTTAAGCAAGCGAATGAGCCAATTGGAGTAAAGTGCCATGTAGATTTAAAGTTTTTCCACTTGTGATGAATGCAGCTATCGATTTTTTTGTTGCATGCTAACATGCTAGTTAACATTCGTTGGCTCTCACGCTGGCCAATAGAATATTCCTGCATGTTTGTGGCTGCCAGCTATAGGCTCTCACTCTGGCCAGTAGAAAATGGCCGCACACTACATGAAAACTACCGTAGAAGCACGAAAAAATCGATTATTTCCACTATCGATGGGATTTGGTAAATGCAAAGTCGGTCTTGACCCTCTCAGTAACTTGGAGCATGTGCATGTAAATTTCGGTGCAAATCCGTCGAAAATTGCCACCTTGCATGCGTTACAGACACACACACACACATCCTGCCTTTTATAGATAGAGGTTATGTTATAGTTAAAGAGGAGGAAATGTTGTCGCGACTAAATATATCAAAAAAGTCCAAAGAATCATTTATTGCTTTCCCTCTCTTCAAATGAAGCAGGACTTCTTTTCCAACCTAATATATAAGCGTCTACCCAGGTAAGAGGGAATTGCGGCTTGTTGTAATGAAAGTAAACCATGCCCATGTACATAGGGAACGAGTTCATTGAATGCACAAAATGAAAAAGAAAAGTAAAACAAGGTTGCGTTTTATTCATATTTGGACTATTATCCTCATCTTTGCTGTTGTTAGCACAACATTTTGGCCTTCCAGGGCAGTATATCCTAACATAAACAAAACAATTTCTAAAGATGTGATGGATTCCTGTTTATTAATCTAACAGATGTTATCACTTTAAAAGTTATTTTTAGTGGATACTCGTATTTGAGTAGACACTCTGTTTATTTATTAAACAGTATATTTATTTATTTTCATCTACCGGTCTGAATATTCGAGAAATAGTATTTAAGAAAAAAATATGCGTTTCCGGCAGGATTCGAACCTGCGTTCCCTTAGAAGAAATCTTTATTAGATCTGACGTGATTTGTACGTCTCAGCTACAGAGTGTGTCGATGACCAGACAAAGATGAATAGTGCCTTTAAGCACAGATTTTTCTCTGCCTCTCGAAATATTCATATCTGCTGTGTTTTGTATCCTAACGTAAACAAAGCAATTTTTAAAGAAGTGATGGATTCCAGTATATTAATCTGACAGATGTTATCACTTTAAAAGTTATTTTCAGTGGATTCCCGTATTTGAGTAGACGCCCCGTTAATTTATTAAGCAGTATATTTAATTATTTTCGTCTACCGACCTGAATGTTCCAGAAATCTTATTAAAGAAAAATATGCATTTTCCGGCAGGATTCGAACCTGCGTCTACCTTGGCAGGTGAAACCGACGTTAGATCCGTCGTGTCATCTCGGCCATGAAATGCGGCGATGATCAAGACAATTTGAATAGTGCCTTATAAACGCAAATCTTTGTCAGGCGCTAGAAACATATCTTCCCGGTTTCGTCTCCTAGTGTAAACAAAGCAATTTCTAAGGAAGTGATGGAATTTTTATCTATTAATCCGACAGTATTAAAGAGTCAAACATTACTGAATGTAAAGAAAAGACAGGAAGCTGTGGAGAGACGTGTTTTATAATGTTCTAAATAGCATTGAAAAATAGGGGAAGCAAAAGAAAATTTCTTAATACTGACCGGGTTTACTGTTGTTTCTAAAATATAAATCCTTAGAAAAGTTAATGTATAACTTTAATTGTTTATACTTTGATTCCCTGTCACCTTGCACCTGGCTTAATTTCTATAATGTTTATTGTCAATTACAAAATAATTATTCTATTATTCATGTGTGTCAATTTTCATTTAAAGCATCGTCAGTCATAACTTCTGAAAGCAATTAGAATCGTAAAAGCAAAAAAAAAGCACATTTCATTTCTCTAATGAAAAATATTAATGAAAATAGAAAATAAATTTACGGTGAAAAGTTGTGTGAAATTACTTTTTTCAAAGCACATGTATTTATCCTTGCTTAGATATTAATGATAACATTGACATTACTCTGAACGGTTAAAAGAAGTATCAGTTCCAAAATTTTTTTATCATCTGTGACAAAGAAAATAAATTATTCTTCTCTGTAATGATACATTTTTCTTTTCAATCTTTCCCTGATTCAATTAAATATATTTGATTATTATGTATGAGGTGCAGTTGAATGAGAGACCAACAAAACTTGTAACACCAAAGATGAACTGAAGGCAAAGATTATGGCAGCATTCACTAACTTAAACAAGGTGGCTGTCCAGAAGAGTTGCAGGAGATTCCGATGTCGCTTGGAGGCCATCCCTGAAGCCAATGCGATTTTATTTAATAAATTTATTCTTTAGTATTTTAAGATATTTTTTGTAATTCTGGTAAAAATATCTGTTAAAATGAAAGGTCAGGGTTATTTTCATTTTAGCGTCATTTAAACAACAATTCATCCATCGCACCCTGCACATGGTCAGAAAGCGAACGTTCTAACCACTCCTCCATATATGCTACTTTTTTCGCTAGGAACCTATCTCTTACATTGGACAATGTATGTGCCAAGTTTGGTCAGAATCGGTTGGATGGATCTCGAGTGAAAAGATATCACAGAGACAGACAGAGAAACAGACATCCTCTGTTATATATATATATATATATATATATATATATATATATATATATATATATATATATATATAGACAATATTAGTGGTAAATATACACATACATATGCAATTAATATACACATACATATATGTATAAAACTAATTCCAAGAGGATATGATCCAGGTAGAACTCAAAGTCCATGACAGAGTAAGGATATAATAAAAAGATTTGTTTATATGTGTGTGTGCAGATTTAGATATATATGTAGACATATATATCTGTATATGGGTGTAGATGTACGCATGTATGTATAGTTAAACGGACGTCTTGATGGAGAGAATGGACTTTTGTCTGTAGTTTTCATTTGTCTTTTATCTTTTTAGCATGAATTTTTCAACATTCCTTGTGTTGGTCAAACGGTCTCTTTTGGGTTGTTACTTGGGATGAGGGCTGGATGGAAACGTGTGGGTGTGGGTGAGTAGGTTGTGATTTGCAGGGTTATATATTAAAACTATCTATATTGTTAAGTTTATGGCTTGACCCGGCTGGACAATGTGTTTTCGAACGTCGTCTCCACTTAGTTTCATGGAATCCTAAAATCTTTCTAATGTTATCTTCTCTAAACTTTTCCATTCTCTCAATTATAGCGAATTTAGCATGGGTTTTGAAATCGGTTTTTCTAGACGTGTGTATGTATATGTATATATATATATAGGTGTGTGTGTGTGTGTGTGTGTGTATGTGTGTTGTTGATGTCTGGTGTGAGTATAAGATTTTATCGCCTATGGGGTGTGTATGTCGCCAAGAAATGTATGCACTCTTCCGGTATATCTTCGGACGTTTGAAAATACGCATATTTTTCTCACTGAAACCCTACTTTAAATCTTCAGTTAAATTTTAATGCCCCCTTCATCTTTAGACCTCCCTGCCCCTCTCTCGTCTGTTACCCC
>OZ038485.1:13109002-13291502 GCA_964036315.1 Acanthosepion esculentum | reverse complement strand
CATATACGGAACCATTATTTCGCGTGGTGTGCCTTAACCGTTCGGCCACAGAGAAGAGTCTGGTTAGCCTCGTCGATTTTACTATCTTTAAACTTAAATCTTCCATGAATCTCTTCTATTCATATCTGCTCTAGCGTATCAAATGTAAACAAATGACGTCATATATTTTTGAAATGGTCTGGTTAAATGACGGTTCCGTATAGGATACAGGTTCGATTCCTGTCGGAGAACGAAAATTTTCTATGAAAATTTCTCGACATTCAGGCCGGTAAATGTTATTTAATACTGTTTATTATAAAACAGAGCATTTGCTTAAATACTTGTATCTATAAAAAAAGAACGTTAAACATATTATAAATGTCTTTAAATAAATTGTCGGACTATGTCCAATTCAATATATATATATATATATATATATATATATATATATATATATATATATATATATATATATATATATATATATATATATATATATATATATTAAGTGCTGTTGTTAATAAAAAAATGCTCGATGTAGAATAACACAGCTATAAATTATATATTAATAATATACATTTTTGCTCATCGGTTGGACAGATTTTCCTGCACAACGCGTGGTGGAATAGAATAGGGTGGAGATGACGAAAGAGAGTAGATGCCATTCATGTTGTGCATAGATGATATTTACGTTAAAGCTCTCCTTCTGGATTGATTAAATGTAAAAGTTTTAGATGAATCGTTAGTAAGTGTATTGAGAATCAAACGGAGAAGAAATCGCTTTCTATAAGAGAATAATATAAACGAAGTATTTCTTTAGGCTTACCCTCCGTTTTCCCAGCCAACGCCACAGCATCCTCAATCAAATCGATCGTATCTCCAGTCATTTTCAAGTGTCTATCCTGGATCGGTTGACTCTTGTGTATGGTATCTTGACTTTGAAAAACACTCGTTGTTGTTTGTGTGTGAACGGCGGGAACATCAATGCAATTTTTTTCTATTATAGACCACAATTTCTATTGACAGATAACGTAAGAGTTAATGTCTGTTTCGAATTGATTCAACGACATTCGAGTTTATACGCCTTTTCCTTATTGTATTTAGTTAAGCTTTTATCAGCCGATCTTATTCCTTTTGTACCTCTTGTGCTCGCAGGAAAAAGAACATTACGCTGGGCATTTTCTCTATATTGACTAGTTGTGGCACAGGGCCGCAATATTTATGCACTTACAGAAAAGAGAGTTCATAACAAAACCTTGTATGTATATATTTTGTTTTAATTAATGACAAAGCACTCTTTGTGTTAAACTATTTTGGTAAAATACGATTTTTTATGGCCCTGAATGGCAATATGCACTTTATGGTAAGTCATTTTAAGAGTTCTACTTGTACCATATAACCCAATAATGCCTACGACGAGGGCGATTCTCCTAGTAGTCTTTTCTAGTGAAGAGGATGGTTGGACAGCGAGTACAATTAAAACAAGACAAGACCTGTCAATGGTTGGGTATACATTATCGTAGGGTTGAACGGTGATATATTACTATGGACTAGTAAGGGCTCCATATCGATCTATGGAGTCAGTACGGTCACAAAGGGTATCGGTAGGCCGAGCGCTTCTTAGTCAAGTTTTTCCCCGATGTAACGACCATGTATTCGTGACCGAGGCCACTGTGAGATCAGTTCAGTTTTAAACAGAAGGGGGATGGGTCCCTTCAAATTCACCTTCCCGAGAAATACTACGGCATTCAGATATCTATGTTCTTACACATTCATGAGACTGTTGGTGATGAGAATGATGCGGATGGTGATGGTGATAATGTGGATGGTGATGGTGATAATGTGGATGGTGATGGATATGATACGGATGGTGATGGAGATGACGTGGATGGTGATGGAGATGATGCGGATGGTGATGAGGATGATGTGGATGGTGATGGGGATGATGTGGATGGTGATGGAGATGATACGGATGGTGATGGGGATGATGTGGATGGTGATGGAGATGATACGGATGGTGATGGGGATGATGTGAATGGTGATGGAGATGATACGGATTGTGATGGGGATGATGTGGATGGTGATGGAGATGATACGGATGGTGATGGGGATGATGTGAATGGTGATGAGGATGATGTGAATGGTGATGAGGATGATGTGGATGGTGATGAGGATAATGTGGATGGTGATGGAGATGATACGGATGGTGATGGTGATAATGTGGATGGTGATGGTGATAATGTGGATGGTGATGGATATGATACGGATTGTGATGGAGATGAAGTGGATGGTGATGGAGATGATGCGGATGGTGATGAGGATGATGTGGATGGTGATGGGGATGATGTGGATGGTGATGGAGATGATACGGATTGTGATGGGGATGATGTGGATGGTGATGGATATGATACGGATGGTGATGGGGATGATGTGGATGTTGATGGAGATGATGCGGATCGTGATGAGGATAATGCGGATGGTGATGAGGATGATGTGGATGGTGATGGGGATGATGTGAATGGTGATGGTGATGATACGGATGGTGATGAGGATGATGAGGATGGTGATGGGGATGATGTCGATGGTGATGGAGATGATGCGGATGGTAATGTAGATAGTGATGAGGATAATCCGGATGGTGATGAGGATGATGTGGATGGTGATGAGGATGATGTGGATGGTGATGGGGATCATGTGGATAATGATAAGGATGATGATAGGTTATTGATGATGGTGATGAAGGGTGTGATAAGGATAATGATGGGGATGAGAATCATGATTAATATAATGATGATCCGGACAATGAAGATGAGGATTATGGTCATGTGGTTAATAAGGGGAGTAATGGGCATGAGGATGAGGCTGAGGATGATCATAATCATCGAGATGATGCGGATGATAAGACGGGTAATGATGAAGATGACGATGATGGCTATGAGAATAGTGATGATGATGAGAATAACAATGGGGATGACGGAGAAGATAAGGCTTATGACGAGGATGATGATGAAGATGTTGGTGATGATGATGATAATGATGGGATGAGTGAGATGAGAAGGATTATGATGATGATGATGATGATGATGCTGTAATAATAATGATGATGGGATGATGGGGATGATAAGGAGGAGGATGATGATAAAGATAATGAGGATGAGGATTGTTGACGAGGATGATGATGATGATGATGATGAAGATGCTGGTAATAATAATGATGATGGAATGATGGAGATGATAAGGAGGAGGATGATGATAAAGATAATGAGGATGAGGATGATGGTGACGAGGGTGATGATGATGATGATGATGATGATGATGATGTGGATGAAGATGAGGATAATGATGGTGACAACTTGGATTATAATGATGATCATGATAATGAAGATGAGAATGATGTTGATGATGAGTTTGGTGATGATGATGAAGTTTATGATGAGCAAAACATTTTCATTACTGTTTAAATTCATTTTTTTCATTTTCACTTTTATCGATTTTAATAATTTAAATGATTTCTGGGCATAAACAATACCCTAGAAACTATAAATGAAAACAACCATTTACAAAAGAGAGATTGTCACTCTGCCTTTGCGTTAACACTCCTCACCCCAACCCGTTTAAACCAAGCAGAAAACTTTAAATCCTATGGCCAATGCACAACTGCTGGATTGTACTGATTAACAAACCTGTTTCAATTTTGTTTCTTTTTCTGTGGTCAGATTAATACATAATTATTTAGGGTCGTTGCCGAAAAGTTCTCGAGCAGACCGAGAAGTAACTCTAATGTTTGGTCAGATTTGGGCAAATGAGTCTATAGACACGTAACGAGGTCCTCTCTCAGCTTTCCATCGACGGAGCAAATAAACCAAAGTTACCACTCTATTTTCATTATCTATGTTGTACAAAAAATTAGATAAAGTACTCATTACGCTCGGAAGGGAAATGAAAAACGTATATTCAATTGTTTTCTTTTAATTGATTCACGTGTACGTTCTGAGTTCGGGATACTGCCATGTCGCCCTAGCAAATAATCTATTCACTTCAAGCCATCAGAACTTCGACCTTCTCCTACAAGCCCTCTGCCTATCTCTTCATTTCAAAGCGCGGCTGGCCCCTCTAACGCGCGGTCTCGGAAACTACTTCAACGGACGGCATGTTTTAGAATTACTCTCAATCATAATTGTAAATATTAATTCTTGGACTACGACTGGAACTCTCCAACATCCAGTTTATTGTTACTTGACCTCAAAAGTTTTAATTCATTTATCATTTTATTCGTTTTAATCAAGTGGGCGCTTGCTTGTGACGATCCCCATTTCGCAAATTTCAACGCCGCTCAAAAGAAAAACAAAATATTTAACACTAAAATAAAATCATTGACTATCTCCTTCTATGCGGGTGGGGACGTCATAGTGCCATGGGCCGAGCAGTGAAATTTTCAGTACTCCGTAGATTTGCAAACCAAATATTAGAATTTCTTTTTGGAATGTATAAAAATACATGGAAAGCGATGTGTTAAATTTCAGGATTAATGTATACAGGGTACCATGCGTAAATTTGAGGATTAATGTATACAGGGTACCATGCGTAAAATTCAGAATTAATGTATACAGGGTACCTTGCTTAAATTTCAGTATTAATGTATACAGGGTACCATGCGTAAAATTCAGGATTAATGTATTCAGGGTACCATGCGTAAATTTGTGGATTAATGTATTCATGGTACCATGCGTAAATTTGAGGATTAATGTATACAGGGTACCATGCGTAAATTTCAGGATTAATGTATACAGGGTACTATGCGTAAATTTGAGGATTAATGTATACAGGGTACCATGCGTAAATTTCAGGATTAATGTATACAGGGTACCATGCGTAAATCGCGTGTTGCTTGTTTTTAATTTTGCCCACTGCACAGTAGACTAGAACTAGTTGGGCACCATCTGTGAGAAAAAAGATCACCATGACGCAATTCACTCCGCCAGAAATTTGGAAACGGCATGCTGTGCTGTTTGGAATTCGCGCTGGAAGCTCCAATAGGAAAATTTCAAAGTGTTTGGGTGTCAATTTGTTGTGGCCCTGTTAGGGCCATAAATAAAGACACAAGACAGGAATTGAGCTAAACAAATATATTAACAGAAACAGTAATACAAATATATACAAACGAGAGTGTTACAGCAAGAATGTTCGGTCCGACTCACAGAGCTGACTGCTGGAAATTTCTCTCTCAAAAAGGCAGTACCTGCTCCTATTTATAGCTGGGAGAGTCCATGCGTGCATGGGCAAATTACCATAACACAATCTGAGGACAGTGCTGAGGATTGTTTGATTAATGTATACAGAGTGCCATGCGTAAATCGCGCGTGGCTTGTTTTTGGTTTTGCCGACTGCACAGTATAGTAGCGTCGGTTGGGCAGCGTCTGTAAAAAAAAAAAAGAAGAGTAGCATGACTCAATTCACTTCGTCAGAAATTAGGAAAAGGTATGCTGCACTGCTGGGATTCACATCGGAAGCTCCAATACGAACAATTAAGAGTGTTTGGGTATCAATCTGAGGACAGCGCAGAGGATTCGGAAAGAGTTGGATGAGTGTAACGGTGATTACGAAGGTACGGCAGTTCGGAAAACTCACTTTAATCGTCATGATAAGAAAAGAACTCTTGAATTTCTTGGCGAGAGCCTCATACTGGACACGGAAACCTACATCAAGTGCGTTGAGAAGGCATTGCTACATTGGGTCAAGTGGTTGGTTGCTGGAAAACATTATGTCTGGCAACAGGACTCTACACAACGCCACACAAGCAAGGGAACACAGTCATGACTGTCAGACAATTTCTGCGATCCCATCACCCTTTACATCTGACCACCTAAATCCTCAGACCAGCAACATCCTTGATTATTATATGTGGGGCGGAGTTGAGCAAAAAATAAAAAAAATCCAAATATGAACTGAAAACAAGGATTATGACAGCATTCACCAACTTAAACAAAGAGACCGTCCAGAAGAGTTGCAGGAGGTTCTGAATTCGTCGGGAGGCCGTGGTTGAAGCCAATGGCGATTTTATTGAATAAATTTACTTTTTAGTAATTCAAGAGACTTTTGTATCATTTTAGTAAATATATATATATATATATATATATATATATATATATATATATATAATGAAATGGACAAAGTCCGACAATTATTTAAAGACATTTTTATGTATAACATTCTATTTATAGATACACGTATTTAAGTAAATCCTCTGTTTAGGATAAACAGTATTAAATAACATTTACCGGCCTGAATGTCCGAGAAATTTTCATAGAAAATATTCGTCCTTCGACAGGATTCGAACCTGTATCTTATACGGAACCGGCATTTAGCCTGACGTGCGTTACTGCTCAGCCACAAAGGATTGTTCGGTTGGTAATGTCGAATTTACTACTTATAAAATTCAATCTTCCATAAATCTCTAAAGTACATTCATAACTGCTCATGGCGTATCAAATGTAAACAAATGACGTCACACATTATGAAATAGACAAAGTCCGACAATTATTTTAAGACATTTTTATGTTTATACATTCTTTTTATAGATACAAGTATTTAAGTAAATCCTCCTCTGTTTATGAAAAACAGTATTAAACCACATTTACCGGCCTGAATGTCCTAAATGACTGTTCTATATTATATATATATATATATATATATAATATGATCCCGTTGGGTGTTTTTTTACTATAACATATATATATATATATATATATATATATATATATATATATATATATATATATATATATATAATATGATCCCGTTGGGTGTTTTTTTTACTATAATATATATATATATATATATATATATATATATATATATATATATATATATATATATATATATAACTTTAGATGCGTCCTTTTAGTGTATCCATTTAAATGCTAAGAAAAGAACGCCGAAAATACAATGGCAACTTTAGTATTTCAAGATATTTTTGTGTAATTTTGGTACAAATATCTGTTAAATTGAGATGTCCGAGTTATTTTCATTTTCGAGTCGTTTAGACGTCAATTTATCCATCGCACCCTGTATATACATATATTCACCACCCGGAGACGGCCCAGAAGAAGTGCAGGAGATTCCGAAGTCGTCCAGGGGGGGCGTGGTTGAAGCCAATGGCAATTTTCCTGAAATAAATTCATTATTTAGTATTTCAAGATATTTTTGTGTGATTTTAGTCAATATATCTGTTAAAATAAAATGCTAGTGTAATTTTCATGTTTGCGTCACTTAGATGACAATTTATCCATCGCACTACATATATATATATATATATATATATATATATATATATATATATATATATATATATATATCGCGCCCTTTAGAAGGCCTTCAGTTCATTCTTTTACTTGTTTCTATGTTTTTTACGGCTTATGAACACTTTGTAGGTTATTTTATAGCCGAATCATATTTTCCATTGTTTAGCGTATCTCTCTGCCGTTCGTTCAAATTGAGAATTGGTCAATATAAAAAAAAGAAGATGAAGAATAAAATTTCAAAGAAAAATCAAGTAAAAACTATAAAAAGAGAAAAACCCTGTTGTACACGTTTTGCAACTTTCAATCGACACCTGAGCGCAAGTTAAAAAAAGTAAATTAAAGACAGTGACAACAAACGTCCGAATTGATTTGTGGATTGTCTTGGCTTCGATGATGAAGGTGGAAGAAACGATGAATTTAACCGGGAAATATGATAACAATGGCGAAGAAAAAAAAGGTATATCTTTTTAACCTTCCACGGGCATATTCACGAGTCACGTTCAGCGTCTGAGTCGATATTTATCTGTTTTCTCGTTCCCAGTCAACGATATTTTACAAGACTATCGACACAAAACGATTGTTCTTCCCGATGAAATAGTCGTCAGTGTCAAGGATTCGGCTTAGTTTTTTCAATACTTTTTTATAATTCCATCATTTAGCGACTGTTTTGATACAATAAGAAAAAGAAATTGTCTGGTTTCCCAAGTAAGTAATTCCCTCTCATTATTTCATAAAATGTTAAAATTTTGGTTTGCGGAGTCGTAGGAGGACCACTTCTACTGTAGCCGCAGTAGAAGTGGTGTTTCTTGGGCAAGATAGCCTGACGGAGCCTAACCCTCTCCAGGCCGGTGTTTCTTGGGCAAGATAGCCTGACGGAGCCTAACCCTCTCCAGGCCGGTGTTTCTTGGACAAGTTAGCCTGACGGAGCCCAACCCTATCCAGGCCGGTGTTTCTTGGGCGATATAGCCTGACGGAGCCCAACCCTCTCCTGAAGTCACCTCAGTCTAAGTATTCTCACCTAAAATTCTGTAGATATAGCTAGAAAATCTCGTCGATTGTATAGCGCCACGATCTGCCCAAAACCATTATGTATACTTGAAAAATTGAAAAATAGTTCAAATATATATGTATACATACGCATTTTTTTTTTACCAAAGTATCGCTATGAATCTATTTCAAAAGATTTGGTGGCCTTAAATGACCCACTGAGGTTTTGATATGCCATGAAGCAAAACAGCAAAACAAATAGTTTCTTTAGGTCTAGGAAGGCATCAGATTTCTGTGTCACCTTAGACGTCATCTATTACAATTTGACAATTGATCTGTAACCTGTACAAGGGACAAACAGCTTAGACGTGGATAGAGAAGCGAGTAAAATATAATGACGAAACTAGAATAGAATGGAATACAACAACGGTTTCTTTTCCTGTCGGATTTATTTTATTTGGACAGCGACGTGATTTTACGAGAATTAGACAACCAACGAGAATTTATTACCGGTAGACATTTACTTAACGATATACGCACTGCAGGTGACACTGTGTTGATTGGAACTTCAGAAAGCAAATTGATGAACGCTTAGACAAGGAAACTTAAAGAAAAAAACAAAAAAACAAAACAAATTGACTATTAAATCGGAAAGACGGACAGCATGGTTGCTATTAAAAGGAACAAACTAAGTTGCGTGTTACATATAAAGTAAATAAACATCGAACAAATGCAGAAATTTAATTACCCGAATAGTCTAGCAACAGGAGACGGAAAGTGCAACAGATAAATACGAACATGCCCAGGATTAGAGAAAGTTAACTTTCGCAATTTGAGCATGACCATTGGATCTGTTGGAACTACTAAGCTACCTTGGTATATTCGGGGTAGAAAATTAGAATAATCAAGAACCTATATTGGAAATAAATGGCATGCATGCCCATAGAGAAAGGGGCGTAAGGCAATGATGTGTCTTCTTACCGGACTTATTCACCCTATACAGCGAGACAATTCTGAGAGAATTGAAAATACTACCGAGATTCAGCATTGGCGGCCAAAAACTTACCAACATAAGATACGCAGATGACACAGTACTGATGGCAGACACAGAAAAGAAACTACAAAATCTCCCACAGAAGGTAGCGGAGGAGAGCACGAAGAAGGGACTAAGCATAAACTACAAAAAGACAGAATGCATGGGCATCAGTAAACGGATGAGCCCTAGATGTGATTTTCAGGTCGTGGAGACTAAAATCAAGCAGGTGCGGAAGTTTAAATATCTGAGAAGTGTTTTGACGGAGGACGTTAATTGCGACACTGAGATCCGTAGACGTATTGGGATGGCCAAAGACGCATTCCAAAAGAGTATTACGAGATTCCACAGAGTATTACGAGACAGGAGGATTTCTTTGGTAACAAAGAAAAGAATACTGAGCTGTTACGTGACATCTGTCCTCCTTTATGGCAGCGAATGTTGGACGGTCTCCTCAAAGACGAAGAAGAGACTCGAGGTAACAGAGATGTGGTTCTACAGAAGGATGCTAAGGATATCATGGTCCGAACGTGTAATCAACGTTGAAGTTTTTAGAGAGGATGCAAACAAGGGGGAATCTTATACTTAACTTCAGGAAGGGGCAGCTGAAATTCCTGGGACACGTAATGAGAAGGAATGGCTTGGGGAATCTGATACTCACAGGTAAAATCTAGGGAAAGAGAGACAAGGGAAAGCAACGCAAGACATACCTGGCGGGTTTAAGCAAATGGATGACAGAATGTGGTCTAGTGGAGGTGACAGAGGGACGAAACTTATTGAGAGCTACAAGGAATAGGGGGAAAGTGGAGAGCCATGATCGCTTACGCCCTCAAGGGACACGGCACATTAAAAAGAACTGAGGAATCAAACATTGTTTTTGACGATCAGAGATTGACAGCTCACCCGATCTTACACTTTTCCCAATGGGGAAAAAAACTATCTGGTTACATTCGATGCCTCAAAAACTAAACTATTTTCGTTCCATCACCGTCGATCAGATTCCGAACTGCCGCCATTTATGATGAACAGATGTCCCCACGGGGAAGCACCGCGCACTGGGCCTAAAACTCACACCCGACCTCAAGTGGGACTGTTATATACGATCCGTGGCTAATGATGCAGGTAAAATGATCGGCTCCCTGTACCTAATCCCTCATGCTATCCTCTACTTTTATAAGAGCCAGACTAGGTCGAAAATGGAGTACTGTTGCCATATTTGGGCGGGACCTGCCCAGTCCTCACTTTCCAGGCTTGACAGAATGGAAGAAACTCCCAATATTATGTTTCTCCGATCTCTTCAATCTTGACCTTTTCAAGTCTAGAGTCAAACATTATCTTCACTTCCTATCCATATAAACTACCCCTTGACGTAACCCTCTAACTCTAGTGGCTCCTGGGCTTTGTACTAGGTTATTTACATTATTTACAATATTCAGACTATTGTCCTCATCTTTGTCGCCACATTTATTACAAAGTTTCGGCCGTTGTACGCTCCAACCTTCTTCAGGTGGTTGGAATGTCGAACTGAACCCTTTATTTCGCTCACTGGGGTAGACGGTTCTAGTTCCACGTGCCATGTTTAATGGTTGTCAGTTATCAGTTATCTCCTGTTAATTTCCCTCTGAAAGTTCTTCACTGCCTTAACCGGGTATTGAACTTACACTCTTTGGGTCCTGTCACTGGATCTAACTAACGTCTTTATCATCAGTGCCATTTGTTCTTGAACATTATTGTAAAAAAACCCTATTGGACTGTTATGTACGGGAGTGTTGTAAAGTTCTTGAATTAAACAATCTTCTTCTTCTTCTTCTTCTTCTTCTTCTTCTTCTTCTTCTTCTTCTTCTTCTTCTTTATGTTCCGTGTCCTTTCAGGACGTTGTCGATCATGGCTCACCACAATGTCCTGTTCTTTGTAGCTCTTAATAAATTTACTTCTTTTTATTAATCTTTCCTGAGCCATTTACACAAACTTATTACGTAGTCTAACTGTTGTTTTCAATTAAGTTTGGGTGTCTTTTTTAGATCCGTTTTCTCTGAAATATCGTCGTGACTCATGTGTTCATTCCACAGTATTCTTAACATCCTTCTGTAGAACAATATTTCTTCATGTTTCTTCTTCGTCTGTCCCTGATAAAAACAGATTAATCTGATTGTTTATTTGATAACAGAAGCGGGTTATGTTCAGAAAATCCCGTAGCAGTAAATATGTTGAATTGGTTAAATTGCTTAATATTTTATCTATATCATGGCCGAGTGGTTAGAACGTTCGCATTCTGAACCTGCGACCCGAGTTCGAATCTCACCATTTGTCAGGAAGGACATTTCCTGAAGTTATCGGACTGGAGGGGTTGATCCCAGTGTGCGTCATCTTTGGAAAGTGCCCGAATACCGCGGGTTGACTCAAGACTTGTGAGTGAAATTTGGTAGACAGAAACCTTGGAGGCCGTGAATAGCTGTGCTAACACGAAGTCATCAGTCATCGTGGCCGAGGGTTTCAGCGGGCTGGCTTTTGCTGAATGCCGCTCTTTGTCTGGTAAGGTCTGCTCAGCATAGTTGCAGTATAAACCGCAGGTGGGCTCTATGGGTGTTGAATAAACACAAATCCGCCTGAGCGAACGTCTGCAAATGGGATTGGCTTGCCACTCTAGTTGACAGGTATCCCCGATTACAAACTATATTAGTACCATTACCCAGCATCCTCTACAGTCTAAATCATAACCCTGCACCGCCGTTTTTTGCTTTACAATAATGTTCACCTTGTTAAAGGCCCAAGAAGCACCGGAGGTAGAGGATTACAGAGTAAGGTACCATCTATAATGGTTAACTCAAAACTAGACCAGGCTAAGATTGCAATGATAGGGGAAGTACAACCTTAGGAATCGGTTCCGCACAGTAGCGCTTTGTAGGAAGAAGCTGATAAGTTTTGCAGAACACTCACAGGCGGGGGTGCGGGTGGTGGTTGGGGTCGAAAGCAACTCGACACATTTGAGTTAAAAGATGGAAGAAGAAAGTTGAAAGCCACAAGAGAAGAAGAGTTCTAAAAGTATTTCTGAGAAGAAAATGAAAAGACAGGAAGCTGTGGAGAACCATTAATAACCATGTCCTAAAGGGAGAGATAGATATATAGAGGAACAAAAAAAGTAATATTTCTCTGTATGATTTTTCGGCTAAAATATATTCAAAAAATATACAATCCTTTAATACTAGTGCTAGGAGATCATGGCTCTCCACAACTTCCTATCATTCGTAGTTCTTACCAATTTTTCTCTTTTTACAGTATCTCCACTCCTTGTTTTGCCATTCATTTAAACAAGCACGTCATGTAGGTTAATCGCTACTTTCTTCCGTCTCTCTTGCTTTCAATATGCCCAATGAGTGTCAAATTTGCCAGTCCTTCATTTCTTATTAGGTTTCCAGGAATTTTAACTGTCTTTTTTCCGACTGTCTAATTATACATTTTGTTTCGATTTTCCTTAAAATCTTGCTTGTTGTATACGCGCTCTTTTCCTTAAAATTCTCAATATCCTTCTGTAGAACCGCATGTCTGGCGCATCAAGTCTTATATCCAGGTGTGAGGAAATTCTCCAGCCTTAACAAAGATTTCAAAAATGGAAGGAAAGGTACTGCGAGAAAGACAAACAGGGATTGTAAGGAGAAAAAGGAGAGCTTAGAACAAAATGAAAAGAGAGGAAGCTGTGGAGAACCGTGATAGACCACGTTTTAAAGAGAGAGAGAGAGAGAGAGAGAGAGAGAGAAAGAGAGAGAGAGAGAGAGAGATTAAAAATAAAATTTACCATTCTTTTAAACTCGAGCTTTGTAAATTTTGGCGGGCGGGGGGGGGGAGGAATTACGCCGTCGGGTCGTCAAAGAAAAACAGATTATGAAAATTGACTTTATTTACTTTTAGTTTTGCATCAATTTTTTAAAAATTCGATCAGAAAGAAAAAAAAAATTGTGGATTTAATAATTTTGCAAATTTATTTTGCCTTTTAGCAACATAGAGACTCGCTTGCTTCCAGAAACAATTTCTCCATGATATTTCTAGATGTATTTTGAAAGCATAATAAAAGATTTTCTATTTTTTTCATTTTTAAAAACCGTTTTGACTTCGTCATTTATATCGGGACAATATTCGGCAACAAATATTGATTAAATTGGAGTTTAAAAATAAAACTCCAGCATAAAATTTCAAAGCCGGCATCTTTATAAAATGTAAAAACCAAGTTCTTCTTACGAAGTTTATCTTGGAATTTTCCGACTAAAAAACAACGAAAAATTATTTAATTTAATTTTTTCTTTCTTCAACTCAACAAAATATAATTGCTGCTGTTTTAGTTATGTATATTTATTCCATTTTATTTTAATTCTTTACGTTTGAAATTTTAATTGTAAAACAGATCTTTGTCGCTCGCATCTCTACATTATTCTAAACTGAAAAATTTGAAAGCAATGAATAATCGTCTGCAGAACCTGCAAATCAAAGTTCCCCACAATTTCCTATTTTTTTGTAGCTCATAATTGTTTTTTGTTTACTGTTTGTTAGGTAGGTTACTCGCTGTTTCTCCTTGCTTCTCTTGATTTCATTATGTACTATCAGTGTCACATTCTCCAAGCACTCTTTCCTTATTATGTGTCCCAAAATTGCCACCTATTTTTTTCTGATTCTTTTTATTTAATTTTCTTTCTTTTTTTTTTGTATTTTTTTTATATTTCTCGTCTATAGTATTGTTTAGTATACAGTGCTGTTCGATAAAAGTGACTCACCTGATTTTTTTTTCTAAATGTTCTCTTCTCCGATGAAACGAAAATTGAGTTAATTCAAACGGCAAGGGATCTAAAATCCGAAGAAGAAGCTTTGAAAGCTCTTTGAATTTAGCAGTAAGTACTGTCAAGCATCCGTTCAGTATAATGTTCCGGGATGCTTTTCTTTTCATGGAACTGGTTTCTTAAAACCTAGTGAAAAGACCCTCAGGAGCGAGCAGTACAAGAGAATTTTAGAGTCTTGTCTGCTCCCTTCTGCTGAAAGGGTGCAAATCTACTTCACCAATCTCATTTTTATGCAGGATAATGCTCCTGTCACAAAACAAAATTGATGAAGGAATACTTTGATGAGAAGCAGGTGAGTGTTATGACATGGCCGCCCCAATCTCCTGACCTCAACCCCATAGGAAACTTATGGAGCATTATAAAGTACAGGCTCTCGAGAAAGCAGTTGAGCAACAAAGAGGATTTGATTGTGAATTTCATATCCGAATTGAATTGAATGCTTGGAGATGAGATTTGCCAGAACTTAATCAAGTCAATGCCAAAACGGATTGAAAAGGTTATTCAAAATAAAGGAGGACCCATAGATTATTAAATATTTCGAACTATATTACCTATTATAAATAAATTATACCTCTATTATTGTTTTTTAAAGCTGTTCGGTTATGTTTCTATTGATTACGAGTTGCAGGAAATAAGTGAGTCACTTTTTTGCACAGAGTTTTTTTCCCTTAATCTCATTTATATCTAAAATTATAATTATCAATAGAATACCTTAGGGTGAGTAAACTTTTTTATTAGGTGGTCGGGTAGGTGTCTTTATATTAGTAAGACTAAAAATTAGTTTCACCCCAAAAACAATAGGCGAAAAAATTTTTTAAGTAAAAAAAAAAATCAGTTGAGTCACTTTTATCGAACAGCACTGTACTTCGATAGATATACATGTCTGTGGCTTCGAAAACGCGGTTGCACCCATTGAAATTGTCTAGCATTCAGGACCAAAATAAAAGAGGGTTAATATCGCATAGCAGTTCAATCGCAGACAACCTGCTTAGACAAACAGCGAAAAAGAGAAAGCATGCACACTTGATGAACGCTTGCCATTCTAGCAACCAAAGACGCACTCAAGGATGCACTCGTAGGAAAGAGTGTGTCAGCTCAAGACGGGTCAGTAGTTATTGCTTTATTTACCGGACGGAAAGAATACCATCGTAGGAAGTTGCTTTAAATTGAATGATTATTTAATTTTTTACTGTTTATTAACCCGTCGCAGGTTATTTAAAGCCAGAAAATATTTTTACATTACAAGAAATTCTTGGAGATGATTTACTGATACAAGTGCTACTAATTAACGTGTAGCTGGGGAGGAAAGAAAAGATGTGTTCATGCCTTTACCATAGGTATATGCGCGTAAGTGAATGTAATGAAGCAGACTGGAACTGGAACTAGACTCCGCGATTTCCAATTTCGAAGCATTATCAATTACCCAACTCGCATATCCAAGCTTACTGGCACCCACAAGGGATCACCAATTTAGGTACTGGCCAGGCTCGACATTGCTTAACTTCAATGATCGTACGAGGACATGTTGTGTTTAAAAGAAATCCGAATGAAAAAGCAAACACATTTAACTCATTAATGCTGACCGTGAATTTTGCACTATTTACATAAATTAAAAAAGTACAATATTAATTATAGGTTCGCCAAATCATTAATTATAGGGTCGTAATTATAGGCTTGTAAAAATCCAGTATATATAATATAGGTAATAACTAGAGGTTTATAAAAAGATCACTTATTAATAGGAAGTGCAACTGATCTCATTGACAAAATCGAGTTCGCAACAGCCTTCTGCACTCAAGGAAGAACTATAATTTACTTTAATTTTTTCTACATACAACGTGCGAAAGCATGTGCTATACTGATAAAAGTCCTACGAATTAACGTGTAGCTGGGGAGGAAAGAAAAGATGTGTTCATGCCTTTACCGTAGGTATATGCTATACCCTGACCTCGTCAGCCGCCAAACAAAGGAGGTAACACAGTTTCGTTGACTTAGGCTGTACTGCCACCCCTGGCGCCACCAGCAGCTTTTTGCCAGCCATCGGAGAGGGTAGTGTTTTTATTTTTTCGTAGACATGTCAGCCTTCGAGATTATTTTTATGCAACATCAATCCGATTTCACCCTTATTTTAAAAGCATTTGGTTTTGATCGTTAAAAAACAAAACAAAAAAAAACACACAAAGCGCTTGTAGCGACGGTTATCAATGGCGTAGTGTGGAAGATAAACAGACGTGTTTCATTTCGAAAGTAGCATTGTCTTGCGAGCATGGTTTTAATAAACTTTGTTTATTTGGGATCTTGACCAGCTCCCACTCGATGCCTGTTGAGGTGTGGTGTGGAGACGCCGTGAAGCACTATTCAGGCACCGGCCAGTGATGCACACCCTCAAAAAGAAGGAAACGACTGACCGTCCAAAGAATCCACGGCATCCGACATGAATAGGTAACACATTACATGCCCACTCCTTTTCCAGGCATAATATTTTCGTTGTTTTATTATATACGCCTCGCCAGGGTTACATACGGATTTGAATTCAGCGCTATTCTCCTCCTACCAGAACGGCTAGGGAATCCAGTCTACGCTGTTACATAAGAATCCGTTTAGTGGCTTGAACGGCCACTCCTCTGGATCATTTTGCAATTATGCAAGGGTCACTTAGTGGTCTATGATGAGGTGAGAAGTGATGAATTCATGCCTTATCCCATGGGTATTTATGCGAAAGTGTGTACAGCACACCTAATTGGAATTCGAAATCCGCTCGACGATTTAATGCTCCGAGTCGCTAACAATTGCACTACTCGCGCATTCACTGTTAATTAACTATAGGCTTCCAAAAAATATAGTACCAATTATCGTATTTTCCGGTTTACAAGACGCACTTTTCTTCCTAAAAAATACCCTGAAATATACGTGTGCGTCTTCCAAGACGTATTTCAGGCAACGCCCAGGTTCAAGTAAGCTTGGGCGGTCACCAAATTGGCTTGACTGATGTTGAGTCATTACACTATAATGTTAGCTGTCTAATTCAGCCTTTTATATAATGTAACCTCAGTACTTAGCTGTTAGAAGTATTTCCAAGACTATAAACCTTCCTGGAGCCGAGCCACAAGCTAAAACATTCCCTGTTTATTAGGAACGGTAAGAGCCTCTGTGTTCTTGACTAATATGTCATTGCCATACAAACAAAATTGGACGAGTGATTAATGTAAACAATACGTGTCACCAGTATGTGAGCGACGTATGGTGAATGTGTTGTTGTATGAGAATGACTTTTTTTGTCTTAGAAATTTTTTTCCAATATTAGGGTGCGTCTTCCAAGCTGCAGCGTCTTGCAAGCCAGAAAATACAGCATAGGCTTATAAAGAACCGTTATAAATCATAAATTCCTTAAATGCTAATTATACGCTTATAAAAATCAAATATTAATTACACGTCTCTTGACACCAACCGGCTCCTTTTTTGGGACGGCGTGAATGATAATGAAGACAAGAGATGTTTTCAGAGCTGATGATCATTTACGGTTAACGAAAAGGATTCGTTTTCATCCCTTCCGGATATTCTTTCTGGGGTCCATTTACGTGAACACGTGTCTGTAGAAGTTTGATCGTATGTTGGGTTATTGTGATAATACTAGATCCATGATCTGGATAATTGTAAAAAAAATCTGAACGTGTACAATTATCGTGAACGGCCACTCCTCTCGATCAATTTTTCACTTAGATCTGTATCCATGTCCCACCCTTTTGCTCTTGCAATAGATACATGCAACTGCCACTTCTACTCCATCAGTTTCTATTCTCGCATTTCGAACCTGTGGAACTCTCTTCCGCTTACTTGCTTCCCCGATAACTACAATCTTCAAAAATTTAAATCCAGTGTTAATCGCTATCTTCTGTTTTTTTTTAATCCCGTTCATCTTTTGTCCTTTTCTCAATTATCCCTATACTCAGTTTTCACTTTCACTTTCACTTTCACTTCCTGTAGCCCTCTGCGTACTAGTGGTATCACCGCCTTGCTTGGGGCGAAATGATTGAAAAAAAAAGAAAAAACGTTATGCGGGCGTCACACAGAGCTCTATTCGAGAACACACTCTGTCCCTTAATTTCATCAACGGCATTCCCTGCTGTCATCAGTTGCAACTCAGTATCTACGCTGATGTCACAGGTATTTATTACTGTCTTAATATTAACTCTGATAGGTTCCATAAAATCAAATTGGCAATTGGCATATCGAAAATGACAGAGAGTCTTTTATGAATTGGGGTAAGAAGTGGCTAGTTAATTTTAACGCCCCCAAAACAAAACAGCTCAGTATTAATCATCTTAACCTTTTTCACCTTCCATCAGCATGGCTGATGCTAACCTCCGGGAGAGCAACTCGCTACGCCTTCGCGGTCGCCCGTTTTACACTGTTACGAAGTGGAGTGATTATATGGAACCAGTTGCTAAGATTGCTCCTGGGAAAGTCTATTCACAAAGTCATGCAAGACATTCTTTCTCGTGTATCGAATATTCCTGCCACATATGGTCCGGCTCTTCTTCAAGGTGTCTCGAGATTCCTGACCGAATCCAAAGAATGGGCAACATTATCGATCCTGACCTGGCATCTCGGCTTCAGTAACTTTTCCCAGAATCGTAACCCATTATATTCTCGTACCTTAAAAAATAATTGAGAAAAATGTTGCATTGATTCTTCAAGGTAACACCTATTTTTCGATTCCAAGTTTGTCGAAATCCTATTCATTCCTATCCAGAACCGTCCTGGGTATGACGATAAACTACATCCGCGTCCAGGGTAAGACGATAAACTACGTCCAACAGCAAGGCCTCTGATCCTGAGGCTTTGAGGAGCGTGGAACCACCTCTTAATTGTTGGTGTTTCCAGGTCCACGCTGACCCGGGGTGGCAGCACCTGTTAGGATCCAAGCAAAAAGTTAACCCCCAAACTGTGGTCAAAACACTATGAAAATGTAAAATAAATTTAATACCGGAAATACTTTGTAAAAAATTATTATCAGCAATAAATTTTTGAAGAAAAATTATTTATCAGCGATACAATTTTGAAAATAATATTACCAGATATACATTTTGTTTAAATTGTTGGCATTGTGTTTGATATACCATAAAACAAAACAAACCAAACAAAAACCTATCCAAAAATGTCTTGGGTCAACTCTTTCAAGCGATATACGATGTAGCAGCGAAAAAAAATAATACTCGGCTAAGTATCTCCTTGGAAATTCCGTTTCGGATATGAATCATGGTTGAAAAGTTCATGTGTTATTTGGCAACTGTCTTCATAAATGAGATCAAAAAAACTTCCTATATTTTCTGGATCATAATTGGTCACTGTGAACACAAATTTACTTGAACCGACACACGGCCGTATCCTAGAAACGCTGGTGTCATTCAAATACAGACTTAAGGAACGATTACCAAGAATGATTCACGTAAAATCTGATTTATGCAAGTTGATATAAATATCAATTATCGTAAAGCTCTCAGAGACGTTCCAATAGAAATCTTTAGAAAACCTCCCCTCGAAACTGAACACGATAGCACGAAGCTTATTGGTAAACTCACTCAGTCAAATTGATATCGGTTAGCTTTAGCGGGACACTCTTACTTTTGAACGATGCAATCAAGCCCCTTGCCTTCCAGGAACTTTTCGATACCACTGAGTCTAGGTAGAGAGCAAATCTATTCACTTAGCTTATATATTTATATTCATATGCTTATGTTGTGGTGGTTCTTACGACCATATTGGAATTTTGAGGAGACTGTAACTCAATTTCGATTTCCAACACGTATCACTACATCATTTGATGTTTTGCCAAGACCTTTGAAAGTGGTTTGCCGGTCTTCCCCTTGAACCTATATTCTTTTTGATGAATTTTAATTGGCCTCAATCGGTTGAAAGATCAGAGAATTCATCTGCTCGTAAATTTAATCTTTCATTTTGGAATAAGTTCAACGACATCGGAAAAATTCCAATATATCGTAAAAAATGGTTATGGTTTTCTTATGATTTGGCGACATTTGACAATTTCTAAAACAGATAAAAAGAAAACCATCAAACCACTAAAATACCATATTTCACGATATTAAAAAAAATCACAGACATTTTATACGCTGCTTATTGCAACATGATGTATTCATGCAAAACAAATTGGTGTAGTAATATTTAAGGTACACCCTTGAAAAAACTTATTGAAACAAAACGAATAATTCCGTTATTATTTCCTTTTTTTCGTATTTTTCCAGTCAAACATGACCCAGTGCACATGTTAGTACTTCGTATGTCCATTCCACGAAGTCGTTGCTTGCAGATTGATCACAGATTCTCGATAGGATTTAAATCAGGTGAGTTTCCGAGCCAGTCTATAGTACTTTGATTTGTTCACTGGTAAGGCTTGCTAGTGTGTTTGTGCAGCGTTACAATTTTCGTACGCTTCCTTGGGGTAATCTCCATCGCAGACAATGGCTGTAGGACAACTAATCGACAGTCGAGGCAATAGTTTTCAAGGCCAAACAAATTTCATCATACACCTCGAAAATAAATTTATATTACTTCACACCACTGCAAATGATGTAATCTGAGGAAAAAATAGAAATCAGTTACACCTTGTCACTTCAGTGGGTCTAAAACTGAGCGTATGATGAAAGAAAACTACGATTGTCTGCAAGGGTGTAGACGTAGATATTTGTCAATGAATTAAATTTCGAATAACAAGTGAAAAGATTAAAATGAATTAAAAGACTGGGACTCAAATCAGTAGACATAATATGATGTAGAATGGAACAGTAAGATTAGTACTTTGAATTGCTCACTGGTAAGTATTGCTAGTATATTCGTGCAGTGTTACAATTTTCGTATGCTCCCTTGGAATAACGTCCATTGCAGACAATGGCTGTAGGACAACTGATCGACGGTCGAGACAATAGTGTCTGGGCGTGATAAAAATCTGAAGCAATCACGGATGACACCATCGGTGTTGCATTTCCCGTTACAAAGCAGTCCTATAGAATGAATCCCCACATATAAAAACACAAACCCTGTATTTCATCTGCAGCCTTCATCTTGGTGCATATGTAAGAATTATGAACTTGAAGACGACAAGAAACACTACCGCCACAAGCCAGAGAAACGATGAACTCAAGATCTTGTGGGTCTTCAACATCCAAACAGACCGCGTCCTTGAAGCCAACAAACGATACATCAGGGTCGTTGAAAAGAAACAAAAAAAGAAATGCTTCCTCATCGATGTATTCGTTTCTAGTGACATGGTTTGACACTGCAAATATTCTGAGAAAGTTGTTGTCTGGCTGAGGTCGTACAAATTTATGTAAGATCTCCAGTTGAAAACGAAGATTCGTACGAAAGAAGAGAATAGACTCATTAAACGGATCCCTGGTAGCCCATGCCTTAAAGAAATATAAAAGATTACACTCACAATTACATTACGAAGTGCTTTATCTATGTAAAATATGTGTGACGTTAGTGTTTTTTTAACAAAGATTTTCAGTGGCAAATGTCTTGAAGCTTTCTGAACTTGGTTGGAACGCGCAAAGAAATGTATATACAACAGAAATCCAAGGAAATAACGCCACCAACATCGCTGTCAGCAGCGCCGCCACCTCCGGGCACTCTCCGAGTCCGGGTTCGAGAATATTAACCCGATTTCCTTTTGACGGAAGGCCGGCCGCTCGTCTTTTAACGCGTTCAAGAGTTGGCGTTGGCTGAGTCGGAAGCAGAGTCAGAATCGACGCAACTAGATACAGCTTTGAGGTCGTCCATGTGACGGTGGTGCGACCTCTCTCGCCGTTACGGTCTGTCCTTTCTCTTTTTGTGCTTCCTTGCTGCCGCCACCGCCGCCCCACCCCGTTGCGAGACTTACGGATCCGATGCCTTTCGGGAAGACTTTCGCCTGCGTCTTGGGACCAACTGACCCGTGCTCGACCGCCGTTGGCACGGAACCCTTCTCCACTTCGGTCTTCGAAAGTCTTGCTTGAATTAATCTACTACCACCGAGATCTGCACCCGCGGTCGACTCCACTAATAATTTGTATCGGGTTGCACAGTATTAGCACCCACTGAAAATAAAACTCGCCATGATAGATTCGGCCAATATTTGCACTGTAAAATATGCAACTTTTACGCGAAGCAAACTACAAGAAACTGGTTTTGAAGGTCACCCAGACATGGTTACAGAGATAGGAACCTGTAACAATTTTATGGGACTTTGCAATACATACAGGCAGAAGAATTAAAGCTAATCGCCCACAAATCCCGCACAAACAGAACGTGCTTTCTTAGTGACGTGACAGTCTTGAAGTTAAATATCAAAAGCGTAGCACATGAGGTCATCAATAATTCAAATTTTAGTTGGAGACATCGAATTGATTCCATAAGGTTCCGATAGATTCATTGAAGAGATTCCTGGTAGACCATACCTTAAAGAAATACAACAAATTGTACTCACAAATAAACTCATAGATGACAAAGAGCTTAATTTATGTAAAATGTCATCTTATTTTTTTTTTTTTTTACAAAAATGCTCAGTAGAAAATGTCCTGAAGCCATTTCTTTCTCGTCTCTTGTTGGCACCCCGAAGGAAATGTGTCTTCAATAGAAATCCAAAGAAATAATCTGTAAACATATACGCCATATATATATATATATATATATATATATATATATATATATATATATATATATATATATAATAGTAATAATTATACTCGTCCGGAAAACCTTAGGTGCCTTGATTTGTAAATAAAAAAAACAATACCAAATGGGAAAAATGTACAAAAAAATAAAGAACAGAGAACATGTACGTCAGTCGAAAATAATCGTCTAGCATCCAAGTTCAGAGTCCAAAGAAAAAAAACCCGATACGAGTAAGTAAAATAACTAAATAAAGTGCTCGATACGCTAAGTAGAGCAAACCTAAGTTAAACCTAAAGAGCCAGACAAACCAACCACGGTTTCACCTAAGCTGATCGTCAGGGAATACTGATATATATATATATATATATATATATATATATATATATATATATATATATATATATATATATATATATATATCCGATGAAATGATAACGAAAATAATATATATATTCTAACGTTCACAGCATTAATTTAAAAGAGGGCTGGATTCTCATAGTAGACCAATAATTATTTATTAGAATTTTATCATATAGACAAAAACTGTTTTACTCACTACAAAGATGCAACTTCGTTTCGGTGCATTTCAACTGTACCTGAACTGGTGAGAACCAGAAATTTTGGTTCTCACCAGACGAGGTGCAATTGAAATGCACCGAAACGAAATGTGAGTAAACTATATATATATATATATATATATATATATATATATATATATATATATATATATATATTAAAACTAATCCACAAAGATAACTCAATGTCCAGGATGTCCCACAAAAAAACGGAAACTTTTTAACAATCCAATAAAACCAAGAGTGATGGAAGAAACATATTTAATTCATAGTAATTGAAACCTTAAAACATGCCATTTAAGAAACAATGATGGAATTTTCATTTTTTTTAAATTACTTCCTGTAGATGGCGTCCTCCTGTACGAATGCATTCTTGAAATCTGCTGTTGAGATTCCTCATTGACTGCTGCAACATCTCAGCTGGGATACTGTGAATTTCATTCTCGTTACTAAAATGGCGAAATGTTTACTTGCTCAAGGTCATTGTCTCGCAGTGTTGCCACTTGCTCATGTCTGGCAATACGTACTTCAAAAATTACCGTTTTTTTGGGTCACCCTATATATATTATAACAGATCATATATAAATAAATGATTATATAGAACAGAAATTCAAAATGACCCCATTTGAATAGCTATTACAGCCTATAGGAGCTTCCTTGCAGGATTTTCAACACCGAGAAATGAAAAAAATAAAATATAATAGTAGCTGTTATTTGCTTGTTTAACAACTGAGGGGCAGTGTACAGCATTTTGACATGAGACGCACAATTCTCATCCACACGTAAAAAGCTACCGCGCTGACAAACTCCAAAGCATTATATATCGGATAAAACTTGGCCGATGTTTATACATTATTTCAGCTTGAATTAAACTTCACATGAAGTTAATTTTCTTGGTGTCTTGGATTGTGGGATCGACTGTCACTAGAGATGATGTTCTAATTCATCAGAAAGTTTGACTCTCAAGGACACCCAAGTTGTGTAAAAAAAAAAGCAAAATGCCCGTAGTAAAATCTTAAGAAGTTACTACAAAAACAAATTAATGTAAAAACTTAATTCATTCAATTAAATAGTTTTTGATTGATAGATTCATTTGTTTTCTACGATTTATCAACGTTTTTGCTGGTTATTTAAAATCAGAAAATCATTTTTTTTCTTTTTAGATTGTGATAATTTCTTTTGGAGATAATGATTAGTCTTACTTTGTCCCCTCGTGGGTATGACAATAAACTACATCCGCGTCCTGGGTAAGATGATAAACTACATTCAACGGCAACGCCTCTGATCTGGAGCTTTTGAGGAGCGTGAAAACACCTCTTAATTGGTGGTGTTTCCAGGTCCACCCTGACGCGGGCTGATAGCACCTGTTAGGCTCCCAGGTATAGGCAAATAGTTAACCCGTAAACTAGTGTCAAACACTGTTATGTGTAAAAATAGGTTTTAATATCAGCAATATATTTGTGTTAAAATTAATAACCAGCATTGAATTTTTGAAAAAAAAAATATTACCAGCAATAAAAATCTTATCGGCATTAAATAACCCATTGAGGTTGATATGCCGTAAACCAAACCAAACCAAACCTTGCTATATTTTACTATTTATATCTTACTAATTAACCCTTAGGTGGGAGGAGAAGATGTGTGTTCATACCTTTCCCAAGAGTATTTGTGCGTAAGTGAATTTAACAAGCCCTACTGGAATTTAGCCCCGACTATCCTATTAACAGTTCCGAGACCCTATTCATCACAACACCCGCTTTCAGCACCTGGTATTCCCAAGCGGTTACCCAATCGGTACTAACCAGGGTCGACGTTGCTTAACTTCGGTGATCGTACCGGAACTCGACTCTCCGATTCAAAATTCTGAGCCCTTATCCATTACACCACCTGCACCTCCAAGCTTACAGGACCTGGTATTCTCAAGCGGTTACCCATCTCGGTACTAATCAGGGTCGACGCTGCTTAACTTTGGTGATCGTACGGGAACTCGACTCTCTGATTAACAATTCTGAGCCATTATCCATTACACCACCGGTACATCCAAACTTACAGCGTCTGGTATTTCCCAAGCGGTCACCCATCTCGGTATTGACCACTGCTTAACTTCGGTGATCGTACAGGCACTGGTATTTCAACATGACATGCCTAAATAGCCTTTGTAAGACCGAAACGTCAATATGAATATGCATAGCGATTAACTCTTCAGAAATATCTAAACTCTCAGCTGTACTTAATCGCTTTCTCAGAGTAATGCGAATGAGGCATGGCCCTGCAGAATCACAAACAAAGAACTATACCAAATTACAGTAATCAAATCACTTGAGGACTTCCAAAAGCTGCAACGACTAAAATAGATAACTCGAAGAGATAACAATGGCATATTGTTTACTGTGCATACTACCTTAAGCGAAAGGTAAGGATTTATTGGTTGATTCCTTTTTTACGCTATTGACATTATTCGGACTATTGTTCTCATCTTTGTCGCCATATTTATCACAACGTTTCGGCCGTTGTACGCTCCGGCCTTCTTCGGGTGGTTGGAATGTCGAACTGAACCCGTTATTTCGCTCACTGGGATAGACTGTTCTAGTTTCACGTGCCTTGTTTAATGGATGTCAGTTGTCAGTTATCTCCTGTTAATTTTTCCCTCTCCTTCCACTTTGAACTCACACTCTTTGGGTCCTGTCACTGGATCTAACCAACGCCTTTATCCACTGTGCCATGTTTCCGTGAGGACATCTGTGTATGATTTTCAGGGTATTATAAATCTAATGTCTTCGGTCACATATTTTTACCAATGCTCATATTGCAATTGTTGCTGTTATCTTTATATTTTTACCAGAGCTCATATTGCAATTTTTGTTGTTATTATCGCTTTTCTCTGGCACTCCTTATTACTGGTTCCCATATTGTATTCATTTCTATGCCTGATCAGCTCAGGAGATTTTTGTGGCCTAGCATATGTGCTGAGTCCTTAAGTTTACGAATTTCGCAATGATGTTCTTTGTCTATGATTTCAACCTGATCCCACAGAGGGCGGTGATCTCCCTTTACCATCCATATGTGGTCAGCCACGCCTGATTTTTCCACTTCCCCTCGTGTTACAGGTTTCTGGTGTTCTTGAAGCCTCAACTTAAGGGGGTGGCCTGTCTCTCCTTTATATTTCTTTCCGCAGCTGCACGGGATAGCGTACACACAGTCTTTAGTCATGTTCTCCTCTATGGGGGTATTTACTCTGGAGAGATATCTGCGAAGTGTCGTCCAGCTTTTTTACGGTTTATCAACCTTTTGCAGTTTATTTCAAACCAATAAATGCATACTTGAAGGAAGAAGGAGAGGCTATGTGTGTATAAATGGATAGGACGAACACGGCTGCAATATGAACTCGGCTCCCGGATTAACGCTTCTAAGCTGTTATCCATTACACCAGGAGTCGGCAACTCATTCGACCCCGCGGTTCGGATCGTTGTATAATGACGGGTCGCGGGCCGGACGAAGGCCATTAATGAAAAATTAAGGAAAATTACATATGCAGACCCCTGTCAACCTAAATATTTAAAACCATAATGAAAATAAACATTGAGAAATCAGAAAAACAAAAGAAAATCTAAAATTAAAAAACTAACAAAAATTACTTTTCCTCAAGGAACGTCAAAATATTTCAAAGTGAATAAAATCAACCGAAGTGAAATGGATGAAATTATGACGTGTAGGTTTGAAACTGTTATCGAAAATTGTTCGACAAACGAACCACACACACACACACGCACACACACACACACACACACACACACACACACACACACAACACACATCAAACAAAAACGAAGCACATATACCCATATATACGAGTACTAATAGTTGCAAACATATACACTTACGTACGTACATATGCGGTATCATCGACACATTCATGAGGCATGTATGTATAATGCGCGTATGTTTAACTGTCTTTAGATTTCTGCTACCTCGCATGTCAGTCCCTCCCTGACCTCTTTCAATTTATCGTCCCTTTCGCTTCTGTTATCTTTTAATGTAGCCAAGGGTCAAAACAAATATGTATCCATTATTTGACATTAAACGTAGGCAACGCAACTTGGTAAAATGAGTCTCATGAAAGATAATTGGCAGATAGTCTAATATTTTTAGTGCACTGAGATTATTAAAAATAGAGTCATAGGTAATCAGGCTCGAGGGCCGGTCAAAATGCCTTCGCGGGCCAGATCCGACCCGCGTGCTGTAGGTTGCCGACCCTTGCATTACACCATCGTCTAGGTCAGAAGTTGGTAACATTCGGCCCCTGAGCCACACTCGGCCCGCAAAGGATTTTTGTCCATCCCGCCAACTTAACCGTAACTCGGCTTTTTTTCCCCTACCCTTCCAGAAATCAGTTATGTCTGAACGAAAATAAACCCATGGAAACTAAGAAAAGTGGATTTGAAGGGGATACTTTCCTATTTTTTTCATTGAGCACTTCGGAAAATGTGTTTGCTTAATTTGTCAAGAAATCATTGCTATAAAGAAAGTTTCTAGGAAAAGTTTCTAGGGAATCATTCGGGACGAAGCGGTCTTTGGACAAGACAATTTATTAAAGCACATTTGATATCGTGACCCTCTTACCAAGACTACATGTCTGTCTGGCCCTCTCTCTCTAAACTGTCGCCGACCCCTGATCTACCGTACGATGCAAAAAACTGAGGCAGCCATAGATTGTCGATTTTTGTACTTTTATCAAGACAAGTGAGTAATAGAATTCTTTAATAATATTATTAATACATATGTACACCTATATTCATAATATAGGTGGACATATGTACATTATACAAGTCAAAAATGATTTAGTAAGGATAAATAACAAACCCTAGCATACTGCCTTAAAGAATCAACGTTATCTAGAGAGGAAGCGTGACGAGGGTAAATTACTACTCTTCCTGTGGCCTAGTCAGAGTCATGACCAATTGAAAACATTTGGCGATAATTGACAAGCCTGTAATAGGAAAGTCAGCATAAAAGATGCGCTTTTACACGAATTAAAGGAATACGGTTGACTTACTAAAGAATTTAGTCTATAGCATTCCACGAAGAAATTAAGGCGGTTATTAAAGGAAAATGTTACCCAACAAAATACTAAATCATTTTTTGACTTGTATAATGTACAGATATACACCTGTATTAATACCCTGTATTAATAAACGAATTCTATTACTCGTCTTGGTAAAAATACAAAAATCGACTTTCTATGGGTGCATCCATTATTATTATTTTTTTGCCTCAGACTGTATGTAATGACCAGGTTCGACGTTATTTAATATATATTTTAAGGAGTTCACCCCAAGGAAGGCGATAATGTTACTAAGATGCAAGAGGCTATTGGGGGTGAAATAGAATGAAAAAAAAGTTTTAGAAGGAATCTGAAACCGAAATCCTAAACGAGAAACAAGCAGTGATCGTTTGTGAATCGATGTTCATGTTTTAGTTTGGCCTTAAGTTGTTCACAAGGAAAGAAGGCGCCCCAAACTTGGATAAAATATATAATCCCTGAACTTCAAAATAGAAAGAAAGATTTATTGTCGAAATCGTATGTAAACAATTGGATGAATCGGTTCATAATTTGAAAAGACAAGAATGGAAGAAAAACAAAAAAAAAAACAACAACAAAACAAAAAACGCCAGCCTGCTGGGTCGATTTTCAATCGATTGAAATCAAATCATCTCTCAGTTATGTCTCCGGTTTGGTCTTTTTCACTCGCCAAAGGTTATCCACAGTCATCGAGAAAGATAAGGAATTTATCTGCTCGTGTGATGTGAAGTGTCGAACTTCTTGTACTTAATTTGGTTACCTGCTTTCTCAGTTGGTACTTTGCATCCGGATTGTTTCATGGAACTAATCTAATCAATATTTTCCTGATATTTATCAGAGAGTTTCGACTGTGAAAAAATTCTTGCTTTCGTCTGCTAAGTTTTAGCTTCACCGATACCTAATCCTGAGAAATGCTAAATTTAATTCTGAATTTTTTTTTTCAACCTCCATCCGCGTCTTATCTTCAATTTTTACTAATGGTAAAATAAGGAAAAGTTGCTATTCTTATTCTAAACTTCAGCATGTAGCAAAGCTTCTTCTTCTATAAGATTAAAAATAACGTAATAGAAAAACAAACCTCTCCCTCTCTTCCTAGATTTTTTAATCCGTTTCTTTCGCTCTCGCTTTGCTATTCTTCCTCTCTCTCTCTCTCTCTCTCTCTCTCTCTCTCTGTGTCTCTCTGCCACCGCCTTTGTCCTTCATCAGGCTATAAAGAGTGACATGCTTTGCAAGGCTGGAATTCTTGGCTGAAATGAGACACTAGAAAGGTTCCATTAGTCTATAGCTATTTACTAAGTGAAGCTTAGGTGTGGTAGAAGGCCGCAAGCATGGAGCACCCAGAGAGGATTGAACTCACTACTCAGTCGTAATTGATCTAGGGAGAAATATTGCTCACAATTACTTCTATTTGCTAAAGATTTTAGTGGTTTCTTAAGTGTAGTTTAGATGCGGTACAAGACTGTAAGCACGGGGCACCTAGCGCTCTACAAAGAACAAGACTCGTTCTGGTATACTTTATCTTTACAAAAGTCAAATGCGAGGAAGATATTGCTGCCATATCTGACCTGCAACGCCTCAGGTATCCATTTCCAGCCTTGATACGGTTCAAATCGTTTGGGTTTTCCTGATGGTGCTGGTCGTGGTGTTCGTAGTGGGGATGGGAAAATTATATCCCCCTCCCCATTTATTCCCACCGACAGAAAACTGCAAGTTTGTAGCTATTTTTTTGCATGGTAAATATTAAAATGAGCTATATACTACGAGTTAAAACTTTTATAACTAGGACAGTCCATACGACTTCCATGGTGTTGAATCACGCTAATTTCCCCCGTATTCAAAATGTCAGGAGACGGTTACGATCATCCCCACCCTCCCCCTAAAAAACTGCTACTTTAATTCCGCAATGTCAACAGGAGTCAAAGTTCAAAGCAGACATAAATGATTGTGATTTTCTAAACCTAGCTTAGATGTGGCACAAGGCCGAATGTGTGAGGCACCTAGTGCGTATCGAATTCACTAATCGGTCGGAAATTGTCTAGCGAGACAAGTTTGTCGAAGTGCTCAGAAGTTGGCACAAGCTTGAATGTTGTCAGGATTGAATTCACGACTAACTGTTCTAGCAAGTCAAGCTTATTAACCATTACACTACGTCGAAGTGCCCCCAGAGATAAACTGAAATTTGTACTGAGACGCTAATTAATTCATAGTTTTGGAAAAGGATGTCATTTATATTAATTTTAACGGCATTTCTTTTAAAAATAAGATTTTGAAAATGGAATCCTTGAAATCACCTAAGTGTACGGAAACTGCATATTATGAAATTTATTATTTTATTATTAGTGTTTAATCAAAATACGTCTTTGAGAAGAATTGCCCGTGTTTCAATAGAGAAATGAATGCCAACCGGCTTGAAGATCGAATTTTTTATTAATTAAAATGTGCCCCCCGTTAGGAATCGAACCAGTATTCCTTTTTAATCTGCAAAACAACTTTAGAGCCAAATATGACATACTATTAACCTAAGGAAGCCAGCAGAGCAAATCTGGATTAATTAACATATTTGTCAACTCCACATCTATAGCCGTGATCTTACGAAATTTACATTTGTGTTTTTGTAACCGAAGCCTAAACAAATTAATTTTAAAGCAATTACTGGATTTGAGGAGTGTCTACCAAAATACATAAACGATTAAAATATGAGGTTTATATTAATAAGAAATTGTCGGATTGAAGCGAGCTATAATTTGCATAAGAAATACATAAATAACTAAAGAATTTAATTATAAAAGCCGTCAGCAAAACGATCGCTTATTTATAAAGACAATTTGAAAATGAATGCAAAACTATAGATGCTTTTACAAAATGACTTTTAGAGCGTAATATATAGATTAGTTGTGATCTAAAAATGAAGATGAATGTTAAAAATTAGTCCAATATTAATAATAATAGCAAACAATGCTTCATCTAATAAAAAGTGAAGATGAAATTAAATAATAGTTAAAAATTAATATTGGCTCAAAATGATTCAGCTAATAAAATGTTTATGAAATAATAGAGGTAAAAATTAATAATAATGGCTGACAATGTTTAATCTGATAAAAAATGAACATGAAAGTAAATACTAGTCAAATCTAACTAATAATGGACGACAATGATTCATCAAATAAAAAAAAAGATGAATGTAAATACAAGTCAAAAATTAATAATAATGGCTGACAATACTTCATTTAATAAAAAATTAAGATGAAAGTAAATCCTAGTCAAAAATTAATAATCATGGCTGACAATACTTCATCTAATAAAAAATTAAGATGAAAATAAATCCTAGTCAAAAATTAATAATCATGGCTGACAATACTTCATCTAATGAAAAATTAAGATGAAAATAAATCCTAGTCAAAAATTAATAATCATGGCTGACAATACTTCATCTAATAAAAAATTAAGATGAAAGTAAATACTAGGCAAAAATTGTGTTTTTGTTTTATTTTTCGGTTAAAAAATTAGCTTATACCTATTTTAACAATATTTATCATATCTTAAAAAATCCATGTTTGAAAATGGAGTCATTTAAATCGTTTTTCCGCGCGAAAATAGTATATTACAAGAACTTCTATTTTTTTCTGCTCGTAATGATTACGTTGTTACGTCCCTTTTACTTTGCTCTGCTGGGCAATTAAGCCTTAATAAGTTGAGTAAAAGCATTAAAAAGACGCTGAAGAATTTCAAGAAGGACGGACGGTCTTCATCCCTGGCAGCTGATCCGTCCCAATAGAAAAGAAAATCCAAGTGGAATGGAGCAAGAATTGACGCTACTCTCCCCTACATGTAGGGCACAAACTTCAAGATCAGGGTGACATGTTCAGTTGGAGTGGTCATACGGACAGAAAGCAAATCGTATTTATTTCATATCACAGTTTTATGTAATATTTGCACACACATAGACTAAAAATGTATATTTGATTATTTTCTTTGTTTCGAGTGAGCACACACCCATACAAAACAGACGTAGAGCATTATACAGTTCTGTTCGATAAAAGTGACTCACCTGATTTATTTTACTTAAATTTTTTTTCGCCTATTGTTTTTGGGGCCAAACTAATTATTAATCTTACTAATATAAAGACCCCTTCCCGACCACCTAGTAAAAAAGTTTACTCACCCTAAGGTATTCTATTGATAATTATAATTTTGAATATAAATGAGATTTAGGAAAAAACTCTGTGCAAAAATAGTGACTCACATATTTCTTGCAACTAGTAATCAATAGAAACATAACCGAACAGCTTTAAATAAAGAATAATAGAGGTATAATTTATTTATAATAGGTAATATAGTTCGAAATATTTAATAATCTATGGGTCCTCCTTTATTTTGAATAACCTTTTCAACCCTTTTTGGCATTGACTTGATTAGGTTCTGGTAAATCTCATCTCCAAGCATTGAATTCCATTCGGATATGAAATTTACAATCAAATCCTCTTTGTTGCTCAACTGCTTTCTCGAGAGCCTGTACTTTATAATGCTCCATAAATTTTCTATGGGGTTGAGGTCAGGAGATTGGGGCGGCCATGTCATAACACTCACCTGCTTCTAATCAAAGCATTCCTTCATCAAATTTGATTTGTGACAGGGAGCATTATCCTGCATGAAAATGAGCTTGGTTGGGTAGATTTGCACCCTTTCAGCAGAAGGGAGCAGACAAGACTCTAAAATTCTCTTGTACTGCTCGCTCCTGAGGGTCTTTTCAATAGGTTTTAAGAAACCAGTTCCATGAAAAGAAAAGCATCCCCAGAACATTATACTGAACGGATGCTGGACAGTACTTACTGCTAAATTCAAAGAGCTTTCAAAGCTTCTTCTTCGGATTTTAGATCGCTTATCCTTTGAATTTAACTCAACTTTCGTTTCATCGGAGAAGAGAATATTTAGTAAAATACATCAGGTGCGTCACTTTTATCGAACAACACTGTATATTAGATAAATGGAGAGAATTTTAGGTTGCAATGCAGGGAAGCTATAACGAACGTCCGTCTAATGTAAAAACTGGTATAGACGAGCACGTCTGGACCGGAATGGGGTCTGTATTTGTACAGGCGACTGGCAACTGGTTTCTAACGAGTCGCTATAGACGATACTGCAGGTAAGCTCCGAGAGAAACGGAAATGTTTATTCAACACACTTCCCGCTTTTACTGTTATGATTCGATCTGTTGTCGTATCTAATCCTCTCTAATGGGAAATCTGATCCGGTATACCGGGGAAATTCACTCAGAGGTGTGGGTGTGGTTTCTGGAGCAACGGATTGATGTGGAGACTAGAAGAGGCGGGGAAGGCAGCCGAAAGGGAAACAGAAGTGGGAAGATGCCGAAAGAAAACAGTCTCAAAACTCACGTCGGCCGTGGCAGAAAAAATGAATTGAGGATTAAAGAAGCTAAAAGACTGACAAAGAACAGAACATTGGAATAAAATTAACAAAATGGAAATATGTATGTAGGGAGGAAGAGGCGATAAAAGGTAACATACTGCTTAAACTTCCAAAGTAATGAAAGCTAAAAACGGTGATTTAATAATATCTCTCAGCCAAACAAAAATATATCTGTTGTTACAAAGTACTTGCTGGTCTTCTGCAAATTTAGCACATAATTTAGCACATAAAGCAAATCTACAAACGCGGACGCACACACATAAGTACACACAAACACACACGCACATCTAGACATGCAGCTCTTGCTTATATATATATATATATATATATATATATATATATATATATATATATATATATATATATATATCGGTTAAAGGTTGCTATAATTATGGGGCAAAATATCGACACTACATAATGATTACCAGTTTCATGGCCAAGTGTTCTTTAGGCCATGTTTACTACTCATTCTGCAGAACAAATTATGAATGCCAACTTAACAGTAACTGCCTACAAAGTAAAGTCATATATAAAGCTACGGTAAGTTCCAAAAGAATTACAGAATATATATATATATATATATATATATATATATATATATATATATAGTGTGCAGCTTATATATTATAAAATAAAGAAGCAATCTATACAAAGAATTAATGCACAAAACATATATAAAAAGATAAAAAATGAATATGTAGAGCTTTCATGAATAAAAAAAAAATAGAAGATATACCGAAAGTTTGAAGACAACGTACAGGAATGGCCTGATCTCCTAATGATATATATATATATATATATATATATATATATATATATATATATATATATATATATATAATTATTACACGTACAAACTTTGTTACTTAGCTGAGTGATGTTACTTGCAGCATCCCGACTCCTGAGTTTCGTGGACGAATCCACCGGGAATCTGCCTGTCCAATCTTTAGGGAGAATCAAGAATTGTCTTCTCATACTTCCCGATTTTATTATATGCACATTTCATTGTTGCAATTTTTTTTATAGTTTAGGGGTGTGAGTGTACGCTAGCGTGGGTCCGTGTGCGCGTTTGTGTACGTGTACGATGTTGTGGTTATTTATCCTTTTCGTCGTATTTTTTTACATTATAATCAGTCTCACTTTTTTTTTTAAACTTTTCTTTTTTCCTCTCTTAGTCATGTTGACTTCCGGTTTTTCAAACATATACCATATATATATATATATATATATATATATATATATATATATATATATATATATATATATATATATGTACCCAAGTATAGGATTGGTGTATACGGAATAAATTCCAATAACCAAAAAATGCTATTCTTAAAAGCGTGCTCAATACAGAGTAGAGCAAATATAATTATTTATTCGAAAATTATAACATAAATATATTATAAAATCGCTACAAAAATAGCCATTTTGTTTTAACACTTCTGGTGTCTTACCAAGTGAGGGTGTTGAAAGTAGAATATATATATATATATATATATATATATATATATATATATATATATATATATATATATATATATATGCGTATATATATATATATATATGCGTGGTGCTTATTGGAAAGTGCTCAATATCAGTGATAGAGCTAACATAATAAGTTGTATGTATATGAGTTTTTGACCCTGGGTTTCACGCTTTTGCGATCATCAAACAAAGTGGTATATTTAAAAAAAAATTGAATCTATTTATGCTTGTTTGTGTTTGATTCTCTTTGGTGGTAAGATGGGGATATCCTCCTCTGTGTCCGTTTTGGTATGACGCACACACACACACACACACAGACACACATACACAGCGCTATATTCATTATAATTCAGACTAACATACCCATATAAAAAATTCCTGATTAGTCGTGGATATATATCCATTCGTTAGAGCATGCATACATTACAGTTTCATGTCTGTGTATGTAAGATGCAATGTTTACAAAAATAAACCAGTTAGTCTGATGAGCGCAAAAGCGTAAAAACCAGGGTCACAAACTCATATCCATTGAACAGAATATATATATATATATATATATATATATATGAAAGAAATTATTAGGGGGAAGTAATAATCATAATTAAGTAATGTTTTTCTTTTTATGAGGACGAAGACGAGTTCTAAGTTCTGAAAAGGATTCCTAATTCTCAGAGGTGCTGGGTATGACCATAAATTATACCCGGCATCAAGGCCTCTAATCGGGAGATTGGATGCTTTCAGGAACTTAATCACAACTTAATTGCTGTTGATTCTAGCTTCACCCTTACCCCGGGTGGTAGCAACTGTTATGATCTCAGCTATAGGCAAATTGTGCACCCCCTAAAAATAAAACAAAAAAAAACTATGAAAGTATAAAAATATATTTCCATAGTAAAAATACCAACAATACATTTTTGATAAAAAAAAGTACTAAATATATATTACAGTAAAATTAACAATAATACCAATTATAGTAAAATATATATATAAAATCATTTATTAGAAAATTATGATTTTGTTTCAATACTTCTGGTGTCTTATCAAGTGATGGTGTTGGGTGTAGATTAAATAAAACTCACTTGAGAAGACACCATAAGTGCTGAAACAAAATGGCTAAATTTGTAGTGATTTTAGAACATATTTATGTTATAATTGTCGAATAAATGATTATATTTGCTCTACTCTGTATTGAGCACACTTTTAAGAATAGTAATTGCTGATTATTGGAATTTATTCAGTATACACCAATCCTATACTTATATACATACATATATATTTATATATATATTTATATATATATATATATATGTATATATATATATATATATATATATTTATATATATATATATATATGTGTGTGTGTGTGTGTGTGTGTGTGTGTATGAGTGTGTGTTTGCATCAATGTGCGTTTGTGTATGTAACAAAATGTCGCCTTATATATTTATAATTCACGTAATGTGATTCTCACTTATAGCTACTGAGACATACATTTTTATGGAATATCCTTTTACAAAGCAGAGGCACTTCAAAATTGTGATTTCTTTCTTATTTTTATTCCTTCTATACAATTACCGTAATTTCCCCTTCATTCATAACAACCACCCCTAAAATGGTGCTGAAAGTGTGGGAAAATGCTTCTATTCACACATAATACGCACCCCTAGTTGGGTAATCGAACCCTATAAATTGTACCTCTCCAATTTCCTTATGGCCAGCGTTTTTTACTCTTATCTAAAAAATGGTTTTGAACATAGAATAATATTATTCTAATTTGGTTTTTTGATAATTCTTAATTTATTTTACATTTGTAAGTATTTTTAGGTACATATGATTGTATTTGACATCCTTATGGGGTCGCAATCGCCGAATGTTAGTGTCAAATTGTCGTATGTTTGTGGTCAGTAGTCATTTCGCAACTGAAATCGACCTATGAAACGGCAATTTTTGAAGATCTTTTTGTAGCTGTGCATAATACGCACCTCTAATTTTGCTTATTAATTTTTAGAAAAAAGTGCGAAATATACATGAGGAAATACGGTAAATACAAATCTAGTACTTCTTTAGAAATACACACACACACGCACACACACGCACACACACACACACACACACACACACACATATATATATATATATATATATATATATATTATAAAAATGCGTATTATACATGAGGAATTACGGGATGTGTTGACAGCAGTATTCTTCCATACATGGTAAAAGAGAGTTAATTGTATTCTTAAAAATAATTTATTATTAACGCATATTCACAAATATAGCGAATGCCCTTTTAAAATTAAAAAAAACAACAAAAACAATATGGCCGTCTTTGTTTGATGGTACGGTTAATGTCTGTTTTCTTTGCCTATTTTTATTCTTAATCAGTGAAAACCCCGAATGCCATATAATTTTATAGATAAAAACACTGAGGTAGTCATGCGAAAATTATATCCAGTTCTCTTATACAATGAATTATATGTAGCGTTCAATGTTTGATAGTTCATGTTGAATGGGTGTGGCCGCCAGTTTATGAAGATACAAGTTGTCATTTGTGTCCCGTCACTTAATAGTTCAAGTTGTATCGGTGTGTCCGTCTATTTCTAAAGTTTCATGATGTGTCGGTGTGGCCATTATTTTTTATGTTTCTAGTCGTAGCGTTTTGACCATCTGTTTTTTAAAGTTCCTGTCAACTTTCTGTGACGGTCAGTTTCTAAGGTCAGTTTATTTGTCCTTTCGTTGTGGCTGTCAGTACATTTCCTGTGTGTTCTTAGATTTCTCACGCAGAAAACATAATCAATGTTGTTTTATGACACTACGGAACGTGCTAGTCCTTTTGGACTTTTTAAATTCAAATGTTTGAAGAAGCAGAATGCTTTCATAGATGGGACAATAGGGTTAACTATCCATAGAAAATCGTAGAAATAAGTAAAGCATTTCCTTATTCAGGAGAGTGAAAAATTATGATTTGACTGGTCGGTGACAAGTGCCAGAAAAATATATGGAAATCTGTTTATTTAAATATAGCCGTCTCTTCTACTCCAATAGCTTCATATCAAGCACGTCCCGTCTGTGGAACTCCCTTCCTCTTACTTGCTTCCCTGATAGCTATAATCTTCAATTATACGAATGCAATGTCAATCGACATCTTCTGATGCCTTGATGTAATTCTCCGCCTTTCTCTTTATCCTTTCCTCTATCACGCCTCTCTACTCTTGCTCCCACTCTGTTTAACCCCTTTGCGTGCTAGTGGCACTCCAGCCTTGCTTGTGGTGAAATAATAAAACAAATAAAGTTTTATTCTAATGATTTCTTTTTCGCCTGTGAAACTCTTTCCGATCTTTGGTAACTCTAAAAATTTAAATGTAGCATCCATTGCAATCTTCCGTCTTCCTGATTCCTTCTTTTCATGTGCTTTCTTTCCACTTTTTCTTTTCCACTCACAATATCCCCTGGCGTCTTAGTGGCATTATCACCTTGCTTGGGTTGAAACCAGAAAAACTCGCTTAACGCCTGGTATCCAAAAGGTATTTTTAAAATCGTTTCATTGAATAATGGCAGCAATACTCAAAGCACGGACGAATGGTAGATATATAAATCTGTAAAATGGATTCTGACACTGTTTAAAAAATTCCTAGCAGCAGATCTAGCAACTGATTCAATGTAATCCCTCCACCTAATGTCAGTTAAAACCATGAACCCAATAAGGCGCAATGAGTTGCCATCCTGGAGGTTAGCATTAGCCATACCGATGGAAGAAAAGGTTTTCTATGTTGGCTAAGTGATAACACTCCATTTCTTTTCGTAGAACACCACTGATTGGCGGACATTTTTGAGAACAGCTGACAATTTCACTTTGGCGGACCTGATGGATTTACTCTGAAGACAGAATTAAATATTTGCTTTCAATGGCATGAATTTATAGTTGGGAAGGTTGTTGTTGAAGATAACAAATAAAGTAGGTCCAAAGATATAGCCCTGGAGACGAATGCATTAATGAGAAATGATCTAGAAGCATTGGCGTTCTATACGGCTTTAATTACAGAATTGGTTAAGAAGAATTGCAGTAATCCAAATATTATTAAGATATCAGGGTAGACAGGCTTTTATGGGTTGATTTAAAATATGTTTCTAACGACGAATATTGAGAATATCATATTAGAAATATTTTTGAATCGTGCAAATATAATCTTAAAATTTAAATGAATAAAGTATTTTTTTTATTAATTTCATTTTTTTCCGCTTAGAATATGATGGCTAAGACCAGGGGTGGCCAAACCGAAGCTCATCAGCTACATGCTGCCCTGTGACCTTTAATATGCGGATTGTGGAAATATGTTGGTTGAACTCTTTTTTTATCACTGTTAATATAAAAGGTTATTAAGAACATTTCAAGATTTATAAATATTTACTGGGTAAGAGTTGTGACCACATTGGATTAAAACCTAAGTTTAATGTCCACGTTCATATTTAAGAATTTAAGACCTAATTTTAATTTTAGATCTGAGCTAGGCATTGTTCTTTAGTGCTGAGGGAAGGAATAGTGGTAGGGGGAAGGATTAAATAAATTTCCGGTCAGCAAGGGTTAAAGATGAATGTCAGAAGACTGAGATTATGTTTAAGGGAATTAAAGGGAATGTATTGCGGCTCTATCCTATGTGGCTCTTTACATTAAGCACGTTTCACCCTCCCTGGCTTCGGCTATGATACCACTGAGGGCATTTAAATTTATTATTTTAAAACATATTTTAAAAATATTATTAAAAAATTGTCAATATAGTTTTTTTGTTTATATTATATTTTTTCGGGATATATTTTACAAAATAGTTTTAGATTATCTATCTATATCTCTGAGATGAGGTATTATGATTACTTGCATTATTTACATTATTCGTACTGTTATCCTCATTTTCATTGCCATATTCACAACGTTCCGGCCTCTATATCACTGAGATACGGTATTATGATTACTTCCATTATTTACATTATTCGGACTGTTATCCTCATCTTCACTGCCATATTCACAACGTTTCGGCCTCTATATCTCTGAGATTATGTATTATGATTACTTGCATTATTTACATTATTCGGACTGTTATCCTCATCTTCATTGCCATATTCACAACGTTTAAGCCTCTATATCTCTGAGATGATGTATTATGACTACTTGCATTATTTACATTATTCGGACTGATATTCTCATCTTCATTGCCATATTCACAACGTTTCGGCCTCTATATCTCTGAGATGAGGTATTATGATTACTTGCATTATTTACATTATTCTGACTGTTATTCGCATCTTCATTGCCATATTCACAACGTTTCGGACTCTATATCTCTGAGGTGAGGTATTATGATTTTTGCATTATTTACATTATTCGGACTGTTATCCTCATCTTCACTGCCATATCCACAACTTTCCGGCTGTTGTACGCTTCTGGCTTATTCAGGAGACACATGGCTCAGTGGATAATGACGTTGGTTAGACTGAAATAGATAGATAGATAGATATAAGCGGACTGAGATAGATAGATAGATAGATAGATAGATAGTGAATAAAAACCGGTATATATATGAGAACAAACTGGAATAAATAGATAGAAATAAAAAAGCTGTGATAGATAGGTAGATAGATATGAAGAGATATATCCATAGATAGATAGATCGATAGATAGATAGATAGATATGAACAAACTGAAATATTTGTCTATATCTCTGAGATGAGGTATTATGATTACTTGCATTATTTACATTATTCGGGTTGTTATTCTCATTTTCATTGCCATATTCACAACGTTCTGGCCGTTGTACTATCCACCCTTTTTAGGTGATTCGAAATTTGAATCGAACCCTTGATTTCCTCCCCCGGGGTAGATTGTTCTAGTTCCACGTGCCATGCCTATATTTCTCTTTAACTCATCTCTCCAAGTTTTTGGTTCACCACTGTTGTGGCCTGGTATTGAACTTACAACTCTTTTGGTCTCCTCACTGGATCTAAGCAAAGTCTTTATCCACTGGGCCATATGTAAATCTGTAAAGAATCAGGGGTCAGTTTGACAAGATATTGTGAACAAGACAGCCCTTTCTAGAAAAAACAACAACAAAAAAAAACAAACATTTATTCCATTGTAGCAAATGTCGTAACCAGAGTGCCAATGTACAAAGATTATTTTCCAAAAATATTTTTCTGTACATCTTTTACGAGTAGACCACCCTACTTAAATAGCACGCGGTTAAGTTTGTGTTATTTTAAAGAGAAAACTTTTCAGAAACTTTATGAAGACACTGTCTTCAGATGAAAACCAAAATACAAACTGAATCAAAATAAGACAGTAGTTCACACATTCTGAACTTTGCAGAACAGCAAGAAATCGAAAAAGAATATCGATTAAGTATTTATAAATGTTCGAGTACATACATATATATATATATATATATATATATATATATATATATATATATATATATATATCAAAAGAATACACCTTTATATGTGTGTGTGTGTGTGTGTGTGTGTGTGTGTGTGTGTGTGTGTGTCCCTGTGTATACTTCGAGAAATGTTTATGGAATTTCATAAACATTTTCTTTGGCGTTTAGCGTGTATTTATGTATCGAGAGTAAGTGATTGACTGATCGAGATTTTGTAGACAACCAGATTATATGTAAGTAATCTTTGCCATCTGCTTTATCGCTTCTTCCACTATGCGCATTTCGCTTTTTTGAGGAATACGGTGGTGACCCTCGGGTCAGCGGAGCACGGTTTCCGTCACCGGTGTTTGAAGCGTTTGGCGAGTTGAGTCAGCAATGATGGTTGGTGAGGAGAGTTTGGCGATGAAGGACTGCAAACGGAGAAAATGAACCGCACTGGAATCGATAAGTTCGAAAGAGACGGAGAGAGGCAGAGAGAGAGAGAGAGAGAGAGAGAGAGAGAGAAAGAGTGAGAGTGTGAGAAAGAACATGGAAGACGAAGACAATCACTAATGGAAGAGAGACAGAGAGAGATAGAGATAGAGAGACAGAGACAAAAGGAGTGAGAAAAAAGAAGACGAAAATAATCACTAAATAGAGAGAGAATATTAAAAAATCACCAAAGAGAGAGAGAGAGAGAGTTAGAGAGAGAGTGAGAGAGAGGCGGAATGAGAGAGCGAGAGAGTGAGAGAGAGAGAGAGCGAACCAGGAAGACGAAGGCAATCACGAAACTGAGAGAGAGGACAAGGGAGACAAAGACAATCATGAAACAGAAAGAGAGAGAGAGAGGACGAAATCAGTCACGAAACAGAGAACGAGAGAGAGAGAGAGAGAGAGAGAGAGAGAGAAAGAGAGAACAAGGGAGACGAAGACACTACAGAAACAGAGACTGAGAAAGAGAGAGAGAGAAAACAAGGAAGGTGTTGACAATCACTAAACCGAGAGAGAGAGAGAGAGAGAGAGAGAGAGAGAAAGAAAATATAACAATCACGATATATATATATATATATATATATATATATATATATATATATATATATATATATGTATATATGAGAGCTTTCATTCATCTTTCAAGAATGTCTGCAAAAAATCAGCACTTCTTTTCTAAAGAATATCAAACTTATTTTTGACAAGATAACTAGCCAAAAAGTCCACCTATAACTTTAGATCATGTACACTTTATATATCTATATATATATATATATATATATATATATATATATATATATATATATGTATGTGTGTGTGTTTGTGTGTGCGTGCGTGTGCATATCTATCTATCTATCTCTCTATCTATCTGTCTATCTATCTATCTATCTATATATATATATATATATATATATATATATATATATATATATATGTATATAATCTGCAAAGAAAAACATACACGTGTACGTATATTGATAAGCGAGTAACCTAGCAACGCATCGTGTTGGAGTTTGGAAAAGATTTGTGTAAAAAAAAAAAAACAAAGCCAACAAAAAAAGGCATTACTGTTACTAGACAAGAGAATAAACATGGCAAAAACTTCTTATACTCACGTTCATTGGAAGTCTAGAATCTTTAGTATATCCTTTGTGCATCGAACCAATCTTGTATCGATCAAAATAAACGCAGGTATTCGTCGTCCTCTTCGTCACAGTGCCAGAGGCCAGGCAGTATATCAAGAAGAAAATGCTTTGACCTCAAAGAAAAAATCATATCAAAAAACTGATAGATAACCACACGAAACAGTCAAGTCAGTTTAATTTTAGACAGAACCCTTTTCAAAGGAACCTTCTTGAAAACATCTTTACGGATTCAAAACGCTCAAATTGTCAGCTATGAGCACCGAAGCCAAATATGGCGAAGCTGATGGCTGCAATAGTTGTTACGTTAGCAGTCGCTTTTTGAATACAGTTAAATAAAAAAAACAAAAACAAATTTACACCAGCATTTTGAATGAACACTTTTTTTCAAGGCAATTAGATCTCCAATCTTGGCGCAACACAATCGTGCTACATCGACAGACCTTATGTTAAAATAAGTTTAGTTCAAATCAAAAATGTATAGCTTTAAGGATATTATAAAGACTGTATTTTTACCGGCACATCACGTAAGATTAACGAAGTTAAGCAATGTCGAGCCTTGACCGTACTAAACTGGGTGACCTCTAGGGCATACCAGGTGCTGTAAGCTTAGAGATGCAGATGGTATAGCTAACGACTATATCAAGTTAAAACGCCGCTTCTCGTATGATTACCGAAGTTAAGCAATATCAGTTGGTGACCGCTTAAAAATACCAGGTGGATGTGTGGGTAATCTTCTGAATTGTAAAACGGATAAACAAGTTTCAATTCCATCTGGGGTCGTTATATTCACTTACGCGCAAATACCCTTTGGAAAGATATGAATCCACCTCTTATCTCCTCAGCTATGGGTTAATTAGTAATACTTGTATCACTAAATCATTATAATAAAAAACAAAATTCTGAGAATCTAGAATATTTTCAGGCTTTAAACAACCTGAAAAGGGTTGATAAACCGTAGAAAATGGATGAATCAATGTATTTTTACTATCATGCGTGGGGATTGAATTCACAACAGTTAGGATTCAAATACTGTATTTCTTACATGAGTCAACCAGGCCTTATTTGCTTTACACAGGTCCTCTCCTCCGACATTCTATTGATTCGAACAGATTTTATCAAAAATATTTTTAACATTTAATTTTTGTCTTTTTATCCCTCTGCAGCAGCGTTTTGAAAGGTTTTTACATTTGTGGAATCCTTGGAATAGTTTTTATATCTCAGGGAACATTTGCATAAAAAAACAACATAATATACCATTCTTAATATCTACAAGGCGCGATGGATACATTGTCGTCTAAATGACGCAAAAGTGACATTTCATTTTAACAGATATATTGACCAAAATTACATAAAGAGATCTTAACATACGAAAGAGTAAATTTATTCAATAAAATCGCCATTGGCTTCAACCACTGCCTCCAGAAGAATTCGAAATATTCTTTATCTCTTCTGGACGGTCTCCTTGTTTCAGTTGGTTAAGGTTGCGATAATCCTTGCCTTCACTTCATCTTTGGTGTTACGAGGAGATTTAATGCCCTCTTTCTCAACCTCACCGCTCACATAATAAGGTGTCTGAAGTCTGGGGAGTTAGCTAGCAAGATGTAAGGGCTTATGTGGCCGCAGGAATTGTTTGGCAGCTCTGACTGTGCTCTCCTGGTTGTTTGGCATGGTGCAGATTCCAGATGCCAGCCATAGGGTCTTCCGACAGCCAACTTCTTCAAGTCACTTGATGTAGGCCCTCATCAAGGAGTTCTTTTCTCATCAGAATGATCATAGTGAGTTTCTCGCGCCTTCCAAAGCACAATTAAACTCATCCAACTTTTTCCGAATCCCCTGCACTGTCTTCAGATTGAAACCGAAACACTCTCAAATGTTTGTATTGAAGTTCCTGTGTAAATGCCGAGCAGTACAGCATACCGTTTCTAAATTTCTGGTGGTGTGTATCGTGTCTTGATGCTCTTTTTCTCACAGACGGTGCCCAACTGATCCCAGTATAGTGTGCAATAGAGAATATAAAAAACAAACAACGCGCATCGGTAAGAGGGCTTGGATAATTTGATACTCACAGGTCAGATTGAAGGCGAGAGGTAGAGAGAAAACAACGCATAACTTACCGAGGAAGGTTCAGTTAATAGATGTTGGAACAATGTTGAGGGCAGATAGCCAAAAGATCAAATTTATTAAGAGAGGAAATTGTGGAGAGACATGATCGGTAGCGTCCTGATGAGACACAACACTTAGTAGTATAAGAAGAAGCCAATGACAAAGTGTTGAGGCCTTCCGGATATGAGGGATTCCGGATATGAGGCCTTCCGGATATGAGGGATTAGTTACAATGTTCGGATATGAGGCCTGCCGGAGATGAGGCCTTCCGGATATGAGGCCTTCCGGATATGAGGGATTGGTTACAAAGTCCAGATATGAGGGATTCCGGATATGAGGCCTTACGGATATGAGGGATTGATTACAAAGTCCGGATATGAGGGATTCCGGATATGAGGCTTTCCGGATATGAGGCCTTCAGGATATGAGGGATTGGTTACATTCTCAACTTTTTCCGCATTTCGTTTTGCTTTTGTTCTTGAAATTTTTTAAACAAAAGACACTTTTTAACTCTGCGTGCGTCATAGCTGAATGCTGGCTTTCTTTCCATAAAACTGATAATCTTTTCAATAGCTTTTTCAATTTCAGTCCAGGTTTCATCACAATCATGCATCTCGTCGCCATCTTGTTACAGATATGTCTTGTTGTCATCCTTTCTCCATATCCCTATCATTTTTTGCACCAATACAAGTCATTAGCGTGAAATAAGCATAAGCAATTATCCAAAGTAAATTTCGTGAAAAACAGACATTTCAAATCAATTATCACCCAAATATTTCAAATATACGCATCATAAGGGATTCCGGATATGAGGGATTTTTAAGGTGAATGTCAACTGCAAATAAAGCCCAGATAATAATTAAAAATAATGTGCTGAATAGTTTTTAAAGGGTGAAAAAGCTTGGAGAATTAAACTCTCAGAAGTTATTGTAGATTTTTCTCTTTTTCTGAAACAGTGTTTTTTAATTTGTTTGCCATTTCTTGTGTCTTAATTGCTTTATCGCCTTGCTTGGGGTGAAGTGATTAAAAAAAACTTTCTTTAATATCGACTGCATAGACGCTTCGGGCCTCGGATGCGTATCTTAGAAAGAGAAAAAATGGAAAAATAAATTATGATAATGACGGCATAGGGTTTAATTTGTCTGCAGTTTAATATAAAGAGGCGCGAAAGTCTTTGACGACAACCAGCTACTCCTGTTGTACAGGTGAGCATTTAAGACCGCACTGTTAAACGAGAGAACTACATTCTAAATTGTCACCTGTATATAATCGCTATCTCAGATCGATGATTAAAAATATTATGTTCAGCTTTTAAAGGCGTATTCGATGCAAGCTTGAAAAAAAAATGGAATATCGCATGTCAAACTAAATTAAAAGAAAACCTAAGAAACATGTTAGTCAAGAAGGGGTTATTGAGAGTCAAAGAGGAAGAAGAGAAAAGAGAGACATTATTAAGGAGAGAGAATAATAGAAAAGGAATGAAGAAGACAGTAGATAACGATTGACATTGCATTTAAATTTTTGAAGTTTTCTGGAAAACAAAAGCCGAAAGTGAATTTCTACAAGCGAAAAGAGTGAGAAATGTTAGCATAGGACGAACGGTTACGTCTAGCCAACTCGACTTTAAATTGATGAGACCTAGCCGCCAATCTTGTACTGCGCTTAAATTAAAAAAATCTATTTGCCATATCGAAGAGTTCATCAGAACAGTTACCATGAAAGGATATATAGAAAAGACACAGGAAAGCTACATTACGGTTGTGAGAAGGTGACTGAAGCCGAGACGCCAAGTCAAGACCAATAATATTGCAGATTCTTCTCTGAATTTTATCAAGAATCTCTAAATATATAGCAGGAGAACGGAACCACACGTGGCAGCAATAATCAAAGCAAGGGAGAATTAGACTTATAAATATATAAGATAATTTCAGGAGAGAAAAACTGTCTATCACAACACAGTGAACGAACTATATTAGCAACGGATTCAATATAATCTTTCCACTTCATATCAGCAGAGAATGGAGGCCTAAGAAGGCGCAACAACCGATTCTAACAGGTGTTAGTATCGGCCATGTTGATGGTAGACAAGAAGGTCACTCAGATGATTACGACAATCGTCTTCAGATCCTTGAGATTAGAAATTCTAACTTTTTTTTTGTACATAGACATTTTCTTACAGACGATTTTATATAGACATTAAAAATGTTATTTATTCGCATAAGAAACTGTTACTTAGAAACTGTTACTTAGAAAATGTTATTTATTCGCATAAGAAACTGTTACTTTCTTTTCGTCCCGGAGTAAGCATATTTACCAAATAGTTTCAATATCTTGACATGATTGTTTTAAGCATAATGTGCGTATTCATTATGGCAATGAATGGTGGAAAAGTGGAAGAAAAAACTGATCTATCCTACCGTGGAGCATGTAATAATAATAATATCCCCTTAAGAGTTATTGCCCCTAGTCTAGGGCTTATACCGAGAGAAGAATAAAACATGGCGTTCTATCTTTGAAACATATTCAAGTGTCTCCTGTCTTTTAAATATTACAACAGAGCATAAATCAGTGAGAATACGCCAGCAGGGGCCTTTGCAAACCCCCTTTGCCAGTTTTAATGCCTCACTCTAACTTTTGTTTGTTCAACGCAGATTTCTCAACTCATCGGTGTCTTTTTCCTACTAGGTATTCTTGGAATGGTCTAATGCATTTTAGCTAATGAAGATATGATAACATTATGTGATTCCTCGACGTTTTGATCAAGATTTGTTGACATCGGTCATGGCTCTAGTTCATTACTGCATTTTAAATTTATCATTTTTTCCCTTCTTACTATCAAAGGAGTACTGGCATTTAAAATACTTGAGACAACCATAAAATCTCTATTAATGTACAGTTCTGTGGTTTTTCTTTTTCTAATATACAAAATTTACTTAATCCTATGTAGAAATTGTCTTTTTTCTGAAACAGCACATTTTTGCACTAGCGGAATGAGCTGATAGCAATCGAATCTTACAGCCATGAATAACAATGTCGTCAGTCTTTCTGACTGGTGTACAGTATTGTCTATTATAATATCTGATGATTTGCATATTGCAATTCCAACACCATGTTGTCTTTTCTCCCTGTGGTTACCGGCTGTTAGTACCACAAAGAAAAGGATGAATCGTAACATTTGATGTATCGGAAGCGGGGAAAAAAAGGAACCGCAAGAGAGGTAAGATCGCCAACATCCCGAAGAAATGGGAGAGATAGAGAAAAAGAGAGTGTAATACAGGCATATATATATATATATATATATATATATATATATATATATATATATATATATATATATGTGTGTGTATATATATATATATATATATATATATATATATATATATATATATATATATATGTGAGAGAGAGAAGGAGAATGCGAAAAGCTAAATCGTTGTGTGAGAGCTAATGACTGTGACAATAACGTAACAATACCAGAATCCAGTTTGCTTAATGTTTACAAAGGTCAAATGCTTTCGACTCTTCAGTGTGTAGAAATTACAAATGTCAGATGTTATAGCGCCGGGAAAAACTAGGCACATATCAACAAAAGTAGACATTTGGTTCTTCTGGGAACAGCGATACCGATTCCAGTGAAAAGACGAAATAATTACGCAGACAATTTCGCAATATATATTTGCCGAGAAACACAGCCAGTCAGGGCGGCCGTGTCGTTTAACTGAATATCCAATGCTTTTCTTGTTCTTCTTCTAGACGCGAAACGATCACGGCTCTCCCCGATTTCCTCTCTTTTGTAGGCTTTAGTCAAATTTGTCATTTTCATTCTCTCTTAATCCCTGTTATGCCAACCATTTACACATGGTTGCTAGGTAGGTTATTCTCTGCTTCCCTCTTGCCTTCAAGATAGTGATAGATTCGTCATTTACGGCTTATCAACCCTTTAGAGGGACACTGAAAGTCAGAAAATATTTTTTTAGATTGTAAGCATTTTTTGCTGAGATAACAATGGCTTAGCGATAGAAGTCTTACTAATTAACCTATAACGTGTTCTTTCCTTTTTTTCTATAAACACACACACTCACACACACACACACATATATATATATATATAATAAATATAAAAGTGAACATAGAAGTCAACACTAAGTGTTGACTTTTATGTTCACTTTTACATTTACACACACTCTATCTCTGATATTGATGACTTTATACCGTAAATATAGGACACTTTAACACTATATTTCTACATATATATATATATATATATATATATATATATATATATATATATATATATATATGCTCCTGAAAAATGTATTTCGGTTGAGCTCTCTGGGGAGGATGCGTGGGTTTGTAAACAGTGACTATTACGGCTAATAATGCAAGACTCTTCGGTAAATCGAATCGAGTTCTCTCAGTCACTGTGTGTTTATCTAAAAATAAATACGCTTAAATTCACCTTCTCTGCCGTGAGCCAACGGCTTCAGGGTAAAATTTCCGACTGACGCGAATTCAGCCGGACGTCTAGCCACACTGATGAGCTGTGATACAGCGAAACAGTCTGTCTGTGGATGACAATATATATATATATATATACATACATATACATACATATATATATATATATATATATATATATATATATGTATGAAGATGAGAGGCCATGTTATTGACAATTAATATTATGAAAATTGTTAAATATTTTCTATTTTTCAGAATGTACGAATAATAGTCATTTCCGATTTTGCATGATTTGTCTGTGAAATTTATTTTATTATAGCTATTTTTCTGAAAATTAACTTTATATTCCCTTTTTTTATTCTTAATAAAATATAAAAAAACTGCCATCATATGTGTATCAGATTCTGAGGAATAGATGAAAATATTTTTAACTGCAGATATATATATATATATATATATATATATATATATATATATATATATATATATATATATATATACGATTCACTTTAATCTATATTTTTCAATTCATATCGAAACCTTTTCTTTTCTCTTGCTCTCACTCTCTGTAAGCCCTATATATATGAACGGACTAAGATAAATAGCTTCTCTGTTCCTTTTCTATAAATAATGCCAAATAATACCAAGGGTATTTGCGCGTAAGAGAATATAACGAACGCAAAAGAAAATTGGAACTCTGCTCTCCGATTACCAATTCCGAGACATTATCAATTACACCAACCCGTCCTGGGTATGACGATAAACTACATCCGCGTTCTGGGTATGACGATAAACTACATCCGCGTTCCGGGTATGACGATAAACTACATCCGCGTTCCGGGTATGACGATAAACTATATCCGCGTTCTGGGTATGACGATAAACAACATCCGCGTTCTGGGTATGACGATAAACTACATCCGCGTTCCGGGTATGACGATAAACTATATCCGCGTTCTGGGTATGACGATAAACTACATCCGCGTCCTGGGTGTGACGATAAACTACATCCGCGTCCTGGGTATGACGATAAACTACCTCCAACAGCAAGGCCTCTGATCAGGAGGTTTTGAGGAGCGTGTAACCACCTCTTAATTGCTGGCGTTCCCAGGTCCACCCTGACCCGGTGTGGTAGCACCTGTTAAGGTTCTAGCTATGGGCAAATAGTTAACAGACAAACTTGTGACAAAATAGGTTCTAATACCAGAAATACTTTGTAATAAAAAAAATCTTACCAGCAAAAATTTTTGAAGGAAAAACTATTATCAGGAATACTTTAAAAAAAATACCAGCAATACAAAGAGCTATACATTCTTTGGAAAAAGTATGACCAGCTATAGATTTCTCCAACGAAAAATATTCCCAGAAATAGATTTTTGAAGGAAAACATATTACCAGCAATAAAGCATTTGTCCGCATTAATTAACCCATTGAGGTGTTGATATGCCGTAAAACAAACCAAACCAAACCAATACACCACCCGCACATCAATGCTTAGAGCGCCTTGTATTCCCAAGCGGTCACTCGTCGAGGTACTGACCAGGCTCGCCGTTGCTTAACGTTTATTTCTTTTTAATCAATTTACCCCATGCAAGGCAACAATACCACACAGACTATCGTACGGGAATCGGTGTAATTTGTCCTGCGAGAGCCAAAATTGTCTCTTTCTGATGCTAAGTTATATATGCCTATATTGTTTGCATTTTCTCTCAAAGCAGTTCGTTGCTCACATGATCCGTCCATTGCATTCTCAGCGTCCTTCTGTAGAATCACAGTTCTGTTAGCTCAAGTGTATTCTTCACGTGTGATGTCTACCATTCATGCCATATAGGAAGACCGATGTTACATAACAGTTCAAAACTCTTGTCTTTGTCTCTTCAAGAAAATTCATAAAGTTTATCAGGACATCTGTCTGTCTCAGTCTCTGTTCATATCTATCTATCTATCTATCTATCTATCTATCTATCTATCTATCTATCTATCTCAGTCCGTTCATATCTATCTATCTATCTATCTATCTATCTATCTATCTATCTATCTATCTATCTCAGTCCGTTCATATCTATCTATCTATCTATCTATCTATCTATCTATCTATCTATCTATCTATCTATCTATCTCAGTCCGTTCATATCTATCTATCTATCTATCTATCTATCTATCTATCTATCTCAGTCCGTTCATATCTATCTATCTATCTATCTATCTATCTATCTATCTATCTATCTATCTATCTCAGTCCGTTCATATCTATCTATCTATCTATCTATCTATCTATCTATCTATCTATCTATCTATCTATCTATCTCAGTCCGTTCATATCTATCTATCTATCTATCTATCTATCTATCTATCTATCTATCTATCTATCTATCTATCTATCTATCTCAGTCCGTTCATATCTATCTATCTATCTATCTATCTATCTATCTATCTATCTATCTATCTCAGTCCGTTCATATCTATCTATCTATCTATCTATCTATCTATCTATCTATCTATCTATCTATCTATCTATCTATCTATCTCAGTCCGTTCATATCTATCTATCTATCTATCTATCTATCTATCTATCTATCTATCTATCTATCTCAGTCCGTTCATATCTATCTATCTATCTATCTATCTATCTATCTATCTATCTATCTATCTATCTCAGTCCGTTCATATCTATCTATCTATCTATCTATCTATCTATCTATCTATCTATCTATCTATCTATCTATCTATCTCAGTCCGTTCATATCTATCTATCTATCTATCTATCTATCTATCTATCTATCTATCTATCTATCTATCTATCTCAGTCCGTTCATATCTATCTATCTATCTATCTATCTATCTATCTATCTATCTATCTCTCTCTCTCTCTATCTATCTATCTATCTATCTATCTATCTATCTATCTATCTATCTATCTCATTCTGAATATGTACATAGCTGAAAGAAAAACCAATTGATGTTGTCCACCGAATTAAAAGAATACTTAAATTAGATAAAGGAACAAAAGCACGTCGTTTAGAACAGATTTTTTTTATTTGTACGGAATTTCCGCTTGTTTCGCCGGGACATGGCATCAAATGCAGCTTTTCCTCTTTCTCATTGAATTCCTGCGCTGTATATATATATATATATATATATATATATATATATATATATATATATATATATATATATATATATATTTATTTATTTATTTCCTCAGATACCCTTATAGATCTTTGCCTTAACTCCATCAGTCATTCTGAATTAAGCGATCTTAGTTGACCGCAAGGGCTAAAAGACACATCTGTGGAGAGGGAACGGTTGTTTTTCGCCTACGAGTGTTCAAGTTACCTCACACGAGTTTTTTGATGCCGGAAAAGCTCCAGAAAATTTATCAGTATTATTGATTAGCAATAAATTGTCAGTATATAGTAAAAGCTATAATAATTCATTGACTGATATGAAATTGGAACGCCGTCATGTTGCTGTCTGAGATTCCGAGATGAAGAAGTTTTATTATTCCGGTCGGGCCGCATGACAGTCAACAACTCCCTTCTTTTTCGAAAGATCCTGCTCGCTTGTGTTATCTCCTGTGGGCCATTGCAGTTTTTTGAGACGTTTTTGTTTTCTTTGACTTTTTCGATATTCCTTTATATAATACGCAGTTCCTTTTTTCTTTCAACTATTTATTAAGACTGAACGCTTTAAATATTTAAGTGAATCTATAAATTACCAATAAACTCTCTCTCTGTCTCTTTTTTTTCTGTAACCGCCTCTTCTACTCCAACAGCTACTTTTCTCGCACTTCCCAACAGTGGAACTCCTTTCCTCATTCTTGCTCCCCCTCTCTAAATATTCAAATGTAATGTCAATCGACATTTTCTGATGCCTTGATCTTGATCCGCGTCCTTCTCTTTATCCATTCCTCAAACACCCCATTTTACTCTTACTCTCACTCTCCGTAACCCCTTGTGTGCTAGTGGCACTCCTGTTTTGCTTGGGGTGAAATGCTTAATATATATATATATATATATATATATATATATATATATATATATATATATATATATATATGTATGGAGATGAGAGGCCATGTTATTGATTATTAATATTGTGAAAATTGTTCAATATTTTCTATTTTTCAGACTGTACGAATAATTTTGTCATTTTTTATATTGCATAATTCGCCTGTCAAATTTGATTTATTTAACCTATTGTTCTGAAAATTGAGTTTTATATTCTTTTTTTTTTTGTTCTTAACAAAATATAAAATAACTGTCATCCTATGCTATTAGATTCTTGGAAATAGATGAAAATATTGTTGACTATATATATATAATTATTTTTTAAAAATATGATTCCATTGCTACATAAGATTTCCCATGTTTCAAAAACAGTAGATAAAAACTTCAATTCAATTTTGTAAATTAAATTAAATTAAAGTACGTAAATCTGTTTCATCCTCAAGCGAATTTTGCAATAACAAATTTTGAAATATAATATGTAAACCTCCGCAAATTTAAAAATTAGTTATTCCAAAATTAACTTGAGGATAAAACAGAACTACTATTTTTTAAATAAATAATTATAATTTACGCTCTGCATTTGCATTGAGCACTGTTTTTTAAAAATAGAAACAAAAATAATAAAGAACTTCGGATTATTTACCTAACGTATTCTTTCCTATTTTTCTATATATTCACACACACACACACACACACACACACACACACACACACACACACACACACATACATATATATATATATATATATATATATATATATATATATATATATATATATATATTATCCAGTTTCATCTGAAGAGTCAGGTGAAGGAAGCAATTTTTAGGAATTTCATGGTAAATGCTTCAGCGGAATGCGAAGGCGAACTAGGATAGCGACAGATACCTTCCAAAAGGTTGACCAAAGTATTAAGAAAGAGGAACATTTTATTGGTACTTAGGAAAAAGAGTTCTAAACTCTTATGTGATAATGGTAGTGAAAGCGGTGCCATCTCATCTCAGATTGAGAAGAGAACTGAGGCAATAGAAATGTGGTTCTACAGAAAGATACTGAGAATACATTTGACTGAACATGTGAGCAACGACTTAGTTTTAAAGAAGGTGGAAGTAAAAGGTAACTTATACGTAACACACAAAAAAAGACAGTTGAAGACTTCTAGGGCATATAATGATGAAAGAGGTTTGGAAAATGTGACACTCACATGATATACTGAAGGCAAGAGGGACAGAGGAACGCTGCGCACAAGTCATCAAACGAAGAAATGGTTGTCATAAATGGATTAGGAAATATAGCAAAAAGACAAACTTAGTGAGGGCTAGAAACGATGAGAAATTGTGGAGAGCTCTCATCGCCCACGTCCTGAAGGGACACAGCTCATATTTACTGTTTTCTTTCTTATTTTTCGTTGATCTTTCAACCAATTTTCATCAATCTTAACAATTGCTTTATAACTGTATCATTCTTTTACATTCCTTGGTAGCACACTGAAAAATTAAATTTCAAAAACTCCAAAATAATTGTGGTATGAAGTGGGTTTTCATGTTGCATGTTTTACCCCTTCATGTCCTCGGCTAACTTCAATTGAATAAATACAGACTGATTTTGCTATATCAGTAACTGCATAAATTCAACATGTTTTTTAATGAAAGTTCTACAAATTAATCAAAGAAGACAGGGTCTGTTACATCTAAACATGATGCTGTTTTTGCTCCAATCTAATTGAACGCTTTTTCTGATCGACCAGCTGGGTATGGCTGCCAGTTCTTAACGTGAGGAAGAGTACTGTTGAAATTTCGGGGTCACATAATGAAGAAAGATTGTCTGACAAATGTGATACTCCCAAGGATTTTCCAACATCGTGTATAGCAAAATGACGAATATAAAATTAACTAAGATTTACTGAAAAATGCATTAGCCTATTTATCAGTTTCTCGCGGACCCCCTAGCGACCCTTTGCTGAACCCTAGGGTTCTGGGGAACACAGGTTAAGAAACAGTAATATTTATATTCAATATTTGGTTAATCAGCTATCTAAGGAAAGAGGGCTTGAAAAATTTGATACTCAGATGACAGATTCACGGCGAGAGCAACAGACGTAAACAAAGCCTACGTAGCGAACTTTAATAAATGAATGGCGGAACAATATGTGTATATATATGCATGAGTGTATATATATATATATATATATATATATATATATATATATATATATATATATATATATATATATATATATATATATATGTGCACACGTATATGTATATATATGTATATACGTATGTGTTTTGGGGCATATAAATAGTAGGTCATTACTAGATTAAATATATAAATATTTAATGTTAAATTTGTAACCTGTAGGCGATATTACTTGCTTTCTCTAATTATTCTTGATTACACAGCATTTCCCTTATAAATGTCCTCGTTTTTAGTTTCCCACCCCCCCTTCTCATCTTCTCTTTTCTTGCATACATCAGGTTATTAATGCAAGCCAGACGGAAAATCTTCAAATATGAAATCGGCAGTATGAATTGGCTGGATTTTTAGTTTAGATCATATCGTTTTTTTTTATTGTGCGTAGTGTCACCACAAATGTATCCACACTTTTTCAGTGTCTGTTCTTTAATTTTAATTTTAGGTCAGCGATTCGGTAGCGAATTATGCATCTGAAAATAATTCATCTTTATCTGTATCTCACTCATTTAAACCGTTATTTAACAAAAGCCAAATCAATCACGAAGGGAAAAAAAGTTTTCAAAAAGAAAGAGCCAGGAACATGAAAGTCTGTCGAAAATAATCGCACAGATACAGGTTCAAGGCCCAAAGAAAAAACCCCGATATGAGTAAACAACTAACTAAAGAGCTCGATACAGACGTAGAGCAAACCTAGTCAAACCTAATGAGCCAGACAAACCTACCAATTTTTCACTTAGGCAGATCGTCTATCACCTGACGATCTGCCTACGTAAAACCTTGGTAGGTTTGTCTGGCTCATTAGGTTTGACTATATATATATATATATATATATATATATATATATATATATATATATATATATATAAAGGTGAGAGGCCATGTTATTGACGATTAATATTGTGAAAATCTTAAGAGAGATAGTGAAAAGACAAAATTTATTAAGAATGAGAAATTATGGATGTTAGGATGCCTAAAGTCATGAAGAATGCCAAGAGAAGTGTTTCTTCAGATTTATACCGAAGTGGAACAATGTACTTTTCTACTTTAAAGTTTTAACACAGATTGTAGCCGACCGTGGGGGGTGAAGATGTGAAGAGATATCAGAGGTTAAACTTTCCTGCTGGCGGGTCCAGCTACATGGGAACGTTGGACTTTAACTAAGTCCGAAGAAGACAAAGAAAACAAACAAGACAGATATACATGGGTAAACAAATATATATTAATAACAAATTACAATGACATGAACAATTACATAGAGCTCGTATGGAGGAGTTATGTGTGTGTGTTGAGTGTTCGTACGTACGGGTATTGTTCTTAGCGTGTTCCCAGAATTTGGGCAACTCTGTATCTGTGAGAGGTCACTTATTGGAAAAGGGAGATTTTACCTCACCTCCGCGGGGGGAGCGGCCCAAGGCCTGAGTCGAAAGAGAGAGAGAGAGAGAGAGAGAGAGAGAGAGAGAGAGAGAGAGAGTGAGAGAGAGAGTGAGAGAGAGAGAGAGAGAGAGAGAAGGGTCAGCCAGTATTTATAGCCAGGAGAGAGAGACCCCTGTTGAAGGATTAAAGAACTGAGGAGGAGCTAACTCCGGTAAGATTAACGTTTCTGGAGCGAAATATATTGAGTAAGAAGACACTTTTAAATGACTGAGTAAAACTTTGGAAGCCGCCAGACGAAACTTATTCAATGTTTCTAGAACATTGGGTTTGAATCGCAAAGATTTATCGTCTAAGATGTTGTTTTTGCTCCAACACAACCAAGTGTCGATGCTAAGTCGTTCTGCGCGATCCATTTGACGTTCAGCTGCAAAATTGGCATCGTCGTGACTGCTGTTCGGATTACAACGGAAACTTTTCGACAGTCAGTCAAGAAACATATTTCAGCCCCGGTGATAAATGCTTTTGAGCTTAATTTCGACGTCACTTCGGGGCATTTAGCCACGCAACTTTCTTTTGTAAGCGTTTTTCTGTCTCGTCACTAATTAATCCAGAATTCTTACCGAATACTAAACTGAATAATCCCCAAGTGGCCGAAGCAGCCTGAGTTGTTTGGAGTTTCAAACTCTTTTCCCTGGTTTGTTGGTGCTACATGATCTTCCCAAATTTATGATATTCCTCTATAGATGTACATCTAATTAGAAGACATATATACCGAGTGTAACAACAAAGTTGTCCAAATCGTATAATAGCAAAATTAAGCTCGGATTAAGCTCGAAACCTTTGTATTTTAGAAATGATTAAAGATAACTTACTGGAATACTCCGAGGTTTTTACGACACTATTGGACTCTACTTTGCGCAATAACAATTGATAATTACTCCTCAAACTTAACAGAATAATCGTGAGGAAATCGATTATAAACGCAAATATGTTCGTCATATCTAAGGATCGGATTGTATTGAAATAAAGTTCTAATAATATATATATATATATATATATATATATATATATATATATATATATATATATAAAGTTCTAATAATATATATATATATATATATATATATATATATATATATATATATATATTAATAAAAAAGTGAACATAGAAGTCAACACTTAGAAGCGACAGACTGTTTCATGCTAGATTTCAATCGTCAGGCCTGAATCAGTCTGTCGCCTCTAAGTGAAACATAAAAGTCAACACTTAGAGGCGACAGTCTGTTTCAGGCGAGATGCAATCGTCATCTAGCATGAAACAGACTGTCGCCTCTAAGTGTGGACTTCTATGTTCACTTTTATATTTACACACGCTCTATCTCTGATACTGAGCACTTTATCCCATAAATATAGCATACTTTAAAACTATATTTCTTCATATATATATATATATATATATATATATATATATATATATATATATATATGTGTGTGTGTGTGTGTGTGTAAAATTCCAGGATCATTTTCCAACTTATTTAAGATTATCTTCGCCATATCTAACCTTCTAACTTTCTGTCCTGTGAAGGTGCCTCACACGTTTCACGTACGATTCCATTTTCAAGTCATTTTACTGCTCTTCGGGCTTTCATAGCTAAGCATGTCATGGATTCGGTTGGATTTTTTCTCATTGATCTCTTTAGCTCTAAGTTGAAATGATGATCCCTCTTCCTGTTATGACCTCTTGATTCAGGTTTTCCCTCTACTGTTCCCTATTTTTAAAACTTATTCATGGTTCTCTTAATGGTCCTTGAATAGATTTCGAAGATGGAAGCTAGAATATGAATTCTGGTACCATTACTAAAAACCTGAATGATTTTTCCTCTCACCAATGCTCATTTGGGAAGACAGTGGTGCTGACACAAAATAATTTTAACCTGTTCTCTTTCTAGCTGAATAACTAAAAAGGGGTTTTCAGTGTTTCTCACAACAAATCGTATCAAGTTGTCGAAACGTCATATCTGAAATAAAGTTATTCCAAGATCATTTTCCAAATTATTTAAGATTATCCACGCCCTCTCCAAATTTCTGTCCTGGTTTCACGTACGATTCCATTTTCAAGTCTTTTCACTGCTCTTTGAACTGTCATAGCTGAAACTCCTCTCTCATGTGCCAAACGTCTTACGGATTGAGTTGGATCTTTTCTAATTGATCGCTTTTGCTCTAATTTAAAATGGTCATCATTTTTCCTGTTGTGACCTCCTGATCCAGTTTTCCTCCCCACTGTTCCCTCTTTTTTAAACTTATTCACCGTTCTTTTGATGGTTCTTCGATGTACTTTGAAGAAAAATAGCCAGAGTATGAATTTTGGTATCATTACGGAAAGCCTGAATGGTATTTTTCCTCTCACCATTGCTCAGTCGGGAAGACAGTGGGTTTGGCACAAAATAATTTTAACCGGCTCTATTTTTAGCTGAATAACGTAAAGGGGTTTTCAGTGATTATTACGAAAAACGATGTCAAGATAGCTAAACCTCTTATCTGAAAACCTGAGTAAAGAAACTCAATTAGTTTTGTGTTTTTTTTTAAGATATTAAACATTTTGTGTGATGGACAATTATGCTGTCACACGATTTGAACAATTTTGCTGGTACACCCGGTATGTCGTAATACTGTGTCAATGACAAGGCAGGCAATTCAGCGTTGTGTAATGGGTAGGAAGCTTACCGTTAGATAAATTATGACTGAGTAGCGATTACAATCCTCACTGGATCTCGGCCTTGTGCCACAACTAAGTTATGCTTAGTAGATCTATGGCTCTTCGACTCGGTTAGCAATTTTCTATCGCAAGATCAATTACGACTGAATAGTTCGATCCTCTCCGTATATCCTAAAACTTCGGCTTTGGTTACGCATCTGAGCAACGCTTAGAACCGCCGTTCGTTATTACCAGTTTCATGGTATTTTTGACGCATGTCAAATAGTGCGCTGAAATATTTTAAATTATGATTTCACAGTTTGACAAAATACAAGCTCCCTCAACTTCCATTATACAGGCCTTAAATACATATATATCTCTACTGCGGTCCATATTTCTAGAAATAGTATATGAAATGCATTAGATTCCCTGACAACCGGACTAAGACTATGAGGAATTGGTTACAAAGTCCGTATATGAGGGATTCCGGATATGAGGAATTGGTTACAAAGTCCGGATATGAGAGGTTGTATTTAGATTAAAATAAAAGAACTGAAATCAGGTTTAACATTTATTTTCAATGTTTTATAGCAAACAAAATAAGCTAATGGCGAGTGAAATATAAGGGAATTGATTTTAAGGAAAAAGAAATAAATTATGTAATGTTAATGAAAATTCATTAAATTAAGTATGCCACGTATGCAAAACAAATAATGTAACGAGGATTTTTTAATCGCTGTTTCATGATGATTCTTTCTCTTCTAATGTCATTCGCAACTTTTTCCGTGTTTTGTTTTGCTTTTGTTCTTGAAATTTTTTAAACGAAAGACACTTTTTAACTCTGCCTGCGTTGTTGCAATCGTCATAGCTGAATGTTGGCTTTCTTTCCATAAAACTGACTAACTTTTCAATAGCTTTTCCGATTTCAGTCCAGGTTTCATCACAATCATGTTTTTTTTTTATTTCTTTGTTCATTGTGACAGTGTGAACGCTGGAGAATAGTTTCTTTGGAAGTTTTTATATCATACACTGTTGACTTTACTTTGTTGAACTCAGCCATTAGTTACAATGAACTTTTACCAGCGTCTAGTCTGTTTAAAAGTTCCACTTTTTGCGATGATTCCAAAGTTATTCTTTTCCTCTTATTCCCATCATCTTTTGCACCAATACAAGCCATTAGGGTGAAATAGGCATAAGCAATTATCCAAAGTAAATTTCCCTGAAAAACAGAAATTTCAAATCAGTTACATATCACCCAAATAGTTCAAATATACACATCAAGATCATGTCCGGATATGAGGGATTCCGGATATGAGGTATTCCGGATATGAGGGATTCCGGATATGAGGGATTCCTTTCCAAAAAGTAATTTGTATCAAATAGATTCTGGAGCCCTACAACACAATGCTGAGTCAAATTAACACAATTTCTTTGACATATTCTGCCTTCTTTTTTTTTTATCTCAGTTTTGAATAACGACCCCCACCAAAACTCTTTTGACATAAAAATTGTATGATTGCGCCATGGAACACGTAGACCTCCGTAGGGAAGAAATATCAGTAACAAAAAATATTTGTCTTGTGAGTCATTAAAAATTAGACAAACTCGTCTTCAAATTGTCTCGAAGAAAACTATGATTAATTCAAAAGCGATTCCGAATGCACTGACAATGAAAGAGAGAATAAGGAACAGAAATCTGTCCTTCTATCGGGGCGGGCGGAACAGAATGGTCTTAACCTTGTAATCATAAAAAAAAAAATGCCGAGAGCACAAGGGACTTGATCACTTAGTTCTTGAATTCTTTTCGATTCATCCACCCCTGGCGTAAACGTAACCCGGTTCGAGAACCCTGCTATCAGCTGTCAACTATTTTATTTATTAGAACTTTACAGGTAACGAAGTTAACCTTTGTAAATATGTTGGAAAAAGAACAACCGTAGTATCTCTTTGGCATCAGCCGTTGCAGTAAAATGGCAGTAAAAAAAAGAAAAAAAAAGAAAAAGGGAAATGATATTTTCCGATTCAAATATAACATTTGACATTTTCTATATTCGTGCAAAGACTAATTTATTCATTAATCGATTGTTTTGCACTTCACACAGCCAAATGCGAGTTTCTTTTCCCCCTTGGGCATTCGATACAACTTGACGCTCACTTGTACGACTCCTCGAATTTCCATATTACTCACTCGCGTGCCACCAGGAGGCGCCTTTTTGTGTGTCGGTCTCAAAATCCCGGATGCATGCCGCTGTCGTTTAACGCCGTGGCGTTCGTGTTTCATGCTCGAACCGATCAGGATATAAGCAAAAATGGCTAGGAGACATTTTAAAAATGCGAGAGAAATACATTCACATTTGCATAACTTACTAGAGTGTTTTAATATTTTATCGAAGTCCGGTTTTGACGCCGTCCGACAAAGTTGGACGCATTCTGTGTTCGCGAAAATGACATTCACCAAGTCGAAGATGTAATGTTATTATGAAAATTTCCAGGAAAGCTTTAACGTCAGTCCTTGTCATAATCCATGTACGCGCTTGAATCCGAGATAAGAGTACACATATGAATTCAGAAAGAGGCTCGGTGGTGGAGGTAGTTAAGGATTTTCTCATTGGTGAATGTGGTCGGTGTTTGAGACGAGAGAAAGAAAAACCGGTATTCTAAATAATGATTGTTCAACGCTGTTACATTCCTACACATTTATTTCCCCAATGAGAACGCATGAAGTAATAAATTAAAATTAATGTCGACAAATGCAAATGAACGCCTGCCAATGAGCGATTGTTAACTAGTTGATCTCGAGAGCCGTTACGAGTAAGTTAAAGCCACTAGGTCTACTCCTACTTCGTCTGTTATGTGCCGTGACTATATATATATATATATATATATATATATATATATATGTATATATATATATATATATATATATATATATATATATATATATATATATATACTCATACACATCCGTCCCTTTCTTAGACGTTATGATAAAATTAAACAAACATACACTTTCTACCAGTCTATAACAAACCAAAAAACCAGCATAAATTCCTACACTTTAACAGCTGTCATCCCCTTAAATTAAAAAAAATCTATCGTATACAGCTCATTTCTAAGAATCAAACGCATATGCTCAGACCATCTAAATTTTCTATACAACGTTAATAACTTAACAAAACAATTCCTAAAATGTAAATACCCAATAAATATAATAAAAGAAGCACTAAATAAAACTATCTACATAAATCGTAACACACTTCTCACATACAAGAAAAGTAAAAACAACAATCGGATTCACATGGTTTTTAACCACAATCAATATTCCCACACACTTATTCACAATTTAAAAAAGGATTACAAGAACCTCCAGTTAAACAAAAAGATCAAAGACATTTTCGCTAAACCACCCATTAATGCAAAGAAACAATCACCTAACCTATCAGCTATCCTCACCTCTATCAAATATCTAAACAATACAAACCAATCAGGAAATTACAAATGTAACAAACTTCTGAAAACAGCCATTTCTGATGAAAGATCAGGGCAGATCTGAAATATCAAATATATATATATATAAATATAAATAAATACTTTCACAAAAAAACATTAGATTTTTTAAAATTTACAACTTTTCAGTTGTTTTTTCTATATTATATATATATATATATATATATATATATATATATATATATATATACATATATATATATATAAAGGCTCAAACACTAATTATAATTTATTAAATTGGAATCGTAATCACGATGCAATTCATGATTAATTGGATCGTGATTACGATTCCAATGTAATAAATTATAACCATGGAATATTAGTGTTTGAGCCATTTATATTATATTCTTACTCTGTCCTGACATTGAGTTCTCCCTGGATTCTATCTTCTTGGAAATTTATATATATATATATATATTTATAAATATAAATGACAATAGGAAAACTGTAATAGTTGCCGACGCGTTTCGTCCAATGTGGACTTTCTCAAGGCAAAAAACGAAATGAATTTATTTAAACAAAGTAACTAATAATAACAAAACAAAATGTCCTTAGCAACTGGAAGAATTTAGAGAACGCTTATTTTCATAATGTGACAGTAATTGACATAATTTTCAGTTAACAGTATGAAAATAAGTACCGGACTAAGGGAGTTGTGAGAACACGGAGTGCCGAATTAAAGGTTCGACTGTAATATTTGAATATATTTCAGCTTATAATAGCGGACGATGTTGGTGGTATATTAAAATAGTAATTGTTTTTTGCCATCTGGTTGTTAGGTATTTATCCAAATGACATTGACATAAATGTGAATGTGAAACCGTTGTTTATAATTCGTCATTATGCTCTGGGGCAAGAACGACATTGGTGTATGTGTCACAACAACACTACAGTCAACGCACGGAATAATGAACATCACCAACAATGTCGAGTCAATATAGAAAAATAAAGTTCTGTCGTTAAACTTGCTCAAAATAATTGAAATGGTAATACAGTAGGATCCCTCATATCCGGAATCCCTCATATCCGGAATCCCTCATATCCGGAATCCCTCATATCCGGAATTCCTCATATCCGGAATCCCTCATATCCGGAATCCCTCATATCCGGAATCCCTCATATCCGGATATGATTTTGATGTGTATATTTGAACTATTCCGGTGATATGTAACTGATATGAAATTTTTGTTTTTCACGACATTTACTTTGGATAATCGCTTATGCTTATTTTTACTCTATGCCAATTAAGATGAGAATAATAATCCGAAAAATGTAAACAATGCAAGAAATCATAATACCTTATTTCAGAGATATATAGGCCGAAACGTTGTAAATATGGCAATGAAGATTATCAATACAGTCCGAATACTTGTAAATAACGAAGGTAATCTTAATACCCCATCTCAGAGATATAGAGGCCGAAACGTTGTAAATATTGCAATGAAGTTGTGGTTAACAGTCCAAAAAATATAAATAATGCAAGTAATCATAATACCTCATATCAGAGATATAGAGGCCGAAACGTTGTGAACATAGGAAAGTGAATGTGGTTAACAGTTCCAATGATGTAAATAATGTGAGTAATCACAATACGTCATCTCAGAGCTATAGAGGGCGTAACGTTGTTAATATAGCAATGAACACGACGATAACAGTCCGCAATAATGTAAATAATGCAATTAATAATAATACCTCATCTCAGAGATATAGAAGCGAAACGTTGTGAATATGGCAATGAAGACGACGATACCATTCCGAATAATGTAAATAATGCAAATAAACATAATACCTCATCTCAGAGATATAGAGGGCGTAACGTTAATATGGCAATACAAATCAGGATTAGAGTCCGAATAATGTAAACAATGCAAGCAATCATAATACCTCATCTCAGAGATATAGAGGGCAAATTGTTTGTGAATATAGTAATGAAGATTATTAATACAGTCCGAATAATGTAAATAATGCAAGTAATCATAATAGCTCAACTCATAGATATAGAGGCCAAAATGTTGTGAATATGGCTATGAAGATGAGGATAACAGTACAAATAATGTAAATAATGCAAGTAATCATAATACCTCATCTCAGAGATATAGCAGCCGAAATGTTGTGAATATGGCAATGAAAATGAGCATAACAGTACGAATAATGTAAATAATGCATATAATCATAATACGTCATCTCCGAAATATAGACCGATACAGGGAACCATTTTTCCATGTCTTATAATGGGAAACTCATTGCACCTTCTTGGTCTCGTGTTTTCCACTGACCTGAATGCCCTGCATATTTTAGTGAACCAACTTTCCTATAAATATTTTCATTGTAGTTTTTCGAACCGCATTCACCTAATTAATTTTTTGATTCATTTAATTTCAGTACGAGATTGGAAAGATGTTCTCATCATTTTACTACTGAAAATTGTTGGATATAATTTTAATTGTTTCGAATAGTTTAATTTCCTCGCCTGTGGAATTCTTGTCCGATTGCTAGAGTTTCTGCCAACTACGATCTTTAAATTTTTAAAACCAAACCCAATCACCATCTTCTATTATCCTGGAGCCTGTTCTTTTATTGCAATTTTCGCCTCAATAACGCTTTCCCATTCTATTTCACTCTTAATAACCAATGGTGTCATCGTGTTATCATCACTTTTTCAATGAAATGATTAAAAAAAAGAGAAATAAAAAAGATGACCGACGATATCCATTACTTACTAGCGTAAGATAAGAAACGTTTTTTTTTTTCTGATTGTTGCCACTTGATTTTCTGTTTAGGAATGCAAATATTGGCTTTTGTATATGGAGATATGTATGTCTAATTGTGTGTTTGTGTGTGTGTGTATATATATATATATATATATATATATATATATATATATATATATATATATATATATATATATATATCCTTGCATATCTACTGGGGATGAGAAAGCGGAAAGGAAAAAATAGTGATAAGGAATTAGAGTGTGTTAAAAAAAACAAAAACAAGCCCGTTCAAATTTTCAACTAGCTGAAAAAAGAAACAAACAGAAAAACAAAAACACCTCAGGGAAGTTTTGATGAAAAAAAAAATGTTTCAAAGACCGTGAAGCAATAATTTGGGCTTTCTGAACACATCAGAGATCTGGGGTCTGGGGTTTTGCGGATGCTTTAAATTTTGATAAATGGAAAATCGATGAATAATTTCGTTCTTATTGATCGATTTCTTCATCCCATTTGACATTAGATATTGCGTTAAGAATAGGTAAGTGTAAAACTCTGTATAAATATATATATATATATATATATATATATATATATATATATATATATATATATATATATATATATATATATATATATTTTACCCGAAACAAATAAAAAAATGAAAAAAAATGTTATTAATATTTTTTATTACAACAAACATTTTCTTTAATCTCGAATAAAACCGGTTTTCTGTTAAAACAAATACACACACATTCACACGCTCACACACACACGCACACACACATATAGTTTCTTTATTCATATATATACATATATATATACGAGGGTGATTCAATAAATAAGGTGAATTTTTCGGTATAAGGACTTCAAATACAGATAGAAGCTTATTTTTTTTTCCAACGTAGTCTCCCAGCACTGTCACACACTTTTCCCATCTGTGCACAAGCTTCCGTATTCCCTCAGCGTAAAAATTTTGAACTGATGTCTCAGCCAGTCGCTCACAACATTTTTAACTTCATCGTCACTTTTAAACCTCGTGCCTCTCGTGAACGCTTTCAAGGGACCAAACAGGTGAAAGTCTGAAGGGGCAGGGTCTGGGCTGTAAGGGGGATGAGGAAGCAGTTCCCAGCCCAGCTCGTTGATGGTCTGCACCGTTTGAGCTGCTGTGAGGCCTTGCGTTGCCATGATGCAAGATGACTCCTTCTGACTGATGACCCCTGCGTTTGTCCCAACAGATAAGCTCAAAGTCCTTGCAATATCATCCACTGTCACCCTTCTGTCAGACTGAATGAGGTCATTGACTGATTCGATCACCTCAGGAGACCTCACTTCTGTAGGCCCCCCAGGCCTGTCTTCATCCTCAACACTGCTCCGTCCTTCTTTAAACAATTTAGCCCACTTGTAGACATTTTTTGGCTGAAACATGTGGCACCATACACAGTTGACATTCTCCTATGAATTTCAACTGGTTTGTACCCTTCAGCAACCAAGACATGATAACTGACCGCTGTTCAATCCTGGAGCATGCTTCTTGGTCGGCCATCTTTGTTAATCGCCAAAACTCTGAAAGTTTGTTTTTTTTTAATCTGCAAAATAAATTAAGTCCATGTGAAAAAGAAGTAAAACAAAAATAAAAATAAAACAGAGAAAGCTTCTATCTGTATTAGAAGTCCTTATACCGAAAAATTCAACTTATTTATTGAATGACACTCGTATATGTGTGTGTGTGTGTGTGTGTGTGTGTGTGTGTGTGTGTGTGTATGATAAAATATAGCTTTAAGGTATGCTATATTTATGATTAAGAGTGCTCAATATTGGGGATAGAGCGTGTGTAAATAGAAAAGTGGGAAATGATCTAAGCGCCGTGCGGCTACTGTCTGTTCCCTGATTGAAGCATGAAATATGAAGCATGAAGCATGAAGCATGAAACATGAAACATGAAGAATGAAACAGAGGTTCGTCATTCAGTTTTGTCCTCAATGTCCAGATTTTCTTTAATAATTGTCTTGCGTGTGCTGGACGGTACACAAAAGAAACACTGTTTAAATCAAACGGAACGTCTACTCAAATACGGGCGTCCAATAACAATAACGATAGATGTAATGAAAATATGTCGGATTAAAAAATAAAATTTAATACTTCTTTATAAACACACACACACACACAAACATACAGAATCAGAATGTATACACACACACATACATATATATATAAGTGAACATAGAAGTCAACACTTAGAGGCGACAGTCTGTTTCGTGCTAGATGCAATCGTCAGGACACGATTGCATCTAGCATGAAACAGCCTGTCGCCTCTGAGTGCTGACTTCAATGTTCACTTTTATATTTACACACGATCTATCTCTGATATTGAGGACTTTATCCCATAAATATAGCACATCTTAAGACTATATTTCTTCATATATATATATATATATATATATATATATATGCATATATATATTTATATATATATATATGTATGCATATATATATATTTATATATATATATGCATATATATACATACATACATACACACACACACACACACACACACACACTATATATATATATATATATATATATATATATATATATATATATATATATATATATATATATATATATATATATATATATATACATATATATACACGGGTGTAACAGAAAAATTGTCCAATTGTTAGATTAAACTTTGAACCGTTGTATGAAATGATTAAAGATATCTTACTGGAATTTTCTGAGTTTCATATTACTATTGGACTCTGCACTAAGAATATATTTAGCTCTAAGTTGAAATGATGATCCCTCTTGCTGTTGTAACATCCTGATCTCAACTGTTCTTTATTTTTTAAACTCATTCACTGTTCTTTTGGTTATTTCCTGTATGGAGTTTGAAGATGGAAGCCAGAATATGACTTTTACTACTATTACTGAAGACTTGAATGATTTGTCTTACCGTTGCTCGGTTGGAAAGGCAGTTCGGTTGACAGAAAATGATTTTAAGCTGTTCTCTTTTTTATTGATTTAAAGCTTTTTTCAGTTAATTTTACGACAAATGTTGTCAAGATGGCTAAACGTCTTATATGAAAACCTGGCAAAACATGTTATTTTAGATATTAAAGATTTTGTTGAATGGACAATTATCCCTTGCAGTTTCACGATTTGGACAATGTTTTCACAACAGGTATATTAAAAAATGAACTTAAAATGTTTAGTATTTACATCTTTCCTATTACATGTGTAAACAATTTTCTGATCAGACAAGGATTCACCTCCGACCTCTAGCTTTTATACAATTTCTCATGTGATCTAATATTTGTTTTTCTTTTCGGTTGATAAATTATATAAAAACTGTCCAATCGTTCTTTTTATCTAAGCGCTTTCGGCTATACATTTAGCCACTTTCAATGTTGAAATATATTAACAGTTAACAAGAGATAGATTGTTGTATGTACGTATTTATATAATGTTTTCATTTTCAGAACACGGTCAAGATATTGTGTCCAAGTTCATAGGTGATATTATTGAGTGTTGTTTTTTGTTTTTATTAATAAGGCTTCCAATATTTTTAGACTTTTTTGCAAGTGGATGTGTGTGTGTATATATATATATATATATATATATATATATATATATATATATATATATATATGTGTGTGTGTGTGTGTGTGTGTTTGTGTGTGTATGTTTCCGTATACACGCCCACATATATATATATATATAGGTCACCTCGACGTGATGTAATGGGTAGCAAGCTTGTCTCGCTAGAACAATTACGACTGAGTAATGAGTTCGATCCTCACTGGGTGCACCATACTTTCGGCCTTGTGCCAAATCTAAGCTACGCTTGGAAAATCAATGGGCACCTCGGCGTGGTGTAACGGTTAGCAAGCTTGTCTTGCTAAAACAGTTACGACTGAATAGCGAGTTCGATTTTCAGTGGGTGCCCCATACTTTCGGCCTTGTGCCACATGTAAGTTACGCTTGGTTAAATCTACATATATATATATATATATATGTTGTTTGTTATGAATTTTGAAAGCAATTAAAAAAAGCAGGGAGACGAGATGTCAATACTCTTAAGTAAGTCTTCAATAATAATAATAATAATAAAAAAGTAACATAACGCAGTTATCAATATTTATTTTCACTTATGTACAAAATGTGGCACAAGGCCAAAAGTGGATTTGGGAAGGACGGTCTTCTTCTGTCTTAATTTAAAACTTAGCTAGTCACAAATACGGACCCAAACATACCAACAACACTCCTATCACCAAAACGGCACATTCACTCCCACCCCTCCCAAAACATCCACCACAACACCTTAAATTCTCCATGAAAAACCCAACCAGTCTCCATTTGTACACTTCAAAGTCTGTGGGTGGGGGAAGGGAAAAAACAACAATTTAAAAAACCCCAATGACCATTTACAAATGAAACAATACTATTTACATGGAAAGAAAACAAAACAAGGTTAGCAACAAAACCACCCCACAAACCCCAAATGTGACAGAAACATCAATTAACTGGACGAAAAAATTGCGAGATTATAGAAGTATAAAAACAATCATCCATCGAAAAAATACTCACACAACCACGCACTCATATAGACACAATAACAAATACGAAAACACACGCGAAACGAAAGGCATCCCGCAACTACAAGAGAACTGACATCACTGACCACCTATTGAGGGAGGGGATGGGGAATTAAACTAAAGAAAAATAGGGACAGAAATAAAAAGCAGGCCAATGAGCATACATACCCTAGCTAAGTTAACCAGAAACCGGAAACTAAAGATTCAAACTAAAACCTAAACTAGCCTAATATCGGGACGGGTTGCCTGTGTTCAACACAGGAAGGACAATATTTTTTACCTAACCGACATCAAAGTGCCACTCTAATTCAGCCCCTTTCAATCTACACAATCGCGCAAGATTTATCCACCTTTTGCCGAATTCTGATGAAGAGAGTCGCCACCTTTCCGTCCTAATCTTGACTTTAAGCAGATGCCTAAAGTACAAGATCAGTTGGGAAGAGGTGAACTTTTCACCTCCATAGAATCCCTTCTGACGTGTCGACCAAATCACGACTCTCATAACTCCTAGCAAGCAGTGGAAAACATACATTTCAGCCTTCGTCAACGACGGCGCCACATATAACGCAGTTATCGGTGCCTCACCCGGTATATGGCACTATTTACGCTGCAAAACATGTATGTTCCTTTGCAAACAAGAAATTTACATAGAAAAACATTAGTTTACATAAAGAAGAAAAAGCCTAACCCGAAATAATAAGTTATTTACATAACATAGTTCTTATTACTATAAACGTTATTTTTGTTGGTAGACGTGTTTCAGTTGCTATCATTTATAAAAATTTTATTTTTATTTAAATAAAGAATTTAAATGTAAAACCGTCTAGGAGTTGTTTTTTTTGTTTATTTACACGTCTTGTGAGAGAGGTGTATTTTTTGTAAGCCAGACGGTGTGTGTAAAAAAGAAAAAATCGTGCAATTTTTATGACCCTTTCGGATCAGGAATTTGCCGCCAAAATTGTTTGCCAATCTCTGATTTCTTCTGTGAAATCGTGCAATTTCTATGACCCTTTCGGATCAGGAATAGCCGTCAGAAGCAAAATTTTTGAAGGGCCTTTTTTTATCTATTGACCAATGAAAATTAAGTTTTCGAGACCCGTAGAAATTCCGTATGGCCCCAAGTGGAGCCGACTTTTTCAAATAAAAGAGACGGCTTTGAGAAACGAAAGGGCAGAAACGAAAAAAGAACGAAAGGGAGCCGAAGCAGAGATCTGAGACGACACGCAGTTGGCAGACCACTTAACACCCTCTCTCTACTTTGACCAGCAAGTGGGCCATAAATCAGCCTTCAACTTACCAAACAAACCAACCTTTTCCAAAACCAATCCGGCCTGCTGTCAACGAAAATTCTTCAAAGGAGGTGGGTGCCTTTTGTGAGTTCTGCTAATTGAGGGTCTCTTTAAAAAAAAAAAAAAACAAAACAAACTTTATCCCTTTCTTTTTGTATTTTGTAAAGGGTCTGAAACTTTATCCTTTGTATTTTTGTAAAGGCTCTAAAAACTTTATCCCTTTCTTTTTTGTATTTTGTAAAGGGTCTAAAAACTTTATCCCTTTTTTTGTATTTTTGTAAAGGATTTAAAACTTTATCCTTTTGTATTTTTAAAGGGTCTAATATTAAAAAAAACCAGAGTTTGACTAAACAATTTCATAGCTTGTTTCTGTGGGTATTTCCTTTCTAGAAACCCCAGGAAAATATTGTTATCCTGCCGTGTTAGGCGCACAGAAGGAAATTTTTGTGCAACCTTTCTTGTCTGTATCTTTTGTGATTATTGTAAAATAATTGTACAATAAATGATTTTCCTGTTTTTAAAATTTTACGCAGTGGTTTGTCTTGTATCTTTAACTCGCGCTTACTAACGGCAGCTATCGTTTCTTCTGCCAACTAAATTGTGTCTGGCACAAGGAGTTGGTAGGAGTGAAGAAGAAAAAAAAAAAGAAACAAAATTTTTACACATTGTACTTTTATTTTTGTTTAAACGACGAAATTCTCCCAAGTCGGCATCTACGCTGACAACACCACAATTTACTCCTGCCTCAAACACAAATCTAGTGATGCTGACAAAGTTAACCTGGCAGCTCAAATTGAAAAGGACCTCCAATCGGTTGTGAACTGGGGCGAGAAATGGATGGTTAACTTTAACGCCTCTAAAACAAAACTGCTCTCTATTAACCACCACAAGGATCCATCCCTGCATCCCATTAGAATGTCTGATGACCAACTTCTCGAGAGCTCCTCTCTGCGGCTGCTCGGTCTCACGCTGTCCGCTGATCTGAGATGGAACAAATACATCGAATCAATTGCATCATCCACAGCAAGGAAAGTTGGTTCCCTGTGCCGAGCCAGGAAATTTTTCTCCCCGGAATCGATCCTCCAAGTCTATAAATCAACCACTCGCCCTTGCATGGAGTATTGCTGCCATATATGATCTGGAGCCCCTATTGTTTGCCTCAGGGTTCTTGATAAGATCCAGAGACGGATATGCAATGTGATTGGCCCTGATCTGTCATCTCGTCTGCAGTCGCTCTCTCACAGACGCGATGTTGCCTCGCTCTGTCTTTTTTACAAATACTTTCACGGTAATTGCTCCGAGGAGCTGCTTTCGCTTGTCCCTAGGCCTCGTGAATTTAAACGTCCTACGAGGCTGGCATCCCGTTCCCACCCCTACACTGTTGAAATTGTTAGATGTAGACGTCTCTTCTACTCCAATAACTTCATGTCTCGCACATCTCGCCTGTGGAACTCCCTTCCCTATTACTGTTTCCCTGACAAATACAATCTCCAACGATTTAAGTGTAGCGTCAATCGACATCTCCAGTTGCCTTGATCTATCCACTTCCCTTCTCCACATCCTTTCACCTATCTGCTCTCGCTCCAAATCTTCTGTAACCCCCTTGCCTTGATCGATCCACTGTCTTTGTCTTTCTCCACATCCTCTCCTTTACCACTCCTATCTGCTCTTCCTCCAAACCTTCTATAACCCCTTGCGTGATAGTGGCCTCCAGCCTTGCTTGGGGTGATACGCTTAAAAAAAAAAAAAAAAAAAAAAAAAGAAGTCACCCTAAAGAAAAAAATTAAGATTGTTGGCAGCACCCGGGAAGCACTGAAATATCACGACGAGCATGCGTAGCAAATCTTCGAACTGACTCTTCTTTTGGCGGCTACAGATTAGTAGATCGAGGCCGGTTGATATTAATTTCACCGTTGAAGAAGAAAATAAATATAGTAAATCAATTCGTCTAATGCATAAAAATAACATTTATAGTCATAGAAATAATACCAGATTAAAAAATCTCTCTCTCTCTCTTTCTCGCTCTCTCTAACTTTAAACCCGATTAATCTACCAACTCTCTTAGACAAATACTTGTCATATCTGGCTACAATTATGATACATTTGTCGCTGTCATGTTCTACACAATCTTCAGTGAAGCCATGTCTATGTGCCGGTTTATAGCGAGATGAAGAAAAAAATAACTCACCCACTCCCACCCTCTGGACTTATTTTTTTCTATTTAGCGTAGATCTGACATTTAATTGGTTAATCCAGACATACCCAGAAATCTATTTTTAATTTCTGACCGCATGCACCTTTAAGTTCAGGAAAAGAGGTAAAGATTTGTTTTTAAATTTCCCAAAGAAATCATTTTATAACCAAAGTATGATTTTATAATCATAGTATTGAAACATGAAGACTTTTGTATAGCGATTTTAAAATGTTTTTATTATAAGCTCTGATAATGCGAATATAATAATTATATATATATATATATATATATATATATATGTGTGTGTGTGTGTGTGTGTGTGTGTGTGTGTGTGTGTGTGTGTGTGTGTGTGTGTGTGTGTGTGTGTTAGGCAGCAATCTTTCTTTCATGCACATTTCATTGAAAACGACAGACAAGGTGCTTTTATTTAGTTTTTTTATACAAATTCTCATGCGATCTAATAATTTTTTTTCGGGTGATAAATTATATGAAAAACTGTCCGAGTGTTCTTTTTATCCGAGAGCTTTCGGCTAATCATTTAGCCATTTTCAAGGATTATATTTTAATTGTTAAAATAAGAAATAGTTTGTTGTATATATTTAAAAAAAAATGTTTTTGTTTCAAAACACGGTCGAGATATTATGTCCATGTTCAAAGTTAATATTATTAAGTGTTGGTTTCTTTGTTTTTATTAATCAGTCCTCCATTAATTTTAGCCTTTTTTTTCGGATAAAAAGAACATTCGGACAGTTTTTATATAAAAATTATTAGATCGCATGAGAAATTGTCTGTCGTTTTCAATGAAATGTGCATATCTATCTATCTATCTATCTATCTATCTATCTATCTATCTATCTATCTCTCACTATATATATATATATATATATATATATATATATATATATATATATATATATATATATATAATGTCCCGAAAAGGTAGGAATATTGGCACCACTTTGTAGCCAATGTTCGCTCAAAAGAACTAAAATTTGAACAAAATGTGTAAAAATAAGTTGACTGTGCCGAATTATCATTGCAAATCTACTAGGAAGATCGATCGGTTCGTGCGACTGATCTTAGCAATGTGCTGTTGAAATGGCCACCACGTTCATCTAACTTGATACCTTGTGATTTTTTCTATGGGGCTATGTGAAATGATAGTTCTATATCCCCCCTCTTCCTGCAAGGCCAGAGGAATTTAAGCAGAGAATCATTGAGACCCTGGAGAATGTTACGCAAGGTATGCTACAGCGTGTTGTACAGGAGCTGGTCTAGCGACATGACGTGGGTCGTGTGACAGGTAGTGCACACATTAAAGCTTTATGAAATCGTTTATAAAATCTACAGCCTTTTGGATATCGTGTTCGAATTTTGAGAAATAAATTTTTATTGGTGCCAACATGAATTCTATTTAATTTCGTTTGCTCAGATATCCACATTTTAAATGATGCTAATTTTTCGGGAATATATATATATATATATATATATATATATATATATATATGTAAAAGTGAACATAGAAGTCAACACTTAGAGGCGACAGTCTGTTTCATGCTAGTGCAATCGTCAGGCAACTCGTGCTGTTATTTTTCTCGGCTATTTATATATAAGGGTCAGTGGTGCATTGTGGGTAGTCTATTTTGACGGTTACTTTTACCGGAAGTAGCTTATTTGTTTATTTATGTCAAATTATTTTACTTGTTTTTTTTAATTTTATTTTTATTTTTTATCTTATATATTTATATATTTATTTTTTATTTTGATCGGTGTTTTTTATTAACGTAGTAAAAATTTGTTTATATAGCTTATTGTTGGTAGTCTATTATGGCGGTCATTATATATATATATATATATATATATATATATATATATATATATATATATATATATTAGAATATATATATATATTATATATATATATATATTTATATATATTGGAATATATATATATATTATATATATTAGAATATATATATATATTATATATATATATATATTTATATATATTGGAATATATATATATATATATATATATATATATATATATATATATATATATATATATATATATATATTTTAAAGAAAAACAGATCACTTTAAGTCTCCATGTAATAATTTATTTCGCCATGGCCCTTTTAAAGGACATAGGATCATCAGACTACACTTCCAAAAGGTGCAACGAAAAAGGAAATGAACATTTACACTTTTGACGGGTAGTATTAAGTTTATGTAATTTAACAGAGAGGGTAATGAGGGGTGGTGTGAGAGACATGATCGAGTTTAAATAGGGTTTATTTTAATATTTCTATCTATCATACTTACTATTAGGGGAGGAGGGACCAGACATTGACTTATTTAATCGGTTAACTTAACGGAAGTGATATATCGAAAGGGAAGGGGAGAAGAGAGAAAAAATAAAAAGAAAGAAGGGGGGAAGTAAAGAGAAAGAAGTTGTCATTGGGCTTTACTAAGAGACAGGAGGAGTGGTAATGTTTAGCATTTTATGCAAAGAAAGATTTTAATGTTTTATAGCAATTTAATTTTTTAAAATCACCGAAGAAATTAAATATATATATATATATATATATATATATATATATATATATATATATATATATATATATATAATTAATTAAAAATTAAAAGAACAGACAACCTTAAGGGTTCATTGACTATATTTTATTTTTTTCCCCTGGAACGTTATTTTTCCTGTTTCCTGGTTCCAATCATAAAAAAAATTGTTTAAAATTTACATATTATTTTTATACAAGCATTTGAGGGGTAGTTTTAAGTTGATCTGAGTTGATAGAGAAAGGAGGAGGAGGAAAACCACAGTTATGGTCGAAATTAGAGAAGGAAGAGAGAGATAGGAATAATTTTAAATGCATTTTTATTAAAATACGTAAGAGTAAGGAAGGGGGGGGGTTAAGGACCACACATTGACCTATTTAATAAGTCATCTCACAAGAAACAAGACAAAGAGAGAAAAAAGATATAAGAAAGCAAAGGTGGAACCAGGGGTGGGATGAAAAAATGGGAAAAGAAGAAAAGGAAGAATAAATTAACATATATAGGCATATTGCAGATAATTTCAAAAATACAGATTACTATAATTTACAGTTAACGCTTGACCATTAGTGAATGATCTTTTCTCATCCGCGAATTTAAAATTTAAAATTCACATGATTTTTCAAACTCTTTTATATCTATTCTTCGTTTTTTTTTTGTTTTTCATAAGGTTTAGATTTTTCCCATGTCTCATAAAATGGTGGGATCTGCCTACATTCGGATCGACTTATACACAGGCATATAATATAATATATATATATATATATATATATATATATATATATATATATATATATATATATATATATATAAAATGAGTGTCTTGATTGATTGAAGAGTTCAGCTCTGAGGGAATAAGGATTGTTTTGACGTATGGTTAGTTTATGATTGTTGAAGCGAAATCTAAAATTATTTCCAGATTCACCAATATATCCACTATAGGGACATATTGTGCAGAATAAATAGTAGATTATGTTATGGCTATCACAGGTGAACTCATAATTATTTTATGGCTATCATAGGCGACGGACGCTACTTGTAGACAAACTTCTGAATACAGTTATTTAATTTATTTCTGACGAAAGATCGGGGCAGATCTGAAATAACAAATATATATATATGTATATAAATATAAATAAATACTTTCACAAAAAAAAACATTCAATTTTTTTAATTTGCAACTTTTCAGTTGTTTTCTCCATATTATATATATATATACTTATATATATATATATATATATATATATGTATATATGACAAATACAATCTCCAACTATTTAAGTGTAACGTCAATCGACATCTCCAGTTGCCTTGATCTATCCACTTCCCTTCTCCACATCCTTTCACCTTTCATTCCTATCTGCTCTCGCTCCAAATCTTCTGTAACCCCCTTGCCTTGATCGATCCACTATCTTTCTCCACATCCTCTCCTTTACCACTCCTATCTGCTCTTCCTCCAAACCTCCTGTAACCCCTTGCGTGCTAGTGGCTTCCAGCCTTGCTTGGGGTGATAAGCTTAAAAAAAAAAAATATATATATATATATATATGCTCCTGAAAAATCTTTTCTGTTGAGCTCTCTGGGGAGGAAGTGTGGGTTTGTAAACAGTGACTATTACGTCTAATAATCCAAGACTCTTCGGTAAATCGAATCGCGTTCTCTCAGTCACTGTGTGTTTATCTAAAAATAAATACGCTTAAATTCACCTTCATTCCTGCCGTGCGCCAACGACTTAGTCGTAGAATCCCCGACTGACGCCAATTCAGTCGGATTTCGATCCTAGCTAGAGGACGTCTAACCACACTGATGAGCTGTGATACAGCGAAACAGTCTGTCTGTGGATGACAATTTTCAAGGCACACATGTCCCATTCATCAATTGATATTTTCCCTAATTGAGAGTAGGGTAAGATGAATAAATCTCAATCGATGTAAAGAGAGATAAAAAGTAGAAAGAGTTGAGGGAAACAAAGAGAACGAAAGAGAGAAAGAAATATGAAAAATAGATATGTGGGGAAGGATGAGAAGGAGGATTTGTCCGCACTGCTGCACAGACTTAGCTGACCCTGACGCTATTAGCGCTCCCCCTATCGCCACCTCGGGACTACCTCTCCCTGTTAATATCGGTGTATAACCAGAGCGGCTACTCTCGTATTTTGTTATGACACAAATGATGATAAAGTCTTTCAGCGAAGTTGCATTGACCCCAATGTATCATCTGTTTTTATTTTGCTTTTCTGTAAGGAGAATTATATGGACAAAAAGCTATTATCGACAGATTGAGAAAAATAAATAAACCTTGCTCAAGTAAACAAAAAAGATATATCTTATGCTAATATTTAAAAAAAAAAAAATCTTGGACCCAGAATTACTTGATATAATATTTGCTTACACGTATCTGAGTATACTCACCTGCTAATGTAGCTATCTATTTTTTTGTTGCAGGTGCCGGCTCAGGTACATTTTTTCAGCACTGGCCGATAGAAAGTTTGTTATATACTGCTACTATGTTGAGTATTATTTAGTTACAGTCCCATAGAGAAAGCACACAATGTGCTTGATGAGTAGTCGAAATTGGCTTATATGCTCAAAAAACTCGGCCACGATGACTTGTGACTATGCGCAAGTATCGAGTGTTTCCAAACTGTCAAATTATTGTTACGGATTAAGGGGGGAAAAAAGAACTCCGAACAAAGATTGCTGGAAATACATCGTATTTCTGGAGTACAGCACAGAACAGACAATGATATCCAACTTTCGTAGGGAGACAAATGTGGCTGGAGTGAGGAAACTAACAGGCCTGAGTGATGCGAAATCTAACCAAAAATTCCTGCTTGAACAATGAACAGTCGAGATATTCAAAAAGGTCTAGATATTTTGGGGCCAGATTTCATATATCTATATCCGAACATAAATAAAACCAGTTTGGAATATAGAAGACCGACTCAGCTAAACCCTGCCCTGTTCAGGATTGATTTTATATTTTTTACGATATATCAACACTTTGCTGTTTATTTAAAGCCAGAAAATATTTTTAACTTGCAATAAATTTTTAGAGATAACAATATATTTTTTTTATACAAGTCCTCTTATTTAACCCATAGCGGGAGTAAGAAGAGATAGATTCATACTGCTCCCACCGGCATTTGTACTTAAGTGAATATGACTAGATCTATAATTCGGCTCTCCGATCTCCAATTGTCAGCCTCTATCAATTACACCACCCACACACCTAAGATCCTGGCATTCTCAAGCGGTCACCTATACAAGTACTGACCAGGCTCGACATTAATTTTATACTAATGCATTGATTCCATTTCTAGGAGTTACTAACAATTTTCAGGTTATTTAAAGTAAGAAAATATTTTTAGATTGTCAGAATTTTTATTATGTTGGGTGATAATAATGAATCTGTGATAAAAGTCTTACTAATTAACCCATAGCTGGGAGAGAAGAGGAGGATTGATACTTTTCCCAAGGTTATTTGCGCTTTCTTCTAATACCCTATCTAGGAGGTCCCCTGGTTTTCTTTCCTCGTCAGCTAGCAACACAGTGTCATCTACGTGTTCCATATTGTTAAGATTACCCCCACAGGTAATAAATCCTTGCTGAATGTCCAGTTCCCTTAGCTTCGTTGTAGTGGTTAGAAAAATAAGGAGAGAAGACACATAACGAATCAGGAAGTAGGAACGACAAGAAAGAAATAATTTAAGTAGAGTCAAATAATTTTGCTTTTTATTTATTTTTCAACAAATACATCAGACTTACATTATTTACATTATTCGGACTGTTGTCCTCATCTTCATTGCTATATTCACAATATTTCGGCCGTTATACACTCCGGCCTTCTTCAGGTGATTGGAATTTCGAACCGAACGCTTTATTTCGTACACCGGGGTAGATTGTTCTAGTTCCACGTGCCATGCTTCTTCCGGATGACTCAGTTATTTCCCTTTAACTCAACTCTTTTGGTCTAGTCACTGGATGTAACCAAAGCTTTATCCACTGGGCCATGTTTTCTTGAGGACATCTGTGTATGAATTTTGGGGACTTATAAACCTAATGTCTCAGCCTCATTTTTTTTACCAGTGCTCATATTGAAATTTTTGCTGTTATTCATTGCTCTTATTACTGGTTCCCATATTGTATTTATTTCTAGGCTTGGTCGGCTCAGAAGATTTTTGTGGCCTAGCATATTTGCTGATTCCTTAAGTTTTCGTATTTTCCAGTGATACTCTCTGTCTATTATTTCAAGCTCATCCCATAATGTAAATAATGCAAGTCACCATAAGACCGCATCTCAGAGATATAGACAGAAATACGTTAGAATTACATTTGATAGCGTCGCTGTAGAAGTTGGAAAAATCTGGGGAGAAGGCACATCATTGTCTTACGCCCCTTTCTATTTTTGTGTAGCTACGCAATTCAGTTTCTCGTCGTGTTCCGTGAGTTTACTCCCAGTATAAGTTCGGGATTATTCTAACTTTCGAGTTCCCCTAGCAGTTCATATAGTTCTTTGTAACATATCTTGTCAAATGCCTTTGCGTAATCTATAAAACATAAGTTCACATACTTCTGTATTTGCATTTCTTTCCCTTTTTGTGATGTTTTTTTTTGTATTATTATCTTATTTGCGCTATTCCATTGCGTTTATTCTGAGTATGTCATGTATTATTCAGGTTTAAATTTCCTCAATCGCTTGTTTTTCATATCTCAATACGTCACTTGAATCTTTTTTTTTCTGACAACCCTGAATTCCTTCCTCTTCCGGTTAATGTTTAGCCCAGTCTTCTTCCTTTCCTCAGCATATTTGTGTCATATTTAATTATGCTTTCCTTCTAAATCTTCTCTAGTTTAGTCACCCTTGTAGCATATATTTTTTAATGTTGTGTCAGCCGGTAATAAATGCTGCTACGTCGTTTAGGCAAATTAGAACCGTCTCGTTTCGCAAATTAAATAAATCCATTGGGGAAACACATCATTGTCGTAATCCTCATTCTAATTTTTGCCTATTCACTAAACTTGTTCTCTACATGTGACGGAATACTTAAATATCATTTTCGAGTAAATCAAGCTCTCCTCCTATTTCAAGTATCTCTCCACACACTAAATTTCTATGTTTCTATTGATCACTCTAATTTAAAAAAAATCATATTTCTTCAGTCAGTATATTGAATAAAACGATTGTTCTTGCTCTGTTGTCGGTACAATTCAGATACGAGCTCTATTCATTAGAACCTTAATTTTATATATATGTAGTTCTGTCAAGCTGATTGATAAGAAGATTACAGATTCGTTTGCATCTGGTTTCTTTGGTATGCATATGAGTGGTTTATTGTGATCTTCCAGTATTTCGCCGTTATTGTATATTTTATTTATCCCTTTGTTAATCTAATCGGTCTTAAAAGCATTTATCGCTGGTAGTATGTATATTAAAATCATTCCGTTCTTCTATCTTTCCATTCTGAATCATCGCGAAGTATACGTGTTACCTGTGTAATAATGTTTCTTTTTCCATTGTGATTATTCCTCTTTTTTTAGATTTTATACGTCTTGCGTGGGGGGGGGGGGGTACGTTTTCAATTCAGATTTTTTTCTTTGACCTTTTAGTGCGTACTTGCTCTTTCTATGTCTTGGAATATTGTTTTGATTTTTGCGCATTTCTCATTGAGTCGTTCCTATTTCTCTTACTTTTATCTTTTTTCTAATATTTTTTATTTAACATAATAACTGCAACATGTCTGGGCGCTAAGCAGTATCTCAGTATATTAAGAATGTTACTCAGCGTCCACATTTTTTATGTCTTTCTTCATTCCTTGGGACAATTCTTCTTGTTGTTATCGTTAGTGCTTCACTTAAAATGTTCCGTTTTGAGTTATTGACCTGTTCCAATATTTTTCTTTTTTAGCTATAACTGAATATCTATGAGATGCACAGATGTTTGTGGCCGCGCGAATTGTCAAAACGCCATGGATGACGATGAGGAGGATGACTGTAACTCTGATGACGAAAGTTACAGTGATATGGAATGACGAGTACTGTTTGTTTGTCGTATTAGGACAACTGAGTTATTTTTGCTTGAACGTGAAAGTGTCTTTTGCCTATATCCGTTTTCTTCCTGTAGAATTAAGTTTTCTTACTGACATTGGACAGTAACATTGGACAGTTTATTTAACAATTTAAATAAACACAAGAAATTTTTTTAAAACTTGATTTAAAGATATAAAACATTCAAGTTTAGTTGATAAGTATAAGTCTCTTCATCTACAACACTTCAATAAAGCAAAACTAAAAAAAAACAATTTCTTAAATTACGAAAATTTACCAAAAATCTGATCACTATAGCAGGCTGGCATCTCGCTCACACCCTTTCACTATCGAAACTGCGAAATGTAGCCGTCTCTTTTACTCCAATAGCTTCATGTCTCGCACCTCTCACTTGTTGAACTCTCTCCCCTCTTCCTGTTTCCCTGATAGCTATAATCTCCAACTATTCAAATGTAATGTCAATCGACGTCTCCAGATGCCATGATCTATCCACTATCCTTTCCTCTATCACTCTTATTTACTCTCGCTCCAACTCTCTGTAACCCCTTGCGTGCTAGTTGCTACCCACCTTGCTTGGGGTGAAACGCTTAAAATAAATTATCAAGTGGTGAGCCAAACTTTCATTTGACTCTGATTAACATCATCTAGATGGGTTACACGTAAAAGATCCATAAAATTGAATGTACAGACATTCAAAAATATAATTTTAGTATCACAAAAGATCTTTCAAACATCACTGGTCAGTATATGCTGGTCAGCAAAATGCATGTAAATCACTCCGTAGAGGAAGTCCAAAAACTAGAGATACTGCTCTATCATGTCGTAAAGGGGATTTCATTTGAAATTTTGTAATTTCTTGTGAATTAATATTTACGATAAGTAACTTTGCCTTATTTAGGGTGAATTAACAGAATATATCCAAAGTCTTTAGCAACGTAATCTTTCTTCTTTTTTTAGAAGATAATGCATTGATACGAGGCCAGAAGACCTAAAGAAAAAAGTAAAATTAGCTGCTTCCGTTTGTCCCTAGGCTTCGTGAATTTAAACGTCCTACCAGGCTGGCATCCCGTTCCCACCCCTTCGCCGTTGAAACTGTTAGATGTAGACGTCTCTTTTACTCCAATAGCTTCATGTCTCGCACATCTCGCCTATAGAACTCCGTTCCCTATTACTGTTTCCCTGACAAATACAATCTCCAACGGTTTAAGTGTAGCGTCAATCGACATCTCCAGTTGCCTTGATCTATCCACTTCCCTTCTCCACATCCTTTCACCTTTCATTCCTATCTGCTCGCGCTCCAAATCTTGTGTAACCCCCTTGCCTTGATCGACCCACTGTCTTCCTCTTTCTCCACATCCTCTCCTTCACCACTCCTATCTGCTCTTCCTCCAACCCTTCTATAACCCCATGCGTGATAGTGGCCTCCAGCCTTGCTTGGGGTGATACGCTTAAAAAAAAAATTCTCCTTTAAAAAGTTGAACCTAGAATCTATAGTTTTTAGATATTAGTCAGTGCCTAAAACAGATGCTCAATTCACGTTTATTGGTTGCACATTTAATTTTAGTAGTACACAGAGATCTTTCAAAGATCAATGGTCAGTATATTCTGGTCTGCAGAATACAAATAAATCAGTCCGTAGAGAAAGTCCAAGTGGTTTCAAAAACTACAGATACTGACCTATCATGTTGTTAAGGTGAAAATGTTCCCCCCGCGTTGCCCAATTTTCGTACCTCAACTCCTTGACTAAATGAAAAAGAAGAGACTGTCGTATTGCAGTTAAGGCTTAAGGCTTCGTAGATTTTTTTTTATTTTGTCTTTCGTTTACATATAACAAGCAGGTAAGCACACCTACAATGATGTTAAGAGTATATTTTACAGTACAAAACTGCATTTCTAATTTTTTTTAAATTACTAGCTATGTAGTCTATGTTTTGTTTTATTGTCGCCTACTGTTTTTTTGTCCAACTTCACAAGATGATACAAAACTAGAAAATTACTCTAAGAACTCGAGTCATCATCTTAAATAATCCAATAAATCCAAACTCTCATATAGATATCATGCAATTCGTCCCAAGTACTTCCAAACTATGTAAGCTATCAGCTCCATATAATCGTTTTTTCCGATCAATGATTAAAATGCTTTCAAGCAAATCTAATCATGGAGGACTTAAAGTTGACCGTTCTTCATTAAATCTCATGGACTGGTGCCACAAGATCAAGCATAAAGAACTTTATCAAATATTTTAAAAAAGGACATCAATTGAAGAATTTCAATAGGAGCAAGAAATAAAATATATAGCTCATGTTATTCGACGCGAAAATTATGAATCAATAATGTTAACTTTCTACACTACTTTAAACAAAATGTTAGGAAGGAAACTTGCATCAGTACTATAGAATGCCTAGAGAAAAAAAAGCGGCAAATTCATTATCGCTACCTTATCTTTCAGGAATAATTGACCTTGAATAAATTTCTTGAATATTCATGACCTTGAATAATCATTCGACACTCGCGTAATTACTTTACTCTGATTGGTTCTTTTATGATTGATTTATTGCTGCTCGGTCTTGTGTCTCGTCTTTTAAATGTTATTTGCAGACGACTTTCTTTCGTTCTGCCCTTTTCGTTTGGCTAAAGAACTCATTGATTTTAAGCGCCAATTCATTATCTGACGTGGGGATGGTTGACGAAATGTGCAGAAATTCTTCCTGAATTCTTCAGTCACATCAGTTGTCACCGGTTTTCTACGGTTGTCACACGTGTTTCTGAATTTACTGCTTTTTTTATTTCACTCGGCACCCTGTAAATACTTGTCTAAAACGAAAACCTGTTTTTAATCTTTGATTTAGAAAAGATATGTACAAAAACGATTCAAAACAGCTTGATTTATTGCTGATCGATCATGTGTCTCGTCTTTTAAAAGTTATTTGCAGACAACTTCTGACTTTCGTCCTGCCCTTCTCGTATGGCTAAACAACTCACTGATTTTGAGCGTCAAGTTATCGTACTTTTCAAAGAACAGCCGACGTTAGAATTGACGAAATGGGCACAAATTCTTTCGGAATATTTCAGTCACATCCTTCGTCTCCAGTTTTCAACGGTTGTCACACGTCTTTCTGAATTTACTGTTTTCTTTTTTTTTTTTGCTGAGCACCCTGTAGAAAGATGGATAACAGTTAGTGGACATAAGAAAGTTCTTTTCCTGAAAAACTGTGTTACGCGAAAGATATAAATTCCGATCGACAGTAACACTACGTGTTCACTCAATGAATGCTGAATGTTTCCTTATGAGGAAAAAGTTAATCTCATTATTTACATGTCTTCAAGCAGCTAGGATGTTCTTCTAATACAGCGTTTCTTCTGGAAGGTACCCTGGTGCGCTTCAAGTTAACTTGTAGCGGACACCTTGGAGGGGGCGCGATGGCCCGAGCGCCCCCGCATCGTAAATGAACGATGTCACAAACAGCCCGCCACATTTTTACTTCGTGATCTGACCTGGTGAAACAATATGGACAACAGAACGAAGATGTGTATGATTTACGCAGGGTTAATTACATGAAGGAGAATAGTATATATATTGGTAATGCTGACGGTTGGACGTTGAGGTGCTTACGTTCCGGTTGAGTCATTGGTTCGCCGTTGCTGATGCGGACGCTCCGGTTGAGGGTTGATGTGTGGCTGCTCCGGTCGTGTCGACGGTTGGAGGTTGATGAGTGCGGTTGCTCCGGTCGTGTCGACGGTTGGAGGGTGATGAGTGCGGTTGCTCCGGTCGTGTCGACGGTTGGAGGTTGATGATTGTGGTTGCTCCGGTCGTGTCGACGGTTGGAGGTTGTTGATTGCGGTTACTCCGGTCGTGTCGACGGTTGGAGTTGAAGTGAGTGTCGAAAAACCTTCCGTAAATAATTACTAACAATAGTGTACGGGAAAGGTTGGTTTGTCGTCGCAGGTGGGCTTTGCTGGTCGTCTGGTTTGGTTAGCGCTGTTGGTCGGCTGGTTTGGTTATAGCTGCCGGTCGTTTCAGATGGTTGCTGGCGTCGCGGGTCTGCTGTTCACCATATCTGCTGATCATGGATTATATATCAAGTATAGGGTGAAACTTGGACCGGTTTTAAATGTGAATTAAGTTTAAGCGTCTAATTAAGAACATTTGTTTTCTTTTTTTTTCCAGATTTAACAACTTAAATCTTTGGCAATTTCAACCATGGAAATGTTAACTGATTAATTGATTGTTAATCTTTCCATGGTTGAAATTGCCAAAGACGTAAGTTGTTAAATCTGAAAAAAAAAGAAAAAAAAGTCGTTAGACGCTTAAACTTAATTCACATTTAAAATCGGTATTGTAACACCCTATATAAAAAAAGTATCCGTTGGTCAGTTTTGGATTTCCACTGAAGAAGAATATCCTTGCCATTTTTCAAACATACCTCTGTGAATAACGATTTCCTGCACCTACCAACATTAAATACAAAAATAGATCAGATATTAAATGCATTAATGAGGAAATGAGAGTATGTTTACCTCATATAAAGCCCTTCAACAATTCCCAAAAGCAGAGGCTTCACACAAGCATACTTAAATATACAATTTCTTAAAAAGAAATGTTTATTTCAGGAGACTTATTTTCCTATTTTCAAATTTCATGACTAATTCTTCCTTATTAAAATCTAAAGTGCACCTCAGAGTTTTACTTATTCTACAAGTGCGCCCTCAAGTAAAAATGGATGAGAAACACTGTCCTAATGAGTTGCTGGATATTCCTTGGCAATTCGGTGTAAAACAGGGAAACGATTCATTCATTCTTCTTCTATATCCTGCGTTCGTTCAGGACGTTGGCGATCATGGCTCTCCACAATTGCCTGTACTTTGTAGCTCCTAATAAAATTCGTCTTTTTGTTATCTCTCCCAAACCCTGGACTGGCATACATCCAATCGAGATCGCCAATTAGGTTATATATTGTTTTACTCGTCCCCGCTCGCCTTCAGTATGTCCTGTGAGTATCACACTTTCCAAGCTCTCTTTCCTCGTGATGTGCCTTAGAAATGTCCACTGTCTCTTTCTGATGATACGTACAAGTATTCTTTTTGATTCTTTTGTCTCTAGATCTTCGTCGTTCCTCAGACATTCGGCCCATTCTATTCTCAGCATCCTTCTGTAGAACATTTCTGTTGTCTCGCGTCTCTTCTTCATTTGTGATGAGATTGTCCACCTTTCACTGCTATATACGAGGATTGATATTATATAATACTTCAGTAGTTTTTTATTTATTTTTCTTTTCTAACGAAATTTGTCTGCGTCGTAATACTCTACTTAGCTTTTGGAAGGCATCTTTGAATGTCAGTGTCGTATTTATCGTCCTCTACTGAAACACTTCTCAGATGTTTAAATTGTTGTAATTGTTTGGTTTTTGTATCCCCAATTCGTAATTTGTATATTGGGCTGTTAATTTTGCTAACAACAATGTATCTCCTTCACTACCTTTATAAGATCTGTGGTTGTCGTTACTTTCTTTGTCGGTTATCTACACTGTGTCATCTGTAATCTTACGTTGTTAAGACCGTAACCGTCAGTAAGGAAAGCTTCTAATTTTCTCTGAATATTTGTTTGATTTTCGTATCTCTAATTTGTAATTTGCATGTTGGGCTGTTCGTTTACGTGATTGGAATACATACCTCGGTCGCATTCCTACTTTTGCATTCAGGCCGCCCATGATGATAATTTATTGCGGATTATTTGGAATTTTCTTGTGTTATGCAAAGCTTATCTATTCCTTTCCGTCGTAAGTGCATATATAACACCCTAATCAGTATATTGTATGACCGATTCAGTTTTATCAGTAGAACTGAACCTGACATAGGCAAGCAAAAACAGGTTTTTGAAAAAGAAATCCTTTATGAATATTCTAATTAATAACGCTACGATAAAATCTTTACAGAAGTCTGTTTACCGCGGGCAAAATTTGATTATAATATAGACTCCAAATTTATATATATATATATATATATATATATATATATATATATATATATATATATATATATATATATATATATATATGTACATTGAAATAAAAATTATGGAAAATAAAGCATAATATATTTAAAATAAAAAATCCACATTACAACCAAAAACGTTTGCGGTTTCTCTCTTACTTTTAATATACACACATTTATCTCGTTGGAACCACTATAACCTCTTCAGTTAATATATATATATATATATATATATATATATATATATATATATATATATATATATATATATATATATATATATATATATATATATATATATATATATGAAGAAATATAGTCTTAAGATGTGCTATATTTATGGGATAAAGTGCTCGATATCAGAGATAGAGCGTGTGTAAATATAAAAGTGAACACATGAAGTCAACACTTAAGACTATATCGAACCTGTATCCTATACGGGACCGTCATATAGCCCGACTTGCCTTTAACCGATTTGGCCACAGAGGAGCGCTCGGATTGCAAGGTCGATTTTACTGTCTTTTTCTGTCGGAGGACGAATATATTCTATGAAAATTTCTTGGACATTCAGGCCGGTAAATATTGGTTAATACTGTTTATTATAAACAGAGCATTTACTTAAATATTTGTATCTATAAAAAGAATGTATAAACAAAATATGTCAATATATATATATATATATATATATATATATATATATATATATATATATATATATATATATATATATATATATAAGATTTTATATGTATATATATAAGATTTTATATGTATATATATAAGATTATATATATATATATATAAATATATATATATATATATATAATATAGAAAAAACAACTGAAAAGTTGCAAATTAAAAAAATTGAATGTTTTTTTTGTGAAAGTATTTATTTATATTTTTTTTATATATATATATTTGATATTTCAGATCGGCCCCGATCTTTCATCAGAAATGGCTGTTTTCAGAAGTTTCTTTATATTAAGTAGCGTCCGTCGCGAGTTGTGGACCTCACGTGATATGGAATGTAATTTTGTATGAATACATATAAACTAGGGTTAAATAAAGACTTGGGTATTTTAAATCTTTAGAAATATTTCAATATTTAAAAAAAAAAAGATTTTTGTTAGATATATTTAAATTTTTTTTAAAACAACGTCTAAAATATTACTACAGTTACATTTAGGTTAGAAATATTCAAACACAGTTGCATTCCATATCACGTGACGTCCGCGTCTCGCGACGGACGCTACTTAATGTAAACAAACTTCTGAAAACAGCCATTTCAGAAGAAAGATCGGGGCCGATCTGAAATATAAAATATATATATATATATATATATATATATATATATATATATATATATATATATATATATATAAATAAATACTTTCTCAAAAAAACCAAAAAACATTCAATTTTTTTAAAATTTGCAACTTTTCAGTTGTTTTTTCTATATTATATACATATTAAGAAAGTATACGTGGCTTCTCATTATGCTATATTGTTGAGTCTTGACTCAATGTTGAATCTCGCCTATTGCATGGAATAATAATGCAACACAAAATGTACTTGGAACAAGAATGTATTATAACAAGAAAGTGTACACAATAAGTACATATAGTATTTCTGTATATTTCTGGGAAGACGTTCCTGGAGAATGTGTTGACTAGTCGAAGCGATCAGAGTCTCTAGTTGGATCTCGTGATTCCTTCTTCCCCCGTCCTCCGGTACCAACCATTATTTATATGGTTGGTAGTCACCTATGCAGATTAGGTGGATCCCACCACAACATATATATATATATATATATATATATATATATATATATATTATATATATATATATATATATATATATATATATATATATATATATATATAAAGATTTCTGTTTTTGTCTTTGATTTCAGGGTTTTATCTTCAATCAGTTTTGCACTTCAATGAGTTTCTTGTGTTCTTACGTTTGGCGCGTTCTTAACTGCAGGCGACGTGTTCCGCCATCGGTGCTTCTTTGGTTATCTCATTTTGTTGATAAAATCACATGTCAGTTCTTCATTTCATGGATCCTTGGCCAGAGGACTTGTCAAGAAAGAGAGATTCAGCGCGAAATCTCGACTTCGAAACTGTTCACCAGTCATATGAACACATCTAAGCGAGAATCCTTATCCTTGTTGTTATAATATCCGGAGCTTTTCCCAGACCGTTTCTTGGCAGAGCTCTGACATGATTAACGTGCAAAAAAAAAATAATTGATTGTTTTTTCTGCCTGTTGACATGGAAAACATTCATGACCTCTCCCCCCCCTCCGGAAGAAATGGTGAGGTCATTAGATATACGAAAATAGAAAGGAGAGTAAAACATGGATATAGCTTCTCACCGGGTGGACCGAACAACGAAGTTTTTGGAGAACATGGAAGAAAAATGGAAATTTATACTTAACACGCGGAAGGAACAATTGAAATCTATGGGTTATGTAGTGAGGTAGGAGGGTTTGGAAAACTTGATACTCACAGGACAGATTGAGGAAAACGGAGGCGTAACATACTTGATGAGCTTGATTAAATGAATCGTAGAACAGGGTTTGAGAGAAATAACAAAGGAACAAAACTTATTAAGAGCTACAAGGAACAGGAAGATATGAAGGGCCATGATCGACTACGTCCTGAAGGGACACGTCACATAAAAGAAGAATACTGATTCCGTTCATTAATGTTTGTTACACTTAAAAGAATGAATAAAGGACACCTAGATAAACACAACGCGGTCCTGTCGGCTGTGGCTGTAGAATACGCCGACTGCACTTCCGCAGAGGGTTTAGAACCCCCAACACGCAGTGGGGCGTTCTGGGTAAGATGATAAATTATATACAACAACAAGGCCTCTGATCGCAAGGTTTTGAGGGGCGTGGATCCATGTCTTAATTGCTGATGTTCCCAGATCCACCCTGGAACGGTTTGGTAGCACCTGTTAGAGTTTCAATTATGGAAAAATTGTTGACCCCCAAACTGGGGTCAAAACACTATGAAAGTGTAAAAATAGGTTTTAATACCAGCAATACATTTTTGTAAAAAAATATTACCAGTAATAAATTTTTGAAGAAAAAATATTAGCAGTGTTACATTTGTGGAAAAAGTATTAGAAAAATCTTGTCGGTATTAAATAACTCATTGAGGTGTTGATATGCCGTAAAACAAAACAAACCAAAATCAATGCATACAAAAAACGCTAACGTTCATCGGTCTTACTCAAAAGAAACAAATAGTCCTGATTTTAACACCGAGACTAAATCAGTTAGATGATATTTTACGAATGTTCTACAGATACAAGGCTCACGAGTAACTCAAGGTAGAGGTTTACTGAATGAAGTGTGTAATATGAATACAAGAAGAGGGGCTGAAAATTACACGAAATCCATAAACCATTTTGGCACATTTTGGGGCACATTTTCCACTGACCGATGTTAAATCGGATAGAATATGTAACTTTCAAAGAAAGTTTTCATATAAATTAATTTGCTCAATATAAATTGATATTATATTGCAATGTTTGAATAAACATCACAGTCGTCTACATTGTGGCGATGGTACAGAAATTTGCTATGTTTAAGTCAGTAAGTGATAAAAAGTAAACACAACTCCATAAGATTTAGTAAGGGAAGATAAGTGGGTATTTGAAACTTAGGATTTGAAATCCTAGCTTCTAGCTAGGCTCGAACACGAGCCTGTATCACTCAAATCAGATAGGCCGATGATTTTACAGAATAAACAAAAACTAGTGACATATTTTCAAAATTGACGTCATTCATTAAGCATTGATATATTTTCTTATATCTGAATTAAATTTGTTTATCCAAAATATTGTTAATTCAACCGTTTTCCGTAAATTCTTTCTTCACTGCTTCTTCAATGCATCTGATATCTTGCCACATGTGTTTCTCTCGAAAGCCGTTCATAGTTTATTTCAATTTAATATCACGGAATTATGAGATTGATTTCATTCCAACAAAAAATTCCTCTTTCAATTTCTGATACAAAGCATTCTACTTAGAAAACTTGTCTTAGGTTTGACACAATGTCGCAAGTATGGGACATTTAGTGATAATGAAACTCTCAGTAGTATGTCAGATAAACTAGCTCGTGAACCATTACCACGTAATGTATTCCGTCTCGATGATAGCTTTCTTGAAATAAGTAGTGCCACTTTTCAAGGATTCTTTTTTTTACTATTATCCTTATCTTGGTTGTCTTTATTATACCATTTCCAGAGACATGGTATTTTTTACTATTCAAAGAATCTTTTGAATTTGCCACCTTAATTTTATTTATCATCGAGTCAATGCGAATGTCCATTCCTTTAGCTGTACATTATGTGTCTCGCCAGGACTACATACAATTTTGAATTCAGGGTTTTCTTTCTCCTAGACCGGTTGCTACCCAAGGCAACCCAGTCTGTCCTACTATTTATCCATAGCTGGGTAGGGAAGAGTTGGATTCATGCATTGCTATAAGTGAACGTAATGAGGTCGACTGGAATTCGAACTCGGCTCTCCGCTTCCCCAACCCGAGTTGTAAGCCATTACGATGCCTCTTCATTTATTAGAACCATTTCTAAGTGAGAATATTTTTATCCTATCATATGTTTTTTTCGGATTCACTTTTTCATCATTGTACACAGGTCGAGACTTTAATATAAAACCATCTCAGGTAAGATACCGCCAAGCAAACTGTATGAATCGTTCAAAAAATATGTTTAAGGGACACCGGATCTGACGTTGTCATTGTTGGATATCAACGCAGAAATATACGAGGGAAAAGAAAACGGAAGAAGAAAAACAATGAGTGTAAAGAAGGAAGGGGGGAGAGAGAAGGGGGAGGGGGAGAGAGAGGGGGAGAGAGAGTTAAAAGAAAACGGAAGAAGAAAAACAATGAGTGTAAAGAAGGAAGGGGGGAGAGAAAAGGGGGAGGGAGAGAGAGAGGGGGAGAAAGAGTTAAAAGAAAACGGAAGAAGAAAAACAATGAGTGTAAAGAAGGAAGGGGGGAGAGAAAAGGGGGAGGGAGAGAGAGGGGGGAGAGAGAGTTAAAAGAAAACGGAAGAAGAAAAACAATGAGTGTAAAGAAGGAAGGGGGGAGAGAGAAGGGGGAGGGAGAGAGAGAGGGGGAGAGAGAGTTAAAAGAAAACGGAAGAAGAAAAACAATGAGTGTAAAGAAGGAAGGGGGGAGAGAAAAGGGGGAGGGAGCGAGAGAGGGGGAGAGAGATTTAAAAGAAAACGGAAGAAGAAAAATAATGAGTGTAAAGATGTAAGGAAAAAGAGAGAGAGAGAGAGGGGTGAGGGGGAGAAGAAAACGGAAAAAGAAAAATAATGAGTGTAAAGAAAGAAGGAGAGAGAGAGAGAGGGGAGAGAAAGCGGGGAGAGAGGGAGAATAAAAAGGAAGAAGAAAAATAATGAGTGTAAAGAAGGAAGGAGAGAGAGAGAGAGCGGTGAGAGAGAGCGGGGAAAGAGTGAGAATAAAAAGGAAGAAGAAAAATAATGAGTGTAAAGGAGGGAGGAAAGAAAGGAGAGAGAAAAGAAAGGAGAGAGAAAAGAAAACGGAAGGGGGAAAATAATGAGTGAAAAGAAGGGAGGAAAGAGAGAGAGAGAGGGGGGTGAGAGAGGGAGAAGAAAACTGAAGAAAAATAATGAGTGTAAAGAAGGAAGGAAAGTGAGAGAGAAAGGGAGAGAGAGAAAAGAAAACGGAAGAAGAAAGATAATGAGTTTTAAAGCAGGAATGAAAGAGAGAAAGAGAGAAAGAGAGAGAGAGAGAGAGAAAAGAAAACGGTAGGAGAAAAATAGTCAGAGCTAAGAATGAAGGAAAGAGAGAGTGAGGGTGTGAGAGAGAGTGAGAAAAAACGGAAGAAGAAAAATAATGAGTGTAAAGAAGGAAGGAAAGAGAGAGAGAGAGAAAGGGTGAGAGAGAGGGCTAAGAATACGAAAGAAGAAAAATAATGAGAATAAAGAAAGAAGGAAATAGAGAGAGAGGGGGTATGAGAGAGAGAGAAAAGAAGACGGAAGAAGAAAAATAATGAGAGTAAAGAAAGAAGGAAAGAGAGAGAGAGAGAGAGGGAGAGAGAGAGGGGAAAGAAACGGAAGAAGAAAAATAATGAGTGTAAACAAGGAAGGAAAGAAAGGAGAGAGGGGGGAGAGAGAGAGAGAGAGGGAGAGAGAGAGAGAAAAAAAAACAAACATGTGAAGCAAGAATAGCCCTGCGGTTGTTAAAAAAACTTTCACATGGTTCGCTGTGAATAGGCTTTTCTATGAATCGGTAAGCAGCGAAAATCCATCAACACTTTCGACAAACAACGCTCGGAATTCAATGGAAATAAGCTTGCAGTCGAAATATCTTTTTACTATCTCTTGCCCCAACAACTCCAGTAACAACTGATACAGTTTTCTTCTCTGGAATGGAAGCCGGTTGTAAAGATGCCATCTCGTAACTTTCGGCAATGCTCATGTCCGGCAGCGGCAGACCACATCAATCACATAAAACTCTGAATATACAAGTGGGTGGTTAAAATTCTCGAACGACCCACTTCCCAAGACCACGTAACAGAATGTCATTCTTTTGAAAGGGCTTACAGTTTTCTTCCCCGTCTTCTCCTCCTATTTGCGTTCTCACTTCAGAACGTGGCGACTATAGCTGTCCACAACTTCCTGCTTGTCGCTCTTAGCAATGCTTACTTTTCTGTTAACCATCCGAACCCCTGTTCTGCCAGACCTTTACACATATTGCTAATTAAGTTTTTGCTGCTTTAAACTGTGCCTTTTGCTTTCAATATATCTAGTAAGTATCACCTTCTCCAAAACCTCTTAGAATTAGAAAGAGAAAAAGCATATACAGGGGTTGGACAAAATAATTGGAACAGGTGCAAATTCCACTCCTATATTTCAAAGACCTATTATATTAAGAACTTTAACTAAAACTTTGTAATTGCAGGTTATATCTATTGTAAATACGTTTATTTATCTAATTTAGTGTTTTTGTTTTATTTATTTTTAGGATTTAGTAGAATTTAAGCTAAATTTGTGACATCTCCGAATTCGGAAAGGGGTAAATTGTTGAAGCTTGCATGGCAGGAGCCTTGATCACTAAGGTTGCTGAACTGTTTGGTTTTTCAAGAGCTACCATATCAAGAACTATGACGCAATTCAAGAAACAAGGTAAAATCTCTACCAAGCATAGCAATTCGGACCAGACGTGCAAACTTACTGACAGGAACCGACGTGAATTGAAATGCAATGTGGTGAAAAATCATCGGACTACTGCGGCCAAAGTGACTGCTGAGTTGAATAATCATCTGAATAGTCCAGTTTCTACTAAAACTGTTTGTCGTGATCTCCATAAGGCTGGATATCATGGAAGAACCGCCGTAAGGAAACCTCTTCTCTTCACTCGCAACATTCTGAAGAGGTTGAAGTGGTGTAGAGATCACAATGCCTGGTCTGCAGACCAATGGAAGCAAATCATATTCTCAGACGAGTCCAGTTTTTCTCTTTTCCCAACTTCAGGGTGAGTTTATGTGTGGAGGCAGCCCAAAGAAGCTTACAACCCTAACTGCCTTCTTCCAACAGTGAAGCATGGAGGTGGATCAGTGATAGTTTGGGCCGCCATATCATGGAAATGTCTCGGTCCAATAGGTGCCCTGCGAGGTAGAATCAACAGCAAAGATTACCTGAACGTTTTGGGTGATCATGTTCATCCAATGGCCCAGACTTTATTCCCTGGTGGTGACTGCATCTTCCATGACAATAATGCTCCAATCCATAACGCTTGAGTGGTTAAGAATTGGTATGAAGAGCATGAAAGTGAGCTAGAACACGTGGAGTGGCCTCCCCAATCTCCAGATATCAATATTATTAAACATTTGTGGTGCATTTTAGAGCGACAAGTTAGGAGCCGCTATCTTCCACTGTCGTGTCTTAAAGAGCTAGAGTAGGTGTTAATGGAAGAATGGTTGAAAATTCTTCTGGATAAAGTCAGGAAGCTGTATGATTCCATTACTAGACGTTTTAAAGCTTTATGTGAGGCTAAAAGAGGACCAACTACATATTATGTAAATTTTCTTTGAATTTAACAAGTGTTTCAATAATTTTGCCGAACCCCTGTATGCTGTCACTTTCTGATTCGAAGTACTTTTTTGTTTACATTTTTCTAAAACTTCATCGTTACTCAAAGGTTCAGACCATAATATGCTCATCATCCTTCTAGTGAACCAGGTTTGTTTTTTTTGGGGTTTTTTAAGCATTCAACTCCAAGCAAGTGGGGAAGCCACTAGCACCCAAGGGGTTACAGAGAGTTGGAGCGAGAACAAATATGAGTGATAGAGGAAAGGTTGAAGAGACGGTTAGGAGATAGATCAGGGCATCTGGAGACGTCGATTGACATTACATTTGAATAGTTGAGATTATAGCTGTCAGGGAAACAAGAAATGGGGAGCTAGTTCCACAGGCGAGAAGTGCCAGACACGAAGCTATTGGAGTAGAAGAGACGGCTACATTTAACAGTTTCGACAGTGAAAATGTGAGAGCGAGATGCCAGCCTAGTTGATTGCGTAAATTCATGAAGTCTGGGAAGTCTCTGATGAAATTGTCCAGCATTCACTGCCATATAAGAAGACTGAATTTACATAACAATTCAGTAATCTTTTTTTTAAAATTTCTACTGAAACTGTCCTGTTTCTAAATACGTTTGAAAGAAATATTTCGTTGTCTCAGTGCGTTTTCTGAATTAAATTTTTGCATCTTTCTGTCATTTGTTAAAAAATCTTCTACTATTGTCATAAAATAATGATCTTGTATTTTAGTGACAATCACTAAAGCAGCAACGACAGACAATTTTCTTCGGGTTTCTTTTTAGCGGATTTATTTCCAGGATGCAAAGAAGGTATCGGATCTTGAAGGAAGCAAGTAGAAGAGGAAGATAGATCGCTGTTAGCAAGGCTTGCGTTTTTGCTATTCATCCTAACCCCGGCTCTTCCAACCATTTACACACCTTGCTACTTAAGTTATTTGCTGCTTTACTCCGTGCCTCTTACTTTCAATATGTCTCGTGAGTATCAGATTCTCCAAGCCTTCTTTTATGTGCTATGTCACTTTCTGATTCTAGGTATCCTTTTTGTTTAAATTTTGCTAAAACTTCATCGTTACTCAAAGGTTCAGCCTATAATATACTCAGCGTCCTTCTAGTGAACCAGGTTTCTGTGGTCTCTTCTTCGTCTGTAATGAGATTATCCAGCATTCACTGCCATATAGGAAGAACGATTTCACACAACAGTTCTGTAGCCATTTTTTTTTAAATTGTGTCTTTTGTTTACATATGACAAGGAGGTAATCACACCTACAATGAGGTTAATGATATATTTTAGAGTACAAAACTGCATTTCTAATTTTTTTAATAACTAGCTACGTAGTCTATGTTTAGTATTTATTGTCTCCGACTGGTTATTTTGTTCAACTTCACAAGATGAGACAAAACTAGAAAATTAATCTCGAGTCATCTCCTTAAATAAACCCATAAATCCGAACTCTCATCTACATATTCTGTTGCCTCTGCTTCGTCTGTGATGAGATTGTTTATTATTCACCGCCATATAGGAAGACCAATTTTACATAACAATTCAGTAGTATTTAAAAAAAAATAAATCTATTGAAATTGTCCTGATTCTAAATACTTGGCTTAGCTTTTGGAAGGAATATTTCTCTATCCAATGCGCTTTCTAATTTAAGTTGTTGTATTTTCTTTCCCTTGTTGGAAAACTTTTTACTATTTTCTTAAAATAAAGATATTGCATTTTGGTGGTCACTATTGAATATTCGAGTTAAGCCGATATAAATACCACCGTAGAAGCGGACTGATTTGCACGAACATCAAATAATTACAAATTGAGCTTTAAGAAAAATATATCCTATACTGGGTTCATCGTTTAGAATCGCAATCTTCATATAACAGGAATTTAGCATGCAAGAGCATTCGATTTTCGATTTTTAGCATTCAAAAGCATTCGATTTTCATTTTTAGCATTCAAGAGCATTCGATTTTCAGCATTCAAGAGTATTCGAGTTTTCGATTTTTAGCATTCAAGAGCATTCGATTTTTAGCATTCAAGAGCATTCGATTTTTAGCATTCAAGAGCATTCGATTTTTAGGATTCAAGAGCATTCGATTTTTAGCATTCAAGAGCATTCGATTTTAGCATTCAAGGGCATTCGATTTTTTTATTTTTAGCATTCAAGAGCATTCGATTTTTAGAATTCAAGAGCATTCGATTTTTAGCATTCAAGAGCATTCAATGTTAGCATTCAAGAGCATTCGATTTTTAGCATTCAAGAGCATTCGATTTTTCAATTTTTAGCATTCAAGAGCATTCGATTTTCCATTTTTACCATTTAAAAGCATTCGATTTTTAGCATTCAAGAGCATTCGATTTTCGATTTTTAGCATTCAAGAGCATTCGATTTTCGATTTTTAGCATTCAAGACCATTAGATTTTCGATTTTTAGCATTCAAAACAATTCGATTTTTGGATGTGATAAGTCGCAGAGGGGTTAAAGCAGAAAGTCATAGATAGCCTGAATTTAAGACTTTCAAGCTATTTTGGGATATTTTCCATTTTGTGTTGTATCTTAAATATCGTTGACACAGATGGAAAATAAGAAGTAGTTTATTCTGTAGAATAATATGGTACGCGATTGAGAACACAGACTAATGTAATAAACCATTAATCGTTAACTCCTCGGTATTTACAAGGCGGGATGTGGCACAAGGCCGGTTTTTTACCTGGGGCCTTCCGAGTGCATACACCCGGGCAAAAATTCCCCGTAGACCCCCGCATACACGCGGTTTGGCAGCTGTTTAACTCCTCAGATGAGACTCTGCTCGTAAGCATAGCCTCGTTTGTGTTCGTCTCCGCCCGAAAGCAGAAAGTCGTCAAGCAGAGTTAATTATAAACGTTAATTCCCCACCCCTGCCCCAGTAAGAGAGAGTGCTGTTTATATAGTTTTAGGCCAGTCCATCCTGTGTGGGTGTTCAGCTACTCCAAACATTTTGTTTTCATGATACCAGAACGTGAAAAAAAGGAGGTATGATAGATAGTGTTTTGAACAGTAGTAAAAGTTTATCTCTTGTTTTTTTTTGTTTAGGATTGGGTTGTCTGTTCCTTTTGAATTCTTCTTTACCCCTATAATTCTAACATCTCCACCTAAACTCTAAAATTTATACTATTATTGTGTTTGCGGTTCATTCTAATGTTTTTTCCTTCTCTTTCACTTCCAGTATTCCCCTTGCATCTTAGTGGATTTATCATCTTACTTAGGGAAAACTGATTAAAAGAAAAAAATGAAAAACCAGCAATTTTTAAAAGCCACTAATGTTGATGGTAATATTAACTGTTTGCTTATGAGGAAACATCGATTTGCCGAGAAGCCAGTGCTAAATTCTTCTAAAACAATTTTTAACAAAAATAGATTTCTGAAGTTCAGTAACTGTTATTGTTCATTCCAGTATTGATGGGAGTTTCCTTCCTAACCTTTTGTTTGAAGTAATGAGGAACGTCAACATCATGATTATATTATTACTTTTTCTTTCAGTTAAATGTGATATCCATTTTAGTTTTTGCGGATTTTGAAATTCCTCAAGTGCTGTGGTTTCTGATATTTAACACAGTTCTTTGTCATTCTGTTGAGCAGTCCTCGAGTTTTGAAGAAGCATGTTCCTCACGAAAACTTAAAGGTTTCATTTGCTCAAAGCCATTTTTAACCATAGATGCGAGAAAGCGTTTGAATACATCTTACATTTGATGTATTTCTTAACGGGTTTAGCAACATGCATGGCATCTATATAAAAGTCTGGATCCGAAGAGGCAATTTCAGACTGGAGTTTTCAGGTTAAAGTTTTGTAGCAATTTGCGAGATTGCGTGAAACTATTCCTAATGCAGCTTCTAGTATCCAGAGGAATGTTTCAAACTGACGAGTTTATCTAGGAGCATGATACTAAATATTTCTTTATAAATTGTTCTTGCTTCAAGTTATTTTCCCGCCTTTTTTCTCAAATGAGAATCAGTCAAATAAAGGAGGAAAAAATCAGTATTTCCCTGTCTTTGCTCCTGTGCAGTAGGCAGCCAGATATATTACATTTGCACTGTTATTCGTATAATATATATATATATATATATATATATATATATATATATATGTATATATATATATATATATATATATATATATATATATATATATATATATATATATATAAAGAATTCTATGCCAAATCGACCATTATCTCAGTCAGAAAAATTGCGTCTACCTAATAAAAAAGACCATACCTAGTAAATTATAGTACTTAATTTATGATCAATAATTATCGATAAACCAAAAACAGAAAACTAAGTGCAATTCTCAATCAATGAGTGCAGACGAGAAATGTATTCATTTTGTTGAGCCCGCAGCAAGATAGCTCAGTGTTGTCTGGGAGAGTTATTTCTTAAATATCAAAAAGACAATCATTAAGAAATATAGTGAAAACGATAGCGTCGAGTAATAAATCGGATCGGATATGCAATGTGAGCGGTCCTCATCTGGCATCTCGCCACTTTCTATAAGACGTGCTTCCCGCTGTCTTTTCTACAAATATCTTCATGGCAACTGCACTGACGAGCTACTTTCACTGGTACGCCAACTGATGAATTTAAAAAGGGGTACTAGGTTGACATCTCGGACCCACCCTTTTCCCACCTTTGCAACACTTGGTTTGTTATTTCTTTAACCATTTACTTGTCACAATATCTTGGCGATGAAAGATGAGATTCGAACCCACGCGGGGAAAGATGTGACCAAGAAACAACAAAATAAGTGTTGCAAATATAACATACATTATATGCTAAATACAGTAAAACAGTATTACAGTACTAGTGAGTGTGTGTCGGTTTACCCAGCGTTGAAATTATTCGACTATTCCCCCAAGGCCTTTTCACCTATTAATTTTATAGTAGGCGGAAGAGTCCAACATAGAGGCAGGAGACTGCAACAAAATATCACAAAAAATCACATCATCAATGTTGGAAAGGATGACGTGGAAAACAGTGGATTGCAGAAACCAATCTCATGATTTTCAAATTCTTGGCCGAGGTTGAGAATTGCTACTTTCATCCAGTTAACTGGTGATGGGACTATATGATCACTTGGGTTGCCTAATAAAATCTTACAATGACTTATTGTAAATAATTCTAATAAATAAAACATTATCAAGTGAAAATTAAATGATATATTCATCATGTATAACTTTAAAGTCTCTTGGAAGTGTTGTCACATACGGTGAGAAAAAGCAACACTGAAATCTGAGCACGTATTAGAATAGCGAAAACATATTCCATTAGTATGAAGGACGTTCCGCTAATTCAGCTTCTTCCCTAGAACTATTAATTTATGGGAAACTACAGCAAGGATGCTTCTCCATATTATTACAATCAGAATCTTTTAAAAGTGTAGTGTCAACCGTTATCTATTCTACATATTCTCATAGTATGTACCTCTTCGTTCCCACTTTTACGCACTTACAACAGCTTAATTCACTAAACCTCTAACTTGAGGAGCTCTTGGGCCTCATATTTGTTAATTAGATATGAAAACGGCGAGTATTAAGAAAGAGGAAAATATTATTAGAAACACAGAAAGGATATCTGAACTGTTCTTGTAATATTAAACATCCTATATAGCAGTGAATGCCGGTTCACGTACAATCTTTGAAGTTAAGAAACGTCGAGCCCGGTCATTATCTAGATAGGTGACCGCATGGGAATGTCAGGTGCTGTAAGTTTGATAGTGAGGTGGATAACGGCTCGGAATTGGAAATCAGAGAGCCGAGTTCCAATTCCAGTCGGGTTCGTTATATTCTCCTACACCCAAATGTATTTGGGTAAGGCATTAATTCTTCTCTTTCCCAACCAGCTATGGGTTAATTACTAAGACTTGTATCAGCAAATCCTTTGTTATGTCAAGTAGATTCTTACAATCTAAAAATATTTTCTAGCTTTAAAAAAACTGCATAAGGTTGATAAACCGTAAATAACAAATTAATCAATATCCTTGTGTCTATCGGTAAGCACGCTTTGTTTTTTTTTACCAATTCAACAGGCAAGGCGATAATACTACTAAGATGCAAGGGGCTGCTGACAGTGAAGCAATCAAACAATTACAGTTGAAGACGAGACTTCGGGCAACAGAGATGTGGCTCTACAGAAGGATGCTGAGAATACCATTAAAGGAACATCTAAGCAAGGAGGAAGTGTGAAGGAAAATCAAATCAGCAAGCGAAATTTTATCTGGGACATATAACGAGGAAAGGGGATTTGGAGAATTTTGCACACACATGACACACTTGTGCAAGTAGATGGCAGAACGTATTCTAGGAGGTTTACACGGCTTAAATCTACAAAAGGTAGGAAGTTGTGGAGAGCCATAATCGTTAGCGTCCTGAAGCCTCACAGCTCAAAAAAGAAGTTATCAAATAAATTTTTACCCATGTTGTAATTTACTATCAATTTTATTGGTTAAATACCTATTGCCAAATAAAATCTTACATCATCTTCTTGTTAGAAAGCAAAATTTTCAAGTTTAAACCTAACAAGCCGTTGTCTAATCATCTACCCGATTTCCTTTGTAGGTACGCAAAATAAATAGGGGCTTAAGGAAGGAGCCAACTGAACAAGATTCTTAGGATTAGAATGACCAATAAAGATACATGTCTTGGGAATTTGTACTTAGAATTCTATATTACCGTAAGTCGAACTGTAGCAAACATGGACTTTAGAGAAACACTTCAAAGATAATGAATTACTTCTCATATCTTTTCTTTTCTTCCTTTTCTTCTCTTTTTGTTTGGTTTCTCTCTCGTTCTTTCAATGGAATTGATGCAATTCGCTAATCGATTTTGGCGAGACTAGTGACATAGAAACCGTCTGTGTAGCAATCAGTCAGAGGCAGATCGATACCTCACGGCAGAAAGAGGAGAGATGAAAACAACTTTTAGCAAAAGAGCTTCGGGTAGATGAGGCAAGCGTGACGTTCGGTGTCCCAGGTGCAGCAAGACCCCCTCCCCAACAAAAGAAAAAAAAAAAGAACGGGAAGAAAAAATGTGCAGATAACACCACAGATATTTTCGCAGAAGCCAATCCTCTCACTCAGTGAATGGCTTCCTCTCTCTCTCTCTCGCTCTCTCTTTTGAAATAATTATGTAAAGCGCACTCTGGTGATAAAAAAAAGAATTACATTAATGCATGAAATATTTCAAGAGACTTATTTAATGAAAAAGTATATATATATATATATATATATATATATATATATATATATATATATATATATGTATATATATATATATGTATATATATATATATATATATATATATATATATATATATATGATAAAAATATAGTTTTAAAGTATACTCTGTTTATGGATTAAAATGTTCAATAACAAGTATAGAGTGTATGTAGATATAAAAGTCGACATTGTGCTCAACGCCCAGCGGTGACAGGCTGTTTCATGCTTAAACACAACCTTCAGGCCAGTCTGTTGTGTTTTGGATCGGCTATTTATATATGCTTGTCAATAGTGTATTAGCAAGGTCTATTGTATTATCCTAACTCTTATTGGATAGGATGTATTGGATATGTTTTAAATTATTCTAAAGGATATTGAATAAAAATAATTGGGCATCCAGCTGTACATATATATATATATACATATATATATATATATATATGAAGAAATATAGTCTTAAAGTGTGCTATATTTATGGGATAAAGTGCTCAATATCAGAGATAGAGCGTGTGTAAATATAAAAGTGGACATGGAAGTCAGCACTTAGAGGCGACAGTCTGTTTCATGCTAGTGCAATCGTCAGGCAATATATATATATATATATATATATATATATATATATATAGTTTACAAAAAACTAGGTAATCCGTATGGGTAGACCCAATAAAATCCAGAGAGTTCAATGAAATCAGAGCTAATAATTTAAATAAAAACAGACCACTTTAAGGTTCCATGTAATAAATTATTTCACCACAGCACTTTTAAAGGACCGCGGAACATCAGACTTTACTTCCAAAGGTTGAAACGAAAAATGAAAAGAAATTTACACATTTTTGACAGGCAGTACTAAGTACATGTAAATTAACGGAGTGAGGAAGTGAAGGGGGGGAGAGAGACTTGATTGAGTTAGATGTATCATTTATATTCTTTCAAATTTAAATTGTTTGAGGAAATCCAGACATTGACACATTAAATCGGTTAACTTAACGGAAGTTATATATTGATATGGAAGGGGGAGAGGAGAAAAAGGCATAAAGAGAAAAAGAGAGAAAGGAGTTATGAGAGAAAGTGTCATTAACTTTCTTTGGAATGAAAGGCCCGAAATAGGCGCTCTTGTTTTGGTTTACTTTGAGAGTTCATAAATATTATAATGTTTGATATAAGTTTGAATGTTTAAACAGTCTAAGGAATTTAATTATATGTTTGTTAAAGTTAGATGTCCGGCCATGAAACATCCGGTTTGCGTAGAAGAATGTAAGATGCAAAACAATTCTGAGTAAGCACGTCTGTAGGTTTGCAGTCTGCATATTCTTGGTCTCACCGATAGGACAGTTGTATATTGAATTCTATATGTCAGAATTATGAAGATAACGTTCAACCCGTAACTTTAGAATCATGTGATATCATGTTTTCTGCTAAATAGATTTCTCATAAAAAGGATGGGTTTTATTGGCTGTTAGATGGAAACTAACACACTGAAATGCTGGTACTGGTGTGTCTGGTGCGAATGCCAAGCAGTACAGCATGCCGTTTTCAAATTCCTGCCGGAGAGAATTGCGTCATGGTGCTCTTTTTCTCACAAACGGTGCCCAACTGACCCCGCTACAATGTGCAGTTGACAAAATTAAATGGCGACAATTTACCCACTGTCACCCTTCTGTCACTCTGAATGAGGTCATTGACTGATTCGATCACCTCAGGAGACCTCACTTCTGTAGGCCTCCCAGGCCTGTCTTCATCCTCAACTCTGCTCCGTCCTTCTTTAAACAATTTAGCCCACTTGTAGACATTTTTTGGCTGAAACATGTGGCACCATACACAGTTGACATTCTCCTATGAATTTCAACTGGTTTGCACCCTTCAGCAACCAAAAACTTGATAACTGACCGCTGTTCAATCCTGGAGCATGCTTCTTGGTCGGCCATCTTTGGTAATCGCCAAAACTCTCAAAGTTTTTTTTAATCTGCAAAAGAAATTAAATCCATGTGAAAAAGAAGTAAAACAAAAAAACAAAAAAAGAGTAAGCGTCTATCTGTATTAGAAGTCCTTATACCGAAAAATTCAACTTATTTTTTTAATGACCCTCGTATATATATATATATATATATATATATATATATATATATATATATATATATATATATATATATATGGCTCAAACACTAATATCCCATGGTTATAATTTATTACATTGGAATCCTAATCACGATCCAAGAAGGTCTGTTGAATTGTATCGTGATTACGATTCCAATGTAATTGATTATAACAATGGAATTTTGAGCTTTTTATATTATATTCTTACTCTGTCCTGGACATCGAGTTCTATCTGGATTCTGTTCTCTTGGAATCAAAGAAATGAAGTAGCTATTCTTTGCCGTCATTGTCAAAAATGTTCCTTAAATAATATAAAAAAAAAAATGGGAGCTGCTAATATACATACTTATATTTGATATGAAAAAATAATTTTTAAATAATTTAAGTAATTCTATTACATTTACTTGATTTAAATAGAAATATAGTCTATTTGTAATTAAGAGTAACATATTTTAAAACTGTAGTTAAATATAACGTATTCTAACCCAAACACACCTTTTAGAAAGAATCTTTACGTATACAAGCCGAAAAACCTTTTGCCGTTAAGAATAATAAAAAAAAAACAAACAGACGAAATTCGTTGAAAAATACACCCCTACCCTCCCTGAACGTAACCTCTTTTTCGAACGTAATTCATAATTGATACAACAATAGTTAATAAAAATGAACACGCTACCGCCCCTGTCTGAATGATTGGATTTCTTTGTATCCTTGGAAACAGGAAATTATGAATTTATATGTGCGTTTAAAACTCAGTAAATTTAAAAATAAGTTATTCCAAAATTCGCTTGAAGAGGAAACATAACTAATGCTTTTAATTTAACTATATAATTACATTTGAAATTTTTAGCTTCATATTTTGAAACATGGTTATTACTGTGTAGCGAAAAAAAACATATTTTAAATCAGTTAAAATATAATATATATATATATATATATATATATATATATATTGACCACTAATATTATATATATATATATATATATATATATATATATATATATATATATATATATATATATATATATATATATGTTTTTTTAGTCCTTGAATACTTAAATGTTTGCAAATAATATGCCGTCTGTTTACCTCTGCATATATGATCCTTTTCTTTACAAATATTCTAATTTCTTTTCTTAATTCATAAATGATTTATTATCCATGAATTCCCAACCCCATTATATAAGCAATAAGTCAATACGACAATATATAACAGATATCTAGAATAATCAATGAATAAGCCTAATATAATCGCATGATGAGCGTCCTCTGAGGAATGACCCATTAATGATGGCCGGTCAAGGTAGACAAAAATATCGCACTTCCGGTGGGTGTAGCGTTATTTTTCCGTCAAGATTCCTTTGTTACCGTGTCAAAATGGCGGCGTATCTCGAGAGGCTCGAACTATTAGCAAAGCAAATCTGCATCGGCGTTCTTTCCGAACGTCCTACATCATCCAACCTTCGCGTGTATCTTTGCATATCGTTCGTCGGATTGTCGATTTATAACCGCATGGATGTCAGCCGTTTGCGTCGAGTTTTGATTATCCACCAGTCTCGGAAAGCCATTATTCATATGAAATGCGTATTTCACCATGGACTTATATAGACCGTCACCTAAATAAGTCCAATATAAATCAACTAGTTTAAGCAATATTCTCTCATAAAGCCAATCGGGGAAACAACACTTAGCAAACCATTTGATTTCCCCAACCTGGAATCTGCACAAATAACCTCGTTTTGAGATTCATTGAATGAACACATTCTCCTTCGTTTAACCGCCATTCCCGAATGAATATTTATTCTGTCCACTCTAATTTGCGAGTGAATCTATTTTCAGTCATGTGAGGTCGATTGGTTCAATGGCTACATTTGAACAACGAAAACATATATATATATATATATATATATATATATATATATATATATATATATATATATATATATATATGTTTGAGTAGTGAATGTATTTTTTAAAGAATGTTTTGAAAAACAAGTAAAATAAATTAACCCAAACAAATAAAAAAATAAATAAACAAACAAGCCACTCCCGTAAAAATAACCACCAGAATAGATTACCCACAACGCACCACTGACCCATATATATAAATAGTCGAGAAAAAATCCAGCATTCACGGCCTGACGATTGCGTCCAGCATGAAACAGCCTGTCACCTCTGAGTGTTGAGTTCAATGTTCTCATCACACACACACACACACACACACACACACACACACACACACACACACACACACACGCACACACACATATATATATATATATATATATAAAAAGAAAGAACTGTAAGATATATAATCTGTTTTTTTATAGATATTTTTATTTTTACAAAATAGTGCTCAATGAAAATTTACAGAGCATTAATATTATAAATTAACTGTTTTAAATTGTTTTTTTTCGCTACACTGTAATAACCATGTTTCAAAAATGGAAACTGAAAGCTTCGAATTTAATTTTGTAATTAAATTAAAAATATTAGTTCCATTTCATCCTCAAGCGAATTTTGGAGTAACTTATTTTTAAAGTTACTGAGTTTTAAAGGCACGGCAAAAATTCATATTTCACTCTTTCCAAGGATATAGAGAAATCCACTCATCCAGACAAGGGGTGGTAGCGTGTTCATTTTTATTAACTTTTGTTGTATCAGTTATTAGTTACGTTCGAAAAAGGGGTTGTGTTTAGGGATGTGTAGGGATGTATTTTTCAACCAATTCTGACCTCCGTTAAATGCATGTCATCTGGTTTTTTTTTAAATTTTATTGTTAACGGCAAAAAATTCTATTTTTACTATTTGTATACTTAAAGATTTTGGGGGGATGTTTAGGTCAGAATACGTTTTATTTAACTACAATTTTAAAATATTATCACTTTTAATTTTTAATAGACTATATTTCTTTTTAAAACTAGTAAATGTATTAGAATTACTTACAGTATGTAATATTATTTTTTCATATCAAGTATAAGTATGTATATAACCAGGTCACATTTTTAAAAAAATTATATTTAAATATTTTTTAAGTAAAATTTATGAAAATGATGACAAAAAATAGCTAATTTATTTCTCTGATTCAGTAAACTTTTATTTTTTATAAACTTAGTAATATATAGTTTCTCATGTATGTACAAAGGACATGGGTTATTTAATGGCCTACATATTCTAGCTTTTCATATTAATTTCATTTTACTGTAGGTGTTTTATTGAATTCTTTTAAGTCGAGAAGCCAGTTAAAGACACATTACATTACATTACTTTTTTTTATATCTTTTCGAGAATTTCGGAAGGAACGGCAGGGGCACCAGACCGGATATGGCGACAGTATCCAATGCAAGGACGAATGATAGATCTGTAGATGCGGAACATAACATCATTAAGCTAAGTGACAAATTTTATATTAATTATTAATAATTAATAATCTTAATTGGTAGACATTTACTGATATGCCCTGGCGAGTAGACCGAACAATTGTAGAATGTTTTGTCTACGAAATTTCGGGGTAGACGTGCTGAATATAACATCAATCAGCTAAGCGATAAATTTTATATTTGTATTAATCATAATTGGCAGTCATTTCTTTGTATCTCCTGACGAGTGGACCAACACAATTAAACAATGTTTCGTCTACGAAACTCCGGAGTAGACCTGTTAAATCAGCTAAGTAGCAAATTTTATATTTGCAATAATCACACACACACACACACACACACACACACACACACACACACACACACACACACACACACACATATATATATATATATATGTATATATATATATATATATATATATATATATATATATATATATATATGAGAAATACAGCCCACATATATCTCCCAGAAATAACTCTTACATAATGGCAAGACATTAGCTAGATGAAGATACCATTGCCACTAATGACTTACCATTATGTGGGAGGTATTTGTCGGTGGTATATGTGACAGGTAATTCTGCCTCACCTTGTGTATCTATGCATAAACAGAATCGACAACTAAAGATATATATTTACACTCAAACACAAATTTATGCTGTGTATTTGCAACCGTATAAATGTATGAACCTGAGCGCTTGGGTCCTCATCCAGATATCTACACAAATTATTCTGTTAAGACTGGTTGTTAGCGGAGAGCTAATTAATAACTGTCCAAATAATCATTAATTAACATATCTCTTGCAAACTTCATCTAATTATCTTAATTAAAAACAAACTGATCACACGAAACACATCTATGAAAAAGTTACAAATTTGAAAGGCGTTTGCTTCTGAAGATTTTCAAACATTAATTAAAAACAAAATTTAAACTTAGACATTAAAATCATTTCTTTCGAAAGTCACTTCTAACAATAATTTTCCCGATGTAAGTCTTTAATTAGTAAAAACCTGAACCGCTATTAATAAATTGTGTATCTATGAGAGGAAAACAACTAGGTTATATCGAACTCTTGATTGAATAGTAAGGTCTCCAATCGTATAAGACAAGTTTTTAGACCAGATACATCAATAAATCTGGTATCAAAATGAAGTAAATTTATTTGTCTATATGTCTCAGATGAGATATTATGTGCACTATTTACATTATTCGGACTATTGTCCTCATCTTTGTCGCCATATTTATTACAACGTTTCGGCCATTGTACGATCCGGCCTTCTTCAGGTGGTTGGAATGTCGAACTGAACCCTTTTACACCAGATACATAAAAAATCTGGTATCAAAATGAAGTAAATTTATTTGTCTATATTTCTGAGATGAGATATTATGTCCACTATTTGAATTATTCGGACTATTGTCCTCATCTTTGTCGCCATATTTATTACAACGTTTCGGCCATTGTACGCTCCGGCCTTCTTCAGGTGGTTGGAATGCCGAACTGAACCCATTATTTCGCTCGCTGGGGCTAGACTGTTCTAGTTCCACGTGCCATGTCTAATGAATGTCAGTTATCAGTTATCTCCTGTTAATTCCCCTCTCCAAGTTCTCCACCGCCTTAACCAGGTATTGATCAAACTAAGGCCTTTATTCACTGTGTCCTTAAAGTGGCTAAAGGCGCTAGTTAGATCCAGTGAGAGGACCCAAAGAGTGTGAGTTCAATACCTGCTTAAGGTGGCGCAGAACTTGGATGGTAGAAATTAACAGGAGATATAATTGATAAAACTTGTAGCAAGATGAAGGCAATTTATTTCTCAGCCGAATTATAAGAACTTGTTGATAAGTAAGGTTTCGGATCCTATAAGACATGTTTTAGACCAGATAGAACAATGGAACTGGTATCAGATAACTTCAGAATTATGTAATTTGATAAGTCTTCAATCCTCTAAAACAAGTTTATACCACAGAGTAGAAAAAATGAAGTAATCTTAGTTTTCTTTCGAGAACACCATCGCATTCCTTAATCCTTTGTGTTGCATTTAATTACAGCGACCTTTAGCTCCATCTGTTCTCCTTACCTTCTAATATGTTTTTCTGTTCACTCCCATTTTGACATTTAATCACTTCTATTAATTTTTTAAGCATTTCACCCCCAAGCAAGGTGATAGTGCCACTAGCACGCAAGGGGCTACAGAGAGTGGGTGCAAGAATAAAGAGGCTGATGAAGAAAAATACGGGGAATAGATCAAGGCATCTGGAGATGTCAATTGTCATTGCATTTGAATAGTTGCAGATTATAGCTATCAGGGAAGCAAGTAAGAGGAAGGGAGTTCCACAGACGGGAAGCGTGAGACATGAAGCTATTGCAGTAGAAGAGACGGCTACATTTAACCGTTTCGACAGTGCCACTGTGGGACTGAGATGCTAACCTAGTAGCATGTTTAAATTCATGTAGTTTGGGAACCAGCAATAGCTCGTCGGAGTTGTTACTGTGAAAGTATTTATAGAAAAGACAGAGGGAGGCGACCCCACGGCTCTGAGAGAGATCAGGGCCAATCACATTGCATATCCGTCTCTGGTTTTTGTCGAGGACCTTAAAACGAACAACGCGGGCTCTAGACCATATATGGCAGCAGTATTCCATTCAAAGGCGAATTGTTGATTCATAGATTTCAAGGCTGGACTCGGACTAGAAAAAACTTTCTGGCGCCACACAGAGAACCAACTAACTAATTCTTATCGTTGTCAGAAGGAATATTTTGGGTATACCGTATGTAATGAGGAATGCGTCATCCTAACTGACCTACTTGAAATAAATGATACAGTGCTTAGTGTAAAATGAAAGTGGTTTTCAAAGATAAATCTCCACAAACAGCCAGCATCGAGTCCTATGGCAGAATGATAATGTTGAATGGGTGATGGATTCGTCATTTAAAGTTCTTAAAACGTAATGAAACACTAAATGTACATTTATACTTCTAGAAGCTGGAACGTGGCCACAAATGTCTTGTCGAAAATAAGCCTGCACTCGTCAATAAACAAATGTTCTCCATGACGACACAAGACCTAATGCAGTTAGAATAACACGGGAAACTATTGTAACGAGGTTACACCAACCGATTACAATATTTTTGATAGCTTCAAATCGCTTTGATGGCGATGACATTCTCTCATAAAAAAAAAACACATCAAATCTATGGAATTTTACTCGAAGAATTTATCTTTGAATTTCCCGAAGAGCTGCCAGAATCATTGCAAATAGCGGCGAATATAAAATTGAATAAAATGTAATTTTAATGTCTTTTAGTGAGATTTTATGAATTTAATCGTCGGATTTGATTGGCGGCAAAGTCTCATCATTTTATATCTGAAATGGCTAGATGTAACCGCAAGTTCTATGCTAACAGTTTCTTCTCCCGCATTTCTCGCTAGTGAAACTCTCTTCTGGATTCTTGCTTTCTAGCCAACTTTGATCTTCATGTCTTAATTGCCATGCCAAATGTTATCTTCTGTCTTCTTAATTCCTGTCCTTTTATTGTTCTCTCTCATTAAGAATACTGTTCCCATATTCTCTCACACTCTTGTAAACCCTTGCGTCTTAGCGGCTTTAATGCCTTGTTCGGGGTTAAATTATTATCAAAGGATACAGAAGAAAAACATTTTATTACTAAAAAGTGAAGAGTTTTAAATTAGTGATCATTTTCATATATATATTCATGAGAGATTTCTTTAAAATTTTTCTAATATCTGTCATGTCCCATCAGGACGTGGGTGATCATGGGTTTCCATAACTTCCTATCGTTTGTATCTCTCCGTGAGATTTGTCTTTTTTAACATCTCTCCTAGTCCTTATTCTGTTCTCTATTTGCAAAGGTAGTTAAATAGCCTCAGCTACCCTCTTGCCGTCGATATATTCTGTGTATTAAATTCTTCAATCACACTTTTCTCATTATATATCAGAATGAGCTACGCCAGGGACACACAGAGAATTTGAAGTCAGAGGTTTTCATTCTGCTCGGCCAGAGAGTCCAAGTTTGTTCTGCTATTTAACCCATAACTGGGAAATGAGAAATGGATTCATAACTTTCCAAAGGTTATTTTCAAGAAACTAAATGAAACAAACTCAACCAGAAGTCGATCTCTGTTCTCTGATGCCTCGTTGTGTTTTGCGAAACACCTTCGCATCCAAAATGCCGGTATGTTTAAATACTATTCCCCTGAAGGTTTAATTCACCAACTGAACCGTTTTTCATTTAATCCAATGTAATCTGAACGATTGGCACCATTTTTTTCTTTTTGTCATCGTAATTTTGATGTTGGTCTTTCAGGGAGTAAAACAAGTGATTTTATTACAGATTGGTAAAACCATTTCGCTCATGTAGTCATGTAGTATTGATTTTAATGTAAGCGATTTTCAAGCAGCAAATGTTTAGTCATGTCATGCATAGAGACACACAGACATTCAAGATGGCGGCAAAATTTAATCACATGTTTTATTTTCATGCCTTTTCAATTCTTTTCTATAGATTTCAGTGACATTTCTGCAGCCTTGAAGATAAGTTCGAGTTTTTAAAAACAATTCTAAAAGAATAAAATGGATTTTGCCTCAACAATACTTGAAATGTAATAAAATGTTTTTTTGTATTTTGTTCCAATTGCATTCTGGGATAAAATCAAGTTTTGCTTTCATTTTTATTCATCCTTTTATTAATGGCGAGGTTTACTGCTGTTTTTTGTTTCTTAAGAATTTTTTTCTTGCTAATGAATTAGATTGTGCCTATAAATCGCAAATCACCAAAGATTTTAGAAGAAGAAAAAAAGAGTAAAGATTTAAAATTATGAAGAAAAAAGTGAGAGAAGGAGAAAGAAAGAAAAATGAGATAAGAAAAAAGAAGGAAAAGTGAGAGAAAAAGAAAGAAGGAAAAATGAGAGAAAGGAGAAGGAAAGAAAAATGAGATAAGAAAAAAGAAGGAAAGTGAGAGAAAACGAAAGAAGGAAAATGAGAGAAGGAGAAGGAAAGAAAAATGAGATAAGAAAAAAGAAGGAAAAGTGAAAGAAAAAGAAAGTGGAAAAGTGAGAGAAAAAAGAACAATAGAAAAGTGAGGAAGAAGAAGGGAAGAAAGGTGAGAGAAGAACAAAAGGAAAAGTGAGAGAAGAAAGAAGGAAAAATGAGAGCAGAAGAGCGATGGAAAAGTGAGAGAGGAAAGAAAGAAAAATAAGAAAAGGAGAAAGAAAGAAAACAGAGAGAAGAAGAAAGAGGGGAAGATGAGAGAAGAAAAAAGGAAAATGAGAGAAAAAGATAGAGAGAAGAATGAGTGAAGAAAGGAGGAAAAATGAGAGAATAAGAATAAGAAAGAAGGAAAAGCGCGAGAAGAAGAAAGAAGGAAAAATGAGTGAAAAAGAAAGTGGAAATGTGAGAGAAGAAGAACGAAGAAAAAATGAGAGGAGGAGAAGAAGAAGGAAGAGACGAAGAAAGAAGGAAAAGTGAGAGAAGAAGAAGAAAGCAAAAATGAGAGAAGAAAGAAGGAAAGTGAGAGAAGTAGTAATAAGGAAAAATATGAGAAGAAGAAAGAGAAAAAATCAGAGAAAAAGAAGGAAAAGTGAGAAAAGAAGAAGGAAGCAAAAATGAGAGAACAAGAAAGAAGGAAAAATGAGAGAAAAAGAAAGAAGGAAAAATGAGAGAAGAAAAAAGAAGAAAAGTGAGAAAAGTAGGAAGAAGGAAAAATGAGAGAAGAAGAAAGAAAGAAAAACGAGAGGAGAAAAAAGAAGAAAAGTGAGAGAATTAGGAAGGAGGAAAAATGAGAGAAGAAGAAAGAAAGAAAAACGAGAGGAGAAAAAAGAAGAAAAGTGAGAAAAGTAGGAAGAAGGAAAAATGAGAGAAGAAGAAAGAAAGAAAAACAAGAGGAGAAAAAAGAAGAAAAGTGAGAAAAGTAGGAAGAAGGAAAAATGAGAGAAGAAGAAAGAAAGAAAAACGAGAGAAGAAAAAAGAAGAAAAGTGAGAAAAGTAGGAAGAAGGAAAAATGAGAGAAGAAGAAAGAAAGAAAAACGAGAGGAGAAAAAAGAAGAAAAGTGAGAAAAGTAGGAAGAAGGAAAAATGAGAGAAGAAGAAAGAAAGAAAAACGAGAGGAGAAAAAAAGAAAAGTGAGAGAATTAGGAAGGAGGGAAAATGAGAGAAGAAGAAAGTGGGAAAATGAGAGAAGAAGAAAGAAGGAAAATTATAGAATAAGAAAGAAGGAAAGTGAGGGAGAAGAAAGAAGGAAAACGGTAAGAAGAAGAAAAGAAAGAAAAAGGAGAGAAAGAGACAGAAAGAAAAAATGAGTGAAGAAGAAATGAGGACAAGTGAGTGAAGAAGAAAGAATGAAATATGAGCGAAATATAAAGGAATAAAAACATGAAAAGACAAATAAATAAATGCGAAAATAAGTGGAAAAACGACGACTGAAAGCAGGAAACATGGATAATGAAAGACGGAAAAGGAAAAAAAAGAAGAAATAAATAAAAAAGAAAGAAAGAATGAAAAAGAAAGGAGGAAGTAATTACTGTATTAAAAAAGGAACACAATGAATGCAATAGAAGGAAAAAAAAGCAATGTACGAACGCCCCCAACTAAAAATAGAGAGAAATTGATATTTAAACGAGAGATAAGTATAATGAAACAGTAAGAAAGAAAAGACGTCATTTGTTTAAAAAAAAGGTAAGTGCTAAAAAGAAGAAGAAGAAAGAAAAGAAGAGAGCAGAAAAAAGAGAGAAAGAGTGATTGATTTAATGTTATAATGAAATAAATAAAGAAAAAAAAGAAAGGAAAAGAGACCAAGGGAACATTAACAGGAAGAAAAAAATATTTCTTCTATGTGCTGTGTCCCTTCGTCTCTTTATAGCACTTAGCAATGCTTACATTTTGATCTCTCCTAATCCTGTCCTGCTAACAATTGACACAATGTTTTTAGGTTGGTTATTTGTTGCTATCCCCTGTCCTTCTGCTTTTCATTACCGTATATATTCGCGAACAGGTCACATTTTTTTAACCAAAAATTTCACAAAATATTACGGGTGAGACCTATCCTCTCGACATAAATCTAAAATACTGCCTTGTCATCATGATTTCTGAGAAATCGGAAATGATAACCATATACACTAAAGTTGTGGTTTTTCTCCGTATACAAACAATTTATCTATCATATATACTATAGTGGGTTATCAGTGATAGGGAAGTGAATGAGTATTGAGACAGATTAGTTTGATTTGACCTTGTTAGTTAGACAGCCCACCATAAGAGGGGTATAAAACAAGAAAATAAAATTGTAAAGTGAAAAAACAAATTTATATACATATAAATTAATTAAGTTCTCTACAAATAAAATTAATGTATTTTGGTTGATACAAGATTGTCAAAATGTTCGTAGTAGTCCTTGCAAGAATAAGTTTATGTGTACGTAGACAGGAACGTATGTGTACATGTATGTATGTATGAGCGTTATCGTAGGGTAGGAATGTCTTTAAAGTAATCGTTCAGTCTTAAAATGTTCCGTGCGTTTATCAAGTATAAAAGAGGTGAGAAAGAAAGGTAGAGATAATAATAACGATCCCATGACGTTTGTCAAGGGACGTGTTAATACGCTCGTCTCCTTCTCTCTGGTGACAGGCGAACTTGCACGTCTTTTATTTTGTTTATGGGGCTTGACAAGGTTATTTGGGAATTCACTCCCGGATATGATTCGGGCCTTTCCTTTGCACGTCGGATAAACTTCGAGTCGGCTCGTGAAAAGATCCGTAAAAGAATTTGTTTCTGAGATTTGAAGATTATTTGAATTTCGTTTTTAAATGTTTTCTTAGTTTTCTATTGGCCGAAAAAAAACATTTCGCATCAAGGTGGGAAGTTTCCCGAGTTTTGTTTTGGATTCGCTTTTGCGTGTGTGTTAAGCAAAGTTTTTAAATTCGAGTCTTTTTAACAAAAACCAACGAGACAGTGCTTAGCATTTGAAATTTTAAATCTAGATCTTGTTTTGTTCACTACAATGCTGACTCACCGCTTTAAACTTACCTCATGCTGCTAGATTCACAGTTCCATCACAATAATTAAATGAAATTATAAAATATTCATTGATCGATCAGTCAGCCTTCGGTTGGGGCCTTTGCACTAGACTGATATAGAAACGCGGAAGAAGAGATGGAGATATAAGTTAAGGAATCATGTATAGATGTTTATTGACAAAGAAAAAAATATGTTCATTCTGAAAAAAAAAATATATTTTATCAAAAATATGTTAGAAAATATGGCTTAAAGAAATGAAATATATTCTTTATAAGATAATTTACTTGAATGGTTATTTCATATAACATAAAAAGGCGTTCTTAAGTGTTATTTACAAATAACAAAGCGCATGAATCTAGTAACCAAAACATTTGCACTATTTTGCATTGCGCAGTGATATAGTTAGTAGCCAAATTTATAGTTTATAATTTTAATCATGAGCAAAAAGAAAGTTATGAATTTAAATTAAAAGAAATTTGTATTCAGAGTAACATGGAAATCGATCAGCAGAAAGGCAGTTTGAAGTTTCAGAAAAGGTTGTCAAAGGAAGGAGAAAACAGACAGATCAGCTTAAAGAAATAGCGAAATCAAAGAGACCAGCAAGGTATTCACTATCTCCATATCAAAATATAGAAGAAGAATTGTATGAATGGGTTGCGGACATAAGAAATAACGATGTTATGGTAACAATAACAATAATATGCGATAAATATGAAAAATACCCTATTTATATTATTCGGACAATTGTCCTAATCTTTATTGCCTTATTTATCACAACGTTTCGGACTTCTTCAGGCGATTGGAAGATCGAACTGAACCCTTTATCTCGCTCGCTAGGTTAGACTATTCTAGTTCCATGTCCTATGGATAATATAAATAGTGTACATAATACATCATCTCATAAATATAGACAGAAACTGAAAGGCCGAAACGTTGTAATAAAAATGGCGACAGACATCAAGACAATAGTGCGAATAATGTAAATAGTGTAAATAATACCTCATCTGAGAAATATTGACAGATAATGAAAGGCCGAAACGTTGTAATAAATATGGCAATAAAGATGAGGAGAATAGTGCGAATAATGTAAATAATGTACATCATACCTCATCTCAGAAATATAGACTGACACTAAAAGGCCGAAACGTTGTGATAAATATGGCGACAAAGATGAGGATAATAGTGCGAATAACGTAAATAATGTACATAATACATCATCTCAGAAATATAGACAGAAACTGAAAGGCCGTAACGTTGTGATGAATATGGCAACAAAAATGACGATAATAGTCCGAATAATGTAAATAGTGTACATAATACCTCATCTCAGAAATATAGACAGAAACTAAAAAACCGAAACCCTGTAATAAATATGGCGACAAAAGATGTGGACAATAGTCCGAATGATGTAAATAGTGTACATAATACCTCATCTCAGAAATATAGGCAGATAATGAAAGGCCGAAACGTTGTAATAAATATGACGACACAGTTGAGGAAATTAGTTCGAATAATGTAAATAGTGTACATAATACCTCATCCCAGAAATATTGACAGATAATGAACGGCCGAAACGTTGTAATAAAAATGGCGACATAGATCAGGCCAATAGTGCGAATAATGTAAATAGTGTACATAATACCTCATCTCAAAAGTATAGACAGATAATGAAAGGTCGAAACTTTGTAATAAATATGGCGACAGAGATCAGGACGATAGTGCGAATAATGTAAATAATGCACATAATAGCTCATCTCAGAAATATAGACAGATAATTAAAGGCCGAAACGTTGTAATAAATATGGCGACAAAGATGAGGAATTTATTTCGAATAATGTAAATAGTGTACATAATACCTCATCTCAGAAATATAGACAGACACTGAAAGGCCGAAACTTTGTAATAAATATGACGACAAAGATGTGGAAAATAGTTCGAATTATGTAAATAGTGTACATAATACCTCATCTCAGAATTATAGACAGATAATGAACGGCCGAAACGTGGTAATAAATATGGCGACATAGATCAGGACAATAGTGTGAATAATGTAAATAGTGTACATAATACCTCATCTCAGAAATATAGACAGCTACTGAAAGGCCAAACGTGGTAATAAATATGGCGACATAGATCCGGACAATAGTGTGAATAATGTAAATAGTGTACATAATATCTCATCTCAGAAATATAGACAGATACTAAAGGGCTGAAACGTTGTAATAAATATGGCGACATAGATCCGGACAATAGTGTGAATAATGTAAATAGTGTACATAATATCTCATCTCAGAAATATAGACAGATACTAAAGGGCTGAAACGTTGTAATAAATATGGCGACATAGATCCGGACAATAGTGTGAATAATGTAAATAGTGTACATAATATCTCATCTCAGAAATATAGACAGATACTAAAGGGCTAAAACGTTGTAATAAATATGGCGACATAGATCCGGACAATAGTGTGAATAATGTAAATAGTGTACATAATATCTCATCTCAGAAATATAGACAGATACTAAAGGGCTGAAACGTTGTAATAAATATGGCGACATAGATCCGGACAATAGTGTGAATAATGTAAATAGTGTACATAATATCTCATCTCAGAAATATAGACAGATACTAAAGGGCTGAAACGTTGTAATAAATATGGCGACATAGATCCGGACAATAGTGTGAATAATGTAAATAGTGTACATAATATCTCATCTCAGAAATATAGACAGATACTAAAGGGCTGAAACGTTGTAATAAATATGGCGACATAGATCCGGACAATAGTGTGAATAATGTAAATAGTGTACATAATATCTCATCTCAGAAATATAGACAGATAATGAAAATACCAGTACAATATTTACTTCCTTTTGTTTACGTGATGATTGACGAAATGTATCTTAACTGCAAAAGTGTATTAATAATTGTGAGTTTTAATATAAAGGTAGATATCTGATAATTCTTACTGTGTCACTCCCCGGATTATAGTGCGATGTATTTGCGAGTCAACAGTAAATCATCAATTATTAAGCCATAAAGTAGGGGTGTGACCTATCCGGTGGGGCGACCTGTCCATGTATAAATATGGTATATCCTGTGGGTGTTATATATTCTAAGACCGCTTTCCTCATTGGGTGTACCAGATATTTCAACTGTTTCTTTCTCATAGTCAGTATAGTTGTCCTTTTTGTTGCTAATTTTTTAAAATTTCTTCGTTGCTAACATATTCAGTGGATGGTATTCTCAGTATCCTTCTGTAGAGCGACATTTCTGTTGCTTCGTAAAAAAATAAATGAAGAAATAGAAGAAGAATAAAATTAAAATAAGCAAAAGAAAAAGGGCGAAGTAGAGAATGAAAGAAAGAGAAAATGTGAGAAGAAATGTCTGACTGTGACAAAAAGAAGCAAAGAAAGGGGGTTTTCTAAAAAAGAAGAAAAAGATGGGAGGATGAAGAAAAACAGGGAAAAAGAAAAAAGATCGGGAAATTATGAAGGAATGAGTTGAAGCAAAAACGGAAGTGGAACGAAAGAGAAGATAGAAAGAAGTCCAGAACGAAAGAATGAAAGCAGCAGAAAACGAGAGAGAGAAAGAAAAAGATTAGAAAAAGTATGAAGGAATGAGTTGAAGAAAAAACGAAATGAAGTTGAAAGGAAAAGAAGAAAGAATGAAGTACAGTACGAAAGACAGAAAGAAATACAGAACGAAAGATTGAGAAGCAGAGAACGAAAGAAAGAAAAAGATTAGAAAACTGATGAAGGAATGAGTTGAGGAAAAAACGAAATGAAGTTGAAAGGAAAGAAGAAAGAATGAAGTACACTACGAAAGAAAGAAAGAAGTACAGAACGAAAGACTGAGGAGAGAACGAAAGAAAGAAAAAGATTAGAAAACTGATGAAGGAATGAGTTGAAGAATAAACGAAATGAAGTTGAAAGGAAAAGAAGAATGAATGAAGTACAGTACGAAAGAAAGCAAGATGTACAGAATGAAAGAAAAAAAAAAGGGAATTCCGGTAAAAATAAAATAAATTGAGAAGCCTTAAGAAATGGAAGAAGGAGGAGGAAATATCAGAGGAACTTGAGAAATGAGAAAGAAAAGGGAATGGAGAGAAAGATAGCAAGAAGAATAGAAAATGGAGAAAAAGGAGGAAATAGTTTCAACGAAGAGGAAAAAGAAAAAAATAATCGATAACGACTGTGAAATATTTATAGTGGGGTCCATTAAATTTGGGAAGCTATCAAGTCCTCCTTTTGTGACCGCCGGGCAAAGTGTCGATTATATAGAATGGAATCTTTTGCTGACTATTAAAAAAACAAAACAAAAAAAAAAAACTGGACACAGATTTTTAAATATTAATATTCCAGTAAAATTGGCAGTTGTCCTGCCCGAAGCTATTCACTATTCCATAACGAAAAAAACGTAAACTCAAAAAAACAAAAATGATCACTTCACTTTCTGTGCGTTACTCAATGGTAATGAATTCAAATTTAGCTACTTTAAGAGATAGACATTCCGTTGGATGTCTTACTCCATTTTTTTTTCCTTAAGAAATACCAGATGATCACAATTTTCTTTCTCTTTTTGTCAAAGGCGGGAATATCATTTGCCTACGTTGTTTTTTTTTTCTTATAGTTTAGCGGTTTTCCTCAACAGTCACGTGATATCTCTAAGCGCGGGATTTGATAATCTTTTAGAAATAGCGTTAATCTCTTTAGCGAATTGTTTTTTTTTCGTTTTCTTTTAATATATTTCCAAATTTCAGTTTTATCAGCACATGCTTTAACTGATAATAATGCATGAGATGATCATATCACGCAGTAATCAAAATGTCCATTGGCTTCTGACAAGGATTATACGAAAATAAATTGAAAAACGAGATACGCTGCTCTAATCACAAATGAACTTCAGTGTGACGCCATCAAACTTTACCGCTATCTTTGAATTTGCGTTAAATCTAGTGTGGCACAAGGCAGTAATAGCGAGTTTTAAAATCTCTAAGTTAATAATTTCATTCCGGTTTATCTGGCAAAAATGGATGTCGTAAGAGGATTGACATCACTGTCCTGTTTCGAAAATTCCGCTAATCTTTAAAAACTAGCTAGTGCCTTATAGAATGGTAAAAATTGTTAGTGTGCATATATATATATATATATATATATATATATATATATATATATATATATATGTACAAGGTAACCAAAAAAGTTCTGTCCGTTTTTTGATTAGTCATTGAATGAAGTTGAAATATATACGAAATGCGTGTAGCAATTGTTTTCAAATTCGGACAGCCGGAAGTAGGAACATCAGACGTTACAAAAAACACGCGCACCGTGCCCGGCCATCAGTTATAAGTCGGACAGCTGTGAGAAGGATGGAAGTGTCTAGAGATCTCGTTCGGGGCTGTTTGCTTTACGACTTCAAAGTGGGCTTATCAGCAGCTGCATCAAGTCGCCGCATATGTCAAGCGTTTGGGGATAGTGCTGTGGATGAACGTACTGCAAGGCGTTGGTTTCAAAAATTCAAGTCGGGAGATTTGTTTTTCCATGATGAGCCTCGCAGTGGACGACCACAGGTCTTGAATGACGAAGTCCTGAAGGCGGCCATTGAAGAGGACAGTAGTCTAACGTGTGGTGAACTTGCAAGACAGTTCAACGTTTCCGATGAAACAGTTAGACTTCATCTGCACCGCCTAGGTAAGACGTACAAACTGAACAAGTGGGTTCCGCAAACGCTGTTGGAGGTCCACAAGGGACAACGAGTGGCAGCCTGCATATCGCTACTTTCTCGCCACCGTACCGCATCCTTATTCAATCGAGTGCTTACCAGTGATGAAGAGTGGGTTCTGTACGAAACTTCCAAGCGTTCCACACATTGGTTGTCTCCTCAGGATGCTGTCCCTCACACCGCAAGACCGCCTATGCACCCACGCAAGATTATGCTTTGTGTCTGGTGGACAGGTCGTCAAGTGATTCATTACGAACTGCTACCAACGGGCCAAACGGTCACTGGAGACCTATACTCGCAGCAATTGAAACGTGTGCAACAGGCATTGCGCCAGAAGGAGCCGGCACTAGTGAATCGCAAAGGTTTGCTTTTCCTCCATGACAACGCCAGGCCGCATGTCGCGCGAGTGGTCAGGGATACAATACAGCAACTTGGGTGGGAGACTTTGTGCCATCCACCTTATTCACCTGACCTTGCGCCATCCGATTACCACCTCTTCCACTTCCTGGATAATCATCTTCGTGGGGAATCCTTCACCAATGAAGCAGACTTACGGACTTCTTTGCGTCAACCCCCCCTCCCCGAGTTCTATCGCAAGGGCATTGAAAAGCTGGAGACATGTTGGCAGAAGGTGCTGGATGCCGATGGCGATTACTTCGAAGACTAAATATAAGTTGCACATACTGTGAAGCGTTTTCGTTTTTCCTTTAAAAACGGACACAACTATTTGGTTACCATGTATATATATATATATATATATATATATATATATATATATATATATATATATATATATATGTTATAACAATTGTGTATATATATATTTATACATGCACACAATAGCAATTTTGTGTTCTTATATATATATATATATATATATATATATATATATATATATTTAAAGACATTTAAAATATGTTTAACGTTCTTTTTATAGATACAAGTATTTAAGAAAAAGCTCTGTTTTATAATAAACAGTATTAAATAACATTTACCGGCCTGAATGCCCGAGAAATCTATTATAAAACAGAGCGTTTGCTTAAATACTTGTATCTATAAAAAGAACGTTAAACATATTATAAATGTCTTTAAATAAATTGTCGGACTATGTCCAATTCAAAAATATATGACGTCATTTGTTTACATTTGATACGCTAAGAGCAGATATGAATAGAAGAGATTCATGGAAGATTTAAGTTTAAAGATAGTAAAATCGACCTTGCTATCCAGACGCTTCTCTGTGGCCGAACGGTTAAGGCACGTCACGCGAAATGATGGTTCCGTATAGGATACAGGTTCGATTCTATGAAAATTTCTCGGACATTCAGGCCGGTAAATGTTATTTAATACTGTTTATTATAAAACAGAGCATTTGCTTAAATACTTGTATCTATAAAAAGAACGTTAAACATATTATAAATGTCTTTAAATAAATTGTCGGACTGTGTCCAATTCAAATATATATATATATATATATATGGTGTCCATAAAGTCTATGTGCAATTTAAATTACTTGTAGCTTTAAATTGCACATGGACTTTATGGACACCTTGTGTATATATATATATATATATATATATATATATATATATATATATATATATATATATATATATATATATATATGTGTGTGTGTGTGCGTGTATATATAGACACACATAAATGTACATATCCTTTTCTCTTTCACCCCTATCTGCTTTCGCTCCAAATCTTCTGTAACCTCTTGCCTTGATCTATCCACTATCCTTCACCACATCCTTTCCTCTAACACTCCTATCTGCTCTCGCTCCAAATTTTCTGTAACCCCTTGCGTGCTAGTGGCTTCCCGCCTTGCTTGGTGTGAAAAGCTTAAAAAAATATATATGAGAACGTGAACATCAGATGGTACGTAAGCAGTAGACAGTGATATATTCTATATATGTCTAATAATGTAAAAAGGAATGTCTCAGATGAAGTTTAAAAAAAGAAAGTATTTCTGGTATGCATTGTTATTTCTAACCACTTTGAGGAACATCACCTGCAGTTTTGTTACCAAGAGTTGTAATGCATTTCTCGACGAAGAGGTTAAAAATAACAGCAGCTTCGTCTATTAACAAGGCCCCTTTTAAGCCAGAACGCACAATCACATTTTAAGCAGGTGGTGGGAAAATAAGAAGATGAATCAAACAAATTTCACTTGCAGCCAACAGCAATGATTGAACCACTATCGGGAGAGTCCATCGCTAGTAACTTTCTACACCTGCAAATGCCAGCAAGAAGCATTTCCCTAATATCTCTCAGTTAAAAAAACAAAACATATTTTAGTTTGCATGCCGCATGTTCATAAGCAACAGTCACATTTATAAGGAGTTCGATCCTGAAGGTTTGGTTTGGGTTGCAGCATATCAACACCTCAATGGGTTATTTAATGCCGACAAGATTTCTTATTGCTGGTAATATTTTTTATCTATCTATCTATCTATCTATCTATCTATCTATCTATCTATCTATCTATCTATCTCAGTCTGTTCATATCTATCTATCTATCTATCTATCTATCTATCTATCTATCTATCTATCTATCTATCTATCTATCTATCTCAGTCTGTTCATATCTATCTATCTATCTATCTATCTATCTATCTATCTATCTATCTATCTCAGTCTGTTCATATCTATCTATCTATCTATCTATCTATCTATCTATCTATCTATCTCAGTCTGTTCATATCTATCTATCTATCTATCTATCTATCTATCTATCTATCTATCTATCTATCTATCTCAGTCTGTTCATATCTATCTATCTATCTATCTATCTATCTATCTATCTATCTATCTATCTATCTCAGTCTGTTCATATCTATCTATCTATCTATCTATCTATCTATCTATCTATCTATCTATCTATCTATCTCAGTCTGTTGATATCTATCTATCTATCTAACTATCTATCTATCTATCTATCTCAGTCTGTTGATATCTATCTATCTATCTAACTATCTATCTCAGTATATATTGGTTTGTTTTGTTTTACGGTATATCAACCTCGCTGGGTTATTTAATGCTGACAAGATTTTTTATTGCTGGTAATATTATCTATCTATCTATCTATCTATCTATCTATCTATCTATCTATCTATCTATCTATCTATCTATCTATGTCAATATATATTGGTTTGGTTTGTTTTACGACATATCGACCTCAATGGATTATTTAATGCCAACAAGATTTTTATTGCTGTCAATAATTTTTTTCCGTCAAAAATGTATTGCTGGTAATCATTTTTTTTACAAAAATGTATTGCTGGTATTAAAATTTATTTTTACACTTTCATAGTGATTTGAGACCTGTTTGTGGGTTAACTATTTGCTCATGGCTGGGACCCTAACAGGCGCTACCACCCCGGGTCTGGAAACACCAGCAATTAAAAGGTGGTTTCACGCTCTTCAAAACATTTTGATCCCAGACATGCTGTTGGATGTACTTTATCGTCTTACCCAGGACGAGATCCTGTAGGTTTTACCCATGTAATTTTAAGGTCGAATAAGATAAACTTAGTAACAAAGATCGCCACGAGTACAAACAGGAAATGAGAGCCCAAATCTTTTGCTCTGCGCGTTTACAAGGACAGAGGAAAAGAGATGTGAACTGATGACGTACGCATTACATACCAGGTCCCAAGAGAGTTTTCTAATGAAAATCAGAGTTCTTGATTTCCCTTTCGAGATCAGGTTACTTATGATGAGTGGCCTTATGCTGATGACATATACTGTTGTGCAAATTAATTGAAACAACCGCTGTAGTTCCCTTTCATTCACCATACGGTCGGTTTTAGACCCACTGGAGTGACAGGGTGTAATCGATTTCTATTTTCCCTCAGTTTATGTCATTTGCAGTGGTGTGCAGTAATATGAACCTATTTTCGGTGTTTACGATGAAATTTATTTGGCCTTGAAAAATATGCGTCATCCGTAATTGCACCAGATTTTCATCTCGCCCAGACACTATTGTCTCGACTGTTGATTAGTTGTCCTATGGCAAATTGTAACGCTGCACGAACACACTGGCAAGCCTTACCTTGTGTCAATTTGCAAGGAAGGACATTGTGGAATGGATACTAATACGTACACTGGGTTATGTTTCACTGTAGAAATACGAAAAAGGTAAATAATAACTGAATTATTCGACTTGTTTCAATTAATTTGCAAAGGGTGTAGGTATTGATATTCGGTACAACAATGATCTTAAACAACAGAATACACTTTGTTTACCTTTGCCTTCAAAGTAGTAGCACTTAAGACAATTCTTTCCACAGCAGAAACTGATCTGAAAATAGAATGAGAGTATTAATGAATTATACTCTTGATGCATCATAACAATTAAGAACGTTGAATTATTAATTTCTAATCAATATCTGTATATATTTCTGAGATGAGTTATTGTCACTATTTATACTATTCACATCGTTCGGACATTTGACCTCATATTTATTGCCATATTCACGATCTTTCGGCCGTTGTTCTCTAGGGCCTTCTTCAGGTCATATACGTTGGGATTAACTGAAACTCAAATATCCAAAAATCCATCGCACGTGGAACTGGAACAATCTACCCCCGTGGACTAAATAAAGTGTTCGGTTGGAAATTACCAAATATATCACATGAAGAAGGCCGGAGCTTACAACGGCCGAAACATGATTTTTATGGCAATACAGATGAAAAAAAAATGTCCGAACAATGTAAATAGTGTAAATTCAAAGCAACTTAAAAATCTCACTGCATAGATAAGTTTTAACAAACGTATTGTCAGAGAAAATGAAAGTTGCCTGTATCTTTTCCAAGATAGAAATTCTTTCGTCTGTTACGACAGTGCCAAGATAGAAATTCTTTCGTCTGTTACGACAGTGCCAAGATAGAAATTCTCTCGTCTGTTACGACAGTGCCAAGATAGATTTTCTCTCGTCTGTTACGAGAGTGCCAAGATAGATTTTCTCTCGTCTGTTACGACAGTGCCAAGATAGATTTTCTCTCGTCTGTTACGACAGTGCCAAGATAGAAATTCTCTCGTCTGTTACGACAGTGCCAAGATAGATTTTCTCTCGTCTGTTACGACAGTGCCAAGATAGATTTTCTCTCGTCTGTTACGACAGTGCCAAGATAGAAATTCGTTCGTCTGTTACGACAGTGCCAAGATAGAAATTCTCTCGTTTGTTACGACAGTGCCAAGGTAGATTTTCTCTCATCTGTTACAACAGTGCCAAGATAGATTTTCTGTCGTCTGTTACGACAGTGTCAAGATAGATATTCTCTCGTCTATTACAATAGTGCCAAAACAGATTTTCTTTCGACTGTTATGATAGTGTTAAGATAGATTTTCTGTTGTCTGTTACGACAGTACACGGATAGATTTTCTCTCGTCTGTTACAACATCGCCCAGATAAACCTTCAATGAGGCGAGTCAGATTTTTTTTTAAATGCCAGATAAACTGTTGAATTGAAATACAGTTCAGTTCGAATGACTTCGGCGATGTTAATCTTTTACAAATTTGTCCTAATTGCCATCCCATAAGTGGATGTTTTTAATTTTACTTTCTACAGATGAAACTATTTTGGAATCATTTTCACAGTGAATTAATATATATATTTTAGCAAGGTTTCTGAAGGAACGAGGAAAATTCCAAGCGTTCTTCAAAAACGGTTTTGTAAAAGATTTCGGCACCCTCACATGAACTGAATCACATGCTGTATTTTAAAGCAGAAAAATGTATCTAATGAAAATTTATTAGATATTTTTACTTTCAAGAAATTAATGCACATTGTTCATATCTGTCGGCTTCCTGTTGCTTTAATAATGGCTTACATAAATCTGGGATGGGATATATACAATTTTTTCACTATCTTCACATGTAAAAGTTACGATTCCTTGTGGTTGGTCTTACATAAGACAGGCTCCCGAGTATTCTGATGAATTCTGCTCATTAATTTTGTGAACATCTATTCCATGTTTTCGTCAAGGTTCTAATCTTGCCAATCCTTCAATGCGATGACACATTCATCCACCCGTCACTGTTTGTCGCAAGCAATCTGTGATATGTAGCTCTGTAATGCTAAAAAGTATCACCTTCATCCAAGTCTGGTAACAAATGTTCCTTCAGCACCATGATGTATTTGGAACTATTCAGACTATTGTCAGATTTAACAAGTTTTCTTCAACCATATGTTTCTATACAGCCCTAAATTATCCCACTCTTACCCACAAAATTTTAATATTTTCGTTGTGCAACGCGGGGTATAACACTTTCCTCTCGTCTCTCTGATGATTTCCCAATTATTAGAAAGCAGCTTCGTTGCATAGATGAATGTGATCTTGTGTCAACTGACTGCATTTCCACATGTCATATAATTTTGCCCAAATGAATATCGCCTTCAAAGATTTCTTGTTTAAAGCTGCTTTCTCCTTTGAAATAAATTTCTTCAGTTCATTATTTGAGAGTTTGGTTTGGTTAGGTTTGTTTTACGGCATATCAACCTCAATGGGTTATTTAATGCCGACGAGATTTTTATTGCTGGTAATATTTTTTATCTATCTATCTATCTATCTATCTATCTATCTATCTATCTATCTATCTATCTATCTATCTATCTATCTATCTATTTATTTATCTATCTATTGGTTTGGTTTATTTTGTTTTACGGCATATCAATCTCAATCTCTCTCTCAGTCTATTCATATCTATCTATCTATCTATCTATCTATCTATCTATCTATCAGTATGTTCATATCTATCTATCTATGTATCTATCTATCTATCAGTATGTTCATATCTATCTATCTATCAGTCTGTTCATATCTATCTATCTATCTATCTATCTATCTATCTATCTCTCAGTCTGTTCATATCTGTCTATCTATCTATCTATCTATCTATCTATCTATCTATCTATCTATCTATCTATCTATCAGTCTGTTCATATCTATCTATCTATCTATCTATCTATCTATCTATCTATCTATCTCTCAGTCGGTTCATATCTATCTATCTATCTATCTATCTATCTATCTATCTATCTATCTATCTATCTATCTATCTATCTCAGTATATATTAGTTTATTTTGTTTTACGGCATATCAACCTCAATGGGTTACTTAATGCCGACAAGATTTTTCATTGCTGGTAATATTTTTTCCAAATATGTATTTATGATAACATTTTTCCTTTAAAAATATAATGCTGGAAATAATTTTTTCTTCAAAAATTTATTTCTGGAATTAAAACCTATTTTACACTTTCATGATATTTTGACCCCTTTTGTGAGGTTAAGTATTTTCCATAGTTGAGACCGTAACAGGTGCTACCACCCCGGGTCAGAATGAACACCAGCAGTTAAGAGGTGTTTCCACGACCCTCAAAACCTCCTGATCAGAAGCCTTGCTTTTGGACGTAGTTTATCGTCTTACCCAGGACGAGGATATACTTTATCGTTTTAAAAAGGACGCCTCCTTTTGGAGGGTCTTATCCTACTGCAGAGGAGCAGTCGGCGTATTCTGAAGACCCAGCAGACAGGGCGGCTTATTTGAACGATGACATAGTGTTATCGACACTAAATTGAACAAGATGCACTCAGCCATCACTTGTTTACCAGTTTTCATTCACTGAGCTTTTTTGATGGTGTCATCAGGCTCTACGTTATCATATGGTGAAGCTTTTGAAGGCGACTGTAGTTTGGACAATTCAAAACACTGTGTTTTGAGAATTATAAAGTGCCGTTAATTTAATAGTTCCATAGTGATTGCTCGCTTAGTTCATATTCTTGGCCATATTCAGTTTCTTCATTTATGTGTGTGTGTGTGTGTGTGTGTGTGTGTGTGTGTGTGTGTGTGTGTGTGTTTGAGGGAGGGGCTGCTGCAGGGTTGAGATCCCCGGGAGCAGGCATCCATCAGTTATTTTTTATATAAAAAGTTGTATGGATAAGAGTTTTTGACGGCGGATTTCACGCTTCTGCGATAATCGCACAAACAGATAAGTACCTCGCATATAATATATATATATATATATATATATATATATATATATATATATATATATATATGTGTGTGTGTATGTGTGTGGGTATATATATGTATGTGTGTGGTATATATATATGTGTGTCTGTTTATGTATATATATGTGTGTGTATGTATATATATGTGTGCATGTATGTGAGTGTGTATATATATATATGTATGTATATATATATATATATATATATATATTTGCGCGTGTATATGTATATCTATATGCTTGTGTGTGTGTTTGTGTGTGTGTGTGTGTGTGTGGCTGCCGCAGGGTTGGGATCTCTGGGACTAGGAATGCTTCAGTTATTTTTTTGTGTTCGAAGAGAGAGATAGAAATTTCTTTCTTTCTACCCGAAGGCAGCTTGTATTCACTTCCCGCCCTAACAGGATGAGAGACAAACTCATTTTAATGTAGGGAGCCCAGCTCCCACAACTGACGGTTGAGCTGGCATCGGTATTACCATCGATCTCTGCCCTCAATGCTGTAGGTACTACCATGGGCAGCTGTTCCCCCGGAACCGGTCACCGCGCAATAATATGTTCCATCCGCACTGTCTGCGCACACAGAGAAACAATTGAGATCCGCTCTGTACAAAGACAAAGACACAATCAAAATATAAAATAGACAGATACTATACTTTGATCCTATCCTCATGGCCACAAAGTGAAGAAAAACGTTACTCGCTTCGCAATATCTACTCGGTCAAAGTATGCTGAATGCTAATATTACATATACCATTGCCAAACTTTTGGAATCTGCGCTTATAGGATTTTACTCCAATCAAGGCGGAAATACCATTAATACGCCGGGGGAGGGGGGTTAAATGGCGTGAAAGTGAAAGAGAAAACTGTATGTCGGGAGGATTCAGGAAAGTTCAAACGATGAACGGGATTCAAAAAGACAGAAGATGGCGATTGACGTTGCATGTAGAAGTGGCAGTCGCATTTAGCTACTTCAACAATAAAAATTGTGGGACCAACTTGCCAATCTAGTAGCAGCTGCCATGAAATTATTTGTAGAAAAGACATTACGTTGGTGAGAAAGGAACCTAGAATTATATATATATATATATATATATATATATATATATATATATATATATATATATATATATATATATATATATATATATATATATATATATATATATATATATTTAATGAAATGGAGATAGTCCGACAATTATTTTAAGGCAATTTTATGTTTATACATTCTTTTTATAGATACAAATAGTTAAGTAAATGCTGTTTTTTTTAGTTTTTTTATAATAAACAGTATTAATCAACATTTACCGGCTTGAATGTCCGAGAAATTTTCATAGAAAATATGCGTCCTCCGACAGGAATCGAACCTGTATCCTATACGGAACCGTCATATAGCCTGATGTGCCTTAACCGATTCGGTTTGCCCATTTCATAATGTGTGACGTCATTTGTTTGCATTTGGATACGCGATGAGCAAATATGAATGTACATGAGAGAATCATGGAAGAGTGAAGTTTAAAGACAGTAAATTCGACCTTGCTCATCGAACGATCCTCTGTGGTTCGATCGGTTAAGGCACGTCAGGCTAAATGAGAGTTCCGAATAGGATACAGGTTCGATTCCTGTCGGAGGACGAATATTTTCTATGAAAATTTCTCGGACATTCAGGCCGGTAAATGTTGTTTAATACTGTTTATTATAAACAGAGCATTTACGTAAATATTTGTATCTATAAAAAGAATGTATAAACATAAAAATGTCTTTATATATATATATGTGTGTGTGCATTACAGATGCTTGTTTGGAATTCCCTAAGAATCTCGGGATGTACAGCAGGAACACCAGACCAGATATGGAAACAGTATTCAATGCCGGGACGAATGGCAGATTTTTAAGTGTGCAAGATGGAGTCTGACGTGAAAAAAATTCTGGTACGACACATAATCAATCACTCCTTGCAGTAGATGCAGCTATTGATTCTATGTAATCGATCATTTTAAATTCACTGAAACTCGTTTATTGATATAATTCTCTGTAATAGAGGGGGAAATGAAACACATGGTCAGGGTGTTGTATTTCTATTTCTTTCCGGTGTATTTGTTAAGGGTAACTACACTAGAGATGTGATTAACTAATTAGTCTGGCAAAGCCATTGCTAGTTAGTGCCATATTCGACAGTTGCTATCAGCCCGGGAATTATGAGAGTAGCGTCGATAATAAAAGGAAAATAACGATCGGCTAAGCGATAAAAATGAGAAAAGATCTGGAATTAACATCTGTTCTCGACTTTTCGTTCTTCAGTGAGAGGAACATTTAGCCATCTGGGTTCGATAGACCGTTTCTGATAGGGCCGGAATTATAAAGCGAGTATTAATTAATGGCATCCTTTATCGACCAGAAACGGTAGAGAAAAAAAAAAAGAGGCAGAAAAAAAAAAAAAAAAAAATGGCAGAAAAAAATTTTTTTTTTTCAAGCTTCTGATGTGGGAGAACAGAGCAAAAACAAAAACAACAGAAGTAAAGGAATCAACAACAACAAAAACAACAACGACAACAACAACAATAATAATAATAATAATAATAATAATAATAATAATAATAGTAATAATATTTTTGCACGTATAGGAATAAATAAATAAATAAATAAAAACATTAACTATAGCAATAATAATAATGTTATAATCCTCCATGTCCCCCCTCTCCCTTCGTTAGTTACTTTATTAGTTTGAACGACCGTTACGCCCTGTCGCCGCTTCTGTTCTGTCTACTGTTAATCTACCTTTAGCATGAACTAAATAGTAATAAGTACGGATACAAAGTAATAAAGATAAAGTATTTAATACCTATTCTGCGTGGATGTCATCAAAGTCTTTGCCAAAGACGACAGGGAGTTGAAGGTTCTCCTCAATATTATAAAATATTTCAGTGACGACATAGGTATGGATTTCGGATTAGATAAATGTGTAAAAGTAACATTCAAGAAAGGAGGAATTAGAGAAACACACTCTATAGATCTAGAATTCGTCAAGGTGATTAGGAAACTGGAACTAAAAGAAGCGTATAAATACCTCGGGATTAGCGTAGGTGGTGGAGTACAGCATATCCAAATGAAGGAGGAAGTAAGAAAAGAATATTACAGTTCAATACCAAGAAACACAATACACAAACAGAATACTAGCCATAAACACTTCATCTGTCCCCGTGGTGCAATACACTTTCAACAACACTATTTACATTATTCGGACTATTGTCCTCATCTTTGTCGCCATATTTATCACAAAGTTTCGGCCGTTGTACGCTCTGGCCTTCTTCAGGTGGGTGGAATGTCGAACTGAAGCCTTTATTTCGCTCACTGGGGTAGACTGTTCTAGTTCCACGTGCAATGTTTAATGGATGTCAGTTATCAGTTATCTCCTGTTAATTTCCCTCTCCAAGTTCTCCACTGTCTTAACCAGGTATTGAACTCACACTGTTTGGATCCTATCATTGGATCTAACCAACGTCTTTATCCACTGTGCCATGTGTCAATGAGCTAAATAAAAAGGTTCAGTTCGACATTTTAACCACCTGAAGAAGGCCGGAGCGTACAACGCCCGAAACATTGTGATAAATATGGCGACAAAGATGAGGACAATAGTCCGAATAATGTAAATAATGTACATAATACCTCATCTCAGAAATATAGACAGATACTGAAAGGCCGAAACGTTGTAATAAGTATGGCGACAAAGATGAGTACAATAGTCCGAATAATGTAAATAGTGTACATAATACCTCATCTCAGAAATATAGACAGATACTGAAAGGCCGAAACGTTGTAATAAGTATGGCGACAAAGATGAGTACAATAGTCCGAATAATGTAAATAATGTACATAATACCTCATCTCAGAAATATAGACAGATACTGAAAGGCCGAAACGTTGTAATAAGAATGGCGACAAAGATAAGGACAATAGTCCGAATAATGTAAATAATGTACATAATACCTCATCTCAGAAATATAGACAGATACTGAAAGGCCGAAACATTGTAATAAGAATGGCGACAAAGATAAGGACAATAGTCCGAATAATGTAAATAATGTACATAATACCTCATCTCAGATATATAGACAGATACTGAAAGGCCGAAACGTTGTAATAAGAATGGCGACAAAGATAAGGACAATAGTCCGAATAATGTAAATAATGTACATAATACCTCATCTCAGAAAGATAGACAGATACTGAAAGGCCGAAACGTTGTAATAAGTATGGCGACAAAGATGAGTACAATAGTCCGAATAATGTAAATAATGTACATAATACCTCATCTCAGAAACAAAGACAGATACTGAAAGGCCGAAACGTTGTAATAAGTATGGCGACAAAGATGAGTACAATAGTCCGAATAATGAAAATAGTGTACATAATACCTCATCTCAGAAATATAGAGAGATACTGAAAGGCCGAAACGTTGTAATACGTATGGCGACAAAGATGAGTACAATAGTCCGAATAATGTAAATAATGTACACAATACCTCATCTCAGAAATATAGACAGATACTGAAAGGCCAAAACGTTGTAATAAGTATGTCGACAAAGATGAGTACAATAGTCCGAATAATGTAAATAATGTACATAATACCTCATCTCAGAAAGATAGACAGATACTGAAAGGCCGAAACGTTGTAATAAGAATGGCGACAAAGATAAGGACAATAGTCCGAATAATGTAAATAATGTACATAATACCTCATCTCAGAAATATAGACAGATACTGAAAGGCCGAAACATTGTAATAAGAATGGCGACAAAGATAAGGACAATAGTCCGAATAATGTAAATAATGTACATAATACCTCATCTCAGATATATAGACAGATACTGAAAGGCCGAAACGTTGTAATAAGAATGGCGAGAAAGATAAGGACAATAGTCCGAATAATGTAAATAATGTACATAATACCTCATCTCAGAAAGATAGACAGATACTGAAAGGCCGAAACGTTGTAATAAGTATGGCGACAAAGATGAGTACAATAGTCCGAATAATGTAAATAATGTACATAATACCTCATCTCAGAAACAAAGACAGATACTGAAAGGCCGAAACGTTGTAATAAGTATGGCGACAAAGATGAGTACAATAGTCCGAATAATGAAAATAGTGTACATAATACCTCATCTCAGAAATATAGACAGATACTGAAAGGCCGAAACGTTGTAATACGTATGGCGACAAAGATGAGTACAATAGTCCGAATAATGTAAATAATGTACACAATACCTCATCTCAGAAATATAGACAGATACTGAAAGGCCGAAACGTTGTAATAAGTATGTCGACAAAGATGAGTACAATAGTCCGAATAATGTAAATAATGTACATAATACCTCATCTCAGAAAGATAGACAGATACTGAAAGGCCGAAACGTTGTAATAAGAATGGCGACAAAGATAAGGACAATAGTCCGAATAATGTAAATAATGTACATAATACCTCATCTCAGAAATATAGACAGATACTGAAAGGCCGAAACGTTCTAATAAGTATGGCTACAAAGATGAGTACAATAGTCCGAATAATGTAAATAATGTACATAATACCTCATCTCAGAAAGATAGACAGATACTGAAAGGCCGAAACGTTGTAATAAGTATGGCGACAAAGATGAGTACAATAGTCCGAATAATGTAAATAATGTACATAATACCTCATCTCAGAAATATAGACAGATACTGAAAGGCCGAAACGTTGTAATAAGTATGGCGACAAAGATAAGTACAATAGTCCGTATAATGTAAATAATGTACGTAATACCTCATCTCAGAAATATAGACAGATACTGAAAGGCCGAAACGTTGTAATAAGTATGTCGACAAAGATGAGTACAATAGTCCGAATAATGTAAATAATGTACATAATACCTCATCTCAGAAAGATAGACAGATACTGAAAGGCCGAAACGTTGTAATAAGAATGGCGACAAAGATAAGGACAATAGTCCGAATAATGTAAATAATGTACATAATACCTCATCTCAGAAATATAGACAGATACTGAAAGGCCGAAACGTTCTAATAAGTATGGCTACAAAGATGAGTACAATAGTCCGAATAATGTAAACAATGTACATAATACCTCATCTCAGAAAGATAGACAGATACTGAAAGGCCGAAACGTTGTAATAAGTATGGCGACAAAGATGAGTACAATAGTCCGAATAATGTAAATAATGTACATAATACCTCATCTCAGAAATATAGACAGATACTGAAAGGCCGAAACGTTGTAATAAGTATGGCGACAAAGATGAGTACAATAGTCCGTATAATGTAAATAATGTACGTAATACCTCATCTCAGAAATATAGACAGATACTGAAAGGCCGAAACGTTGTAATAAGTATGGCGACAAAGATGAGTACAATAGTCCGAATAATGTAAATAATGTACATAATACCTCATCTCAGAAATATAGACAGATACTGAAAGGCCGAAACGTTGTAATAAGTATGGCGACAAAGATGAGTACAATAGTCCGAATAATGTAAATAATGTACATAATAACTCATCTCAGAAAGATAGACAGATACTGAAAGGCCGAAACGTTGTAATAAGTATGGCGACAAAGATGAGTACAATAGTCCGGATAATGTAAATAATGTACATAATACCTGATCTCAGAAATATACACAGATACTGAAAGGCCGAAACGTTGTAATAAGTATGGCGACAAAGATGAGTACAATAGTCCGAATAATGTAAATAGTGTACATAATACCTCATCTCAGAAATATAGACATATACTGAAAGGCCGAAACGTTGTAATAAGTATGGCGACAAAGATGAGTACAATAGTCCGAATAATGTAAATAGTGTACATAATACCTCATCTCAGAAATATAGACAGATACTGAAAGGCCGAAACGTTGTAATAAGTATGGCGACAAAGATGAGTACAATAGTCCGAATAATGTAAATAGTGTACATAATACCTCATCTCAGATATATAGACAGATACTGAAAGGCCGAAACGTTGTAATAAGAATGGCGACAAAGATAAGGACAATAGTCCGAATAATGCAAATAATGTACATAATACCTCATCTCAGAAACAAAGACAGATACTGAAAGGCCGAAACGTTGTAATAAGTATGGCGACAAAGATGAGTACAATAGTCCGAATAATGTAAATAATGTACATAATACCTCATCTCAGAAACAAAGACAGATACTGAAAGGCCGAAACGTTGTAATAAGTATGGCGACAAAGATGAGTACAATAGTCCGTATAATGTAAATAATGTACGTAATACCTCATCTCAGAAATATAGACAGATACTGAAAGGCCGAAACGTTGTAATAAGTATGTCGACAAAGATGAGTACAATAGTCCGAATAATGTAAATAATGTACATAATACCTCATCTCAGAAAGATAGACAGATACTGAAAGGCCGAAACGTTGTAATAAGAATGGCGACAAAGATAAGGACAATAGTCCGAATAATGTAAATAATGTACATAATACCTCATCTCAGAAATATAGACAGATACTGAAAGGCCGAAACGTTCTAATAAGTATGGCTACAAAGATGAGTACAATAGTCCGAATAATGTAAATAATGTACATAATACCTCATCTCAGAAAGATAGACAGATACTGAAAGGCCGAAACGTTGTAATAAGTATGGCGACAAAGATGAGTACAATAGTCCGAATAATGTAAATAATGTACATAATACCTCATCTCAGAAATATAGACAGATACTGAAAGGACGAAACGTTGTAATAAGTATGGCGACAAAGATGAGTACAATAGTCCGTATAATGTAAATAATGTACGTAATACCTCATCTCAGAAATATAGACAGATACTGAAAGGCCGAAACGTTGTAATAAGTATGGCGACAAAGATGAGTACAATAGTCCGAATAATGTAAATAGTGTACATAATACCTCATCTCAGAAATATAGACAGATACTGAAAGGCCGAAACGTTGTAATAAGTATGGCGACAAAGATGAGTACAATAGTCCGAATAATGTAAATAGTGTACATAATACCTCATCTCAGATATATAGACAGATACTGAAAGGCCGAAACGTTGTAATAAGAATGGCGACAAAGATAAGGACAATAGTCCGAATAATGTAAATAATGTACATAGTACCTCATCTCAGAAAGATAGACAGATACTGAAAGGCCGAAACGTTGTAATAAGTATGGCGACAAAGATGAGTACAATAGTCCGAATAATGTAAATAATGTACATAATACCTCATCTCAGAAACAAAGACAGATACTGAAAGGCCGAAACGTTGTAATAAGTATGGCGACAAAGATGAGTACAATAGTCCGAATAATGTAAATAGTGTACATAATACCTCATCTCAGAAATATAGACAGATACTGAAAGGCCGAAACGTTGTAATACGTATGGCGACAAAGATGAGTACAATAGTCCGAATAATGTAAATAATGTACACAATACCTCATCTCAGAAATATAGACAGATACTGAAAGGCCGAAACGTTGTAATAAGTATGTCGACAAAGATGAGTACAATAGTCCGAATAATGTAAATAATGTACATAATACCTCATCTCAGAAAGATAGACAGATACTGAAAGGCCGAAACGTTGTAATAAGAATGGCGACAAAGATAAGGACAATAGTCCGAATAATGTAAATAATGTACATAATACCTCATCTCAGAAATATAGACAGATACTGAAAGGCCGAAACGTTCTAATAAGTATGGCTACAAAGATGAGTACAATAGTCCGAATAATGTAAATAATGTACATAATACCTCATCTCAGAAAGATAGACAGATACTGAAAGGCCGAAACGTTGTAATAAGTATGGCGACAAAGATGAGTACAATAGTCCGAATAATGTAAATAATGTACATAATACCTCATCTCAGAAATATAGACAGATACTGAAAGGCCGAAACGTTGTAATAAGTATGGCGACAAAGATGAGTACAATAGTCCGTATAATGTAAATAATGTACGTAATACCTCATCTCAGAAATATAGACAGATACTGAAAGGCCGAAACGTTGTAATAAGTATGGCGACAAAGATGAGTACAATAGTCCGAATAATGTAAATAATGTACATAATACCTCATCTCAGAAATATAGACAGATACTGAAAGGCCGAAACGTTGTAATAAGTATGGCGACAAAGATGAGTACAATAGTCCGAATAATGTAAATAATGTACATAATAACTCATCTCAGAAAGATAGACAGATACTGAAAGGCCGAAACGTTGTAATAAGTATGGCGACAAAGATGAGTACAATAGTCCGGATAATGTAAATAATGTACATAATACCTGATCTCAGAAATATACACAGATACTGAAAGGCCGAAACGTTGTAATAAGTATGGCGACAAAGATGAGTACAATAGTCCGAATAATGTAAATAGTGTACATAATACCTCATCTCAGAAATATAGACATATACTGAAAGGCCGAAACGTTGTAATAAGTATGGCGACAAAGATGAGTACAATAGTCCGAATAATGTAAATAGTGTACATAATACCTCATCTCAGAAATATAGACAGATACTGAAAGGCCGAAACGTTGTAATAAGTATGGCGACAAAGATGAGTACAATAGTCCGAATAATGTAAATAATGTACATAATACCTCATCTCAGAAATTTAGACAGATACTGAAAGGCCGAAACGTTGTAATAAGAATGGCGACAAAGATAAGGACAATAGTCCGAATAATGTAAATAATGTACATAATACCTCATCTCAGAAAGATAGACAGATACTGAAAGGCCGAAACGTTGTAATAAGTATGGCGACAAAGATGAGTACAATAGTCCGAATAATGAAAAATAATGTACATAATACCTCATCTCAGAAAGATAGACAGATACTGAAAGGCCGAAACGTTGTAATAAGAATGGCGACAAAGATAAGGACAATAGTCCGAATAATGTAAATAATGTACATAATACCTCATCTCAGAAATATAGACAGATACTGAAAGGCCGAAACGTTGTAATAAGTATGGTGACAAAGATGAGTACAATAGTCCGAATAATGTAAATAATGTACATAATACCTCATCTCAGAAATATGGACAGATACTGAAAGGCCGAAACGTTGTAATAAGTATGGCGACAAAGATGAGTACAATAGTCCGTATAATGTAAATAATGTACATAATACCTCATCTCAGAAATATAGACAGATACTGAAAGGCCGAAACGTTCTAATAAGTATGGCTACAAAGATGAGTACAATAGTCCGAATAATGTAAATAATGTACATAATACCTCATCTCAGAAAGATAGACAGATACTGAAAGGCCGAAACGTTGTAATAAGTATGGCGACAAAGATGAGTACAATAGTCCGAATAATGTAAATAATGTACATAATACCTCATCTCAGAAATATAGACAGATACTGAAAGGCCGAAACGTTGTAATAAGTATGGCGACAAAGATGAGTACAATAGTCCGTATAATGTAAATAATGTACGTAATACCTCATCTCAGAAATATAGACAGATACTGAAAGGCCGAAACGTTGTAATAAGTATGGCGACAAAGATGAGTACAATAGTCCGAATAATGTAAATAATGTACATAATACCTCATCTCAGAAATATAGACAGATACTGAAAGGCCGAAACGTTGTAATAAGTATGGCGACAAAGATGAGTACAATAGTCCGAATAATGTAAATAATGTACATAATAACTCATCTCAGAAAGATAGACAGATACTGAAAGGCCGAAACGTTGTAATAAGTATGGCGACAAAGATGAGTACAATAGTCCGGATAATGTAAATAATGTACATAATACCTGATCTCAGAAATATACACAGATACTGAAAGGCCGAAACGTTGTAATAAGTATGGCGACAAAGATGAGTACAATAGTCCGAATAATGTAAATAGTGTACATAATACCTCATCTCAGAAATATAGACATATACTGAAAGGCCGAAACGTTGTAATAAGTATGGCGACAAAGATGAGTACAATAGTCCGAATAATGTAAATAGTGTACATAATACCTCATCTCAGAAATATAGACAGATACTGAAAGGCCGAAACGTTGTAATAAGTATGGCGACAAAGATGAGTACAATAGTCCGAATAATGTAAATAATGTACATAATACCTCATCTCAGAAATTTAGACAGATACTGAAAGGCCGAAACGTTGTAATAAGAATGGCGACAAAGATAAGGACAATAGTCCGAATAATGTAAATAATGTACATAATACCTCATCTCAGAAAGATAGACAGATACTGAAAGGCCGAAACGTTGTAATAAGTATGGCGACAAAGATGAGTACAATAGTCCGAATAATGAAAAATAATGTACATAATACCTCATCTCAGAAAGATAGACAGATACTGAAAGGCCGAAACGTTGTAATAAGAATGGCGACAAAGATAAGGACAATAGTCCGAATAATGTAAATAATGTACATAATACCTCATCTCAGAAATATAGACAGATACTGAAAGGCCGAAACGTTGTAATAAGTATGGTGACAAAGATGAGTACAATAGTCCGAATAATGTAAATAATGTACATAATACCTCATCTCAGAAATATGGACAGATACTGAAAGGCCGAAACGTTGTAATAAGTATGGCGACAAAGATGAGTACAATAGTCCGTATAATGTAAATAATGTACGTAATACCTCATCTCAGAAATATAGACAGATACTGAAAGGCCGAAACGTTGTAATAAGTATGGCGACAAAGATGAGTACAATAGTCCGAATAATGTAAATAATGTACATAATACCTCATCTCAGAAATATAGACAGATACTGAAAGGCCGAAACGTTGTAATAAGTATGGCGACAAAGATGAGTACAATAGTCCGAATAATGTAAATAATGTACATAATACCTCATCTCAGAAAGATAGACCGATACTGAAAGGCCGAAACGTTGTAATAAGTATGGCGACAAAGATGAGTACAATAGTCCGGATAATGTAAATAATGTACATAATACCTGATCTCAGAAATATACACAGATACTGAAAGGCCGAAACGTTGTAATAAGTATGGCGACAAAGATGAGTACAATAGTCCGAATAATGTAAATAGTGTACATAATACCTTATCTCAGAAATATAGACATATACTGAAAGGCCGAAACGTTGTAATAAGTATGGCGACAAAGATGAGTACAATAGTCCGAATAATGTAAATAATGTACATAATACCTCATCTCAGAAATATAGACAGATACTGAAAGGCCGAAACGTTGTAATAAGAATGGCGACAAAGATGAGTACAATAGTCCGAATAATGTAAATAATGTACATAATAGCTCATCTCAGAAATTTAGACAGATACTGAAAGGCCGAAACGTTGTAATAAGAATGGCGACAAAGATAAGGACAATAGTCCGAATAATGTAAATAATGTACATAATAACTCATCTCAGAAATATAGACAGATACTGAAAGGACGAAACGTTGTAATAAGAATGGCGACAAAGATAAGGACAATAGTCCGAATAATGTAAATAATGTACATAATACCTGATCTCAGAAATATAGACAGATACTGAAAGGCCGAAACATTGTAATAAGAATGGCGACAAAGATAAGGACAATAGTCCGAATAATGTAAATAATGTACATAATACCTCATCTCAGATATATAGACAGATACTGAAAGGCCGAAACGTTGTAATAAGAATGGCGACAAAGATAAGGACAATAGTCCGAATAATGTAAATAATGTACATAATACCTCATCTCAGAAAGATAGACAGATACTGAAAGGCCGAAACGTTGTAATAAGTATGGCGACAAAGATGAGTACAATAGTCCGAATAATGTAAATAATGTACATAATACCTCATCTCAGAAAGATAGACAGATACTGAAAGGCCGAAACGTTGTAATAAGAATGGCGACAAAGATAAGGACAATAGTCCGAATAATGTAAATAATGTACATAATACCTCATCTCAGAAATATAGACAGATACTGAAAGGCCGAAACGTTGTAATAAGTATGGCGACAAAGATGAGTACAATAGTCCGAATAATGTAAATAATGTACATAATACCTCATCTCAGAAAGATAGACAGATACTGAAAGGCCGAAACGTTGTAATAAGAATGGCGACAAAGATAAGGACAATAGTCCGAATAATGTAAATAATGTACATAATACCTCATCTCAGAAATATAGACAGATACTGAAAGGCCGAAACGTTGTAATAAGTATGGTGACAAAGATGAGTACAATAGTCCGAATAATGTAAATAATGTACATAATACCTCATCTCAGAAAGATAGACAGATACTGAAAGGCCGAAACGTTGTAATAAGAATGGTGACAAAGATAAGGACAATAGTCCGAATAATGTAAATAATGTACATAATACCTCATCTCAGAAATATAGACAGATACTGAAAGGCCGAAACGTTGTAATAAGTATGGCGACAAATATGAGTACAATAGTCCGAATAATGTAAATAATGTACATAATACCTCATCTCAGAAAGATAGACAGATACTGAAAGGCCGAAACGTTGTAATAAGTATGGCGACAAAGATGAGTACAATAGTCCGAATAATGTAAATAATGTACATAATAACTCATCTCAGAAATATAGACAGATACTGAAAGGCCGAAACGTTGTAATAAGTATGGCGACAAAGATGAGTACAATAGTCCGTATAATGTAAATAATGTATATAATACCTCATCTCAGAAATATAGACAGATACTGAAAGGCCGAAACGTTGTAATAAGTATGGCGACAAAGATGAGTACAATAGTCCGAATAATATAAATAATGTACATAATACCTCATCTCAGAAAGATAGACAGATACTGAAAGGCCGAAACGTTGTAATAAGTATGGCGACAAAGATGAGTACAATAGTCCGAATAATGTAAATAATGTACATAATACCTGATCTCAGAAATATAGACAGATACTGAAAGGCCGAAACGTTGTAATAAGTATGGCGACAAAGATGAGTACAATAGTCCGAATAATGTAAATAGTGTATATAATACCTCATCTCAGAAATATAGACAGATACTGAAAGGCCGAAACGTTGTAATAAGTATGGCGACAAAGATGAGTACAATAGTCCGAATAATGTAAATAATGTACATAATAGCTCATCTCAGAAATTTAGACAGATACTGAAAGGCCGAAACGTTGTAATAAGAATGGCGACAAAGATAAGGACAATAGTCCGAATAATGTAAATAATGTACATAATAACTCATCTCAGAAATATAGACAGATACTGAAAGGACGAAACGTTGTAATAAGAATGGCGACAAAGATAAGGACAATAGTCCGAATAATGTAAATAATGTACATAATACCTGATCTCAGAAATATAGACAGATACTGAAAGGCCGAAACATTGTAATAAGAATGGCGACAAAGATAAGGACAATAGTCCGAATAATGTAAATAATGTACATAATACCTCATCTCAGATATATAGACAGATACTGAAAGGCCGAAACGTTGTAATAAGAATGGCGACAAAGATAAGGACAATAGTCCGAATAATGTAAATAATGTACATAATACCTCATCTCAGAAAGATAGACAGATACTGAAAGGCCGAAACGTTGTAATAAGTATGGCGACAAAGATGAGTACAATAGTCCGAATAATGTAAATAATGTACATAATACCTCATCTCAGAAAGATAGACAGATACTGAAAGGCCGAAACGTTGTAATAAGAATGGCGACAAAGATAAGGACAATAGTCCGAATAATGTAAATAATGTACATAATACCTCATCTCAGAAATATAGACAGATACTGAAAGGCCGAAACGTTGTAATAAGTATGGCGACAAAGATGAGTACAATAGTCCGAATAATGTAAATAATGTACATAATACCTCATCTCAGAAAGATAGACAGATACTGAAAGGCCGAAACGTTGTAATAAGAATGGCGACAAAGATAAGGACAATAGTCCGAATAATGTAAATAATGTACATAATACCTCATCTCAGAAATATAGACAGATACTGAAAGGCCGAAACGTTGTAATAAGTATGGCTACAAAGATGAGTACAATAGTCCGAATAATGTAAATAATGTACATAATACCTCATCTCAGAAAGATAGACAGATACTGAAAGGCCGAAACGTTGTAATAAGTATGGCGACAAAGATGAGTACAATAGTCCGAATAATGTAAATAATGTATATAATACCTCATCTCAGAAATATAGACAGATACTGAAAGGCCGAAACGTTGTAATAAGTATGGCGACAAAGATGAGTACAATAGTCCGTATAATGTAAATAATGTACGTAATACCTCATCTCAGAAATATAGACAGATACTGAAAGGCCGAAACGTTGTAATAAGTATGGCGACAAAGATGAGTACAATAGTCCGAATAATGTAAATAATGTACATAATACCTCATCTCAGAAATATAGACAGATACTGAAAGGCCGAAACATTGTAATAAGTATGTCGACAAAGATGAGTACAATAGTCCGAATAATGTAAATAATGTACATAATACCTCATCTGAGAAAGATAGACAGATACTGAAAGGCCGAAACGTTGTAATAAGTATGGCGACAAAGATGAGTACAATAGTCCGAATAATGTAAATAATGTACATAATACCTCATCTCAGAAATATAGACAGATACTGAAAGGCCGAAACGTTGTAATAAGTATGGCGACAAAGATGAGTACAATAGTCCGTATAATGTAAATAATGTACATAATACCTCATCTCAGAAATATAGACAGATACTGAAAGGCCGAAACGTTGTAATAAGTATGGCGACAAAGATGCGTACAATAGTCCGAATAATATAAATAATGTACATAATACCTCATCTCAGAAAGATAGACAGATACTGAAAGGCCGAAACGTTGTAATAAGTATGGCGACAAAGATGAGTACAATAGTCCGAATAATGTAAATAATGTACATAATACCTCATCTCAGAAATATAGACAGATACTGAAAGGCCGAAACGTTGTAATAAGTATGCCGACAAAGATAAGTACAATAGTCCGAATAATGTAAATAATGTACATAATACCTCATCTCAGAAAGATAGACAGATACTGAAAGGCCGAAACGTTGTAATAAATATGGCGACAAAGATGAGTACAATAGTCCGAATAATGTAAATAATGTACATAATACCTCATCTCAGAAATATAGACAGATACTGAAAGGCCGAAACGTTGTAATAAGTATGGCGACAAAGATGAGTACAATAGTCCGAATAATGTAAATAATGTACACAATACCTCATCTCAGAAATATAGACAGATACTGAAAGGCCGAAACGTTGTAATAAGTATGGCGACAAAGATGAGTGCAATAGTCTGAATAATGTAAATAATGTACATAATACCTCATCTCAGAAAGATAGACAGATACTGAAAGGCCGAAACGTTGTAATAAATATGGCGACAAAGATGAGTACAATAGTCCGAATAATGTAAATAATGTACATAATACCTCATCTCAGAAATATAGACAGATACTGAAAGGCCGAAACGTTGTAATAAGTATGGCGACAAAGATGAGTACAATAGTCCGAATAATGTAAATAATGTACATAATACCTCATCTCAGAAAGATAGACAGATACTGAAAGGCCGAAACGTTGTAATAAATATGGCGACAAAGATGAGTACAATAGTCCGAATTATGTAAATAATGTACATGATACCTCATCTCAGAAATATAGACAGATACTGGAAGGCCGAAACGTTGTAATAAGAATGGCGACAAAGATGAGGACAATAGTCCGAATAATGTAAATAGTGTACATAATACCTCATCTCAGAAATTTAGACAGATACTGAAAGGCCGAAACGTTGTAATAAATATGGCGACAAAGATGAGTACAATAGTCCGAATAATGTAAATAATGTACATAATACCTCATCTCAGAAAAATAGACAGATACTGAAAGGCCGAAACGTTGTAATAAGAATGGCGACAAAGATGAGGACAATAGTCCGAATAATGTAAATAATGTACATAATACCTCATCTCAGAAATATAGACAGTTTCAACATCCTTAATTGGACCAAAGCTAATATTAAGCGAATGGGTCGAAAACGACAAAGCTTCAAACTTGCCACCGCTTACATCATTCTAAGTTTGATGTTGATCGAAGATGGCAGACGATCAATTCAACTCGATTTGTCTTTTAAAACCACAACAATCGGTCTCCAAAGATACTGTAAAGTTCAGAAGCCATGAAAGAAATGAGTAACTTTATTCAGTAATAAAGAAAGCCAACAAATTCAAAAGGGAATTTCAAGTGGGTGAAGAAATGCAAATAAACCATAATACACATACTGCAGTGGCAAAGAACCTAAAAAAAGAAAGCAAAGGCAATGTACCAAATGCAGAAAAGATGACAAGATAAACCTTTTCATGGTCAATACTATGCCTGTGCCAAACAAGCTGTTGTAGACAAACCACCGACCCATCTGTGGTTACATAGTGCAGGGTTAAAAGCTGAAACCGAAGGTCATACTCTTGCTGTAATATACCAATCCTTACTAAGTATAAATTACCAAGTACACATAATGAAAAACTGTGTTGACTCCAAAAGCAGATTCTGTTAGATATCTAGAAACAATTGATCATCTTGTATCAGGACGTACAATCTAAAACACCAACTGAATATAACATGCGGTGTGATAGAGTGGACAAATATCCCTGCAGGAAAATATGCCACTTTTACGGGAAAGAAACGGCAAGAAACTGGTATAAACATCACCCAAAACTCTCTTACAGAGATAGGACCTACAACAATCTTATGGGACTTTACGATACACACGGGCAGTAAATTCAAAGCTAATCGACTAGCTGATGTTAATGATGTGCCCAGATCTGAAGGAGGTAGAGAATTACTTCAACTAAAACTGTCTTACAAAGTAGAACAATCGGTTTTCAAAGATCCCTGGGCACTAAAGAAGAATGGATGATGATCTGTGTCAAAGAACATGAAAGAACTAAGATTGTAATGTATTTTTGAAGATCTTAAAAAAAAACTATCAAAATACAAGGATCTTGAAGTGGAAATCTCAAACATTTGACACATGGAAACATCAACAACCCCTGTTGTAGTTTGAGCCCTCGGATTGATTGGAAAAGATTGCTGTAGACTCATTGATCAGGGATTCCTGGTAGCCATGGCTTTAAAGAAATACAAAAAAAAAATGTTCTCACGAGTACAGCACATACATTACGAAGGGCTTTGTCTATGTAATACATATATATTTTTTTAATTGGTCAGTGGAAAATGTCATGATGCCAGTTCTGACCATAGGTCACTGGTCGGGAACCGGAATGAAATGTATGCACACCAGAAATCAAAGGAAATAAAAATGGTAATAATAATTTGTATCCGGTTTCACGGTGTTAGCAGCCACTGAATATAAAAATCGGGAAGATAGATTTGGCCAATATCTGCACTGGGAAATTTGCAACGTTTACAGGAAGGAAACTGAAAGAAACTGGTATGAATATCACCCAGACCCGGTTACAGAGCTAGGACCTGTAACAATTTTATGGGTCTTTGCAGTAAACACTGACAGGACAATCAAAGCTAATCGCCCAGACACCGTGATCAAAGACCACAAAAACAGTATATGCTTTCTTATTGACATGACAGTCCTTGCAGATTGTAATGTATCTTTAAAGATCTTCAAAAAACTATTAAAATACAAGGAACCGTTAAAAAAAAGAAAGAATTTTACAGAACGCACATATACTACACTGATCGGAGTGCACAATATTTATCCTAGTTAGAGAGAACAAATAATGTGGTCCTCGGCATAATCCCTAATCCCTAAGTAAATAATCCCAGGGATGCAGCAGGGTGGGGTTTGTTGCTCACTTTGGTATTCTCTGGTCTTGAAATAAACAAGCTCTTTTCAAAACAACGATGATTGGTCAAAATGATGAGCACTTTGGTGTTACCATGGAAACCGTTTGTTCTTAATAGGTCATGGTGTTGGTTGGGGGAAATTATTTGTCTAGTTTTGTCATTGATCGCTTCCAATAATTTCCTATTTTTGTTTTCGTGTCAAATTCTTTTATTTCTCCATATTTTTTGGCTTCTGCTTTTTTTTTTGTATCGTTTTTTTTTTACTCTGCCTCCCAGTCTTCATCTTCTTATTTATTCTCCCCTTCATCACTCTCTAATATCTTCTACTGCTGCTCATACCACTCCCATCAAATTACTCCCTTTCCTCATCCTTCTCTCACTTCTTTTCTTCATCCCTCTTCTTCTTCTAATTACACCTCCTCCTCTTCTTTTTGAATTATTCTCTTCCTCATCCCTCTCTCTCACCTAATTTCTCCTCCTACTCATGCCTCTCTCCTTTTTTTCTAAAATTTTAACTACTTTTCTCTTATCTTCATCCGTCTCATTCTTCTAAATCACGCCTGTCTTCTCCCTCTCTTTCTCTCGCTTTTAAATCTCCCTGTATTAATTGCTTCCCGTCTCCCCCCTCTCTCTCCTAGAATTTCATCTACTTCCCTCCTACCTTCTTACTTCTCCTCTTTCTCATTCCTCCCTCTACAAATGTTTTCACCTCTTCATCCTTCCCGCTTCTAAATTATTCCATTCTTCATAAGCCTCTCTCTCTTTTTCTAATACTTTATTCTTCTACATATCTTTTTTTATGTCTCTTTCCTCCTACTCATCTCCCCCTATCTCCTAAATCAACTTCTTCCTCGCCCCCCCATCTCCCTCTCTTATGCTTTCTCCTCTTTATCCTTCTCGCTTCTAAATTATTCTTCTCTTCATAAATCTGTCTCTCTACTAATTTTTTCTTTCTTTTCTAATTTCTCCCCACCCTACTTCACCATTCCCTCCAGCCTCTTTCCCATACATACGCCCCACTCACACTCTGATCCTCCCATGACCTTTGAAGATCAGGTTTCGGGACAATGACATTTCGAAATAGCTCAGTTCAAGCGTATGTAGATTAGTAACCTCAAATGCACTTAAGTGAAAACATCAAGATTCATGTCAATACGTACTCAGGGCGGAAGCTCTAGAGCGATGTCTACTCTTCCCGATCATCGCTAAGTGGTAGGGTTTCGATCTTCACTGGTAACCCTGTTACGGTATTCTTATGACAAGCTGTAATCCATTTAGCTGATATCTAAATGAGTCAGCCAGTTACACCCTTCTGCAAATTACTTGAAACAAAACTAATAATTTCATTAGTATTTCCTTTTTTTTTCTTTTTTTTTACAATGAAACATGACCCAGTGCACATGTTAGTACTTTGTATGACCATTCCACAAAGTTGTTCCTTGCAGACTGACCAAAGATTGTCGATTGGATTTAAATCAGGTGAATTTCTAGGCCAGCCTTTAGTAGTTTGATTTGCTCACTGGTAAGGTTAGCCAGTGTGTTCGTGAAGCGTTACAATTTTCGTACACTTCCTTGGAGTAACGTTCATCGCAGACAATGGCCTTAGGACAACTAATCGACAGTCGAGACAATAGTGAATGGGTGTGATAAAAATCTGATGCAATCACGGATGACGCACTATTTTTCAAGGCGAAACAAATTTCATCATAAATCCCGAAATTAAATTCATAACACACTGCAAATGACCTTATCTGAGGATAAGATAGAAACTGATTACACACTGTCACTCCAGTGGGTCTAAAACTGACTGAATGGTGAAAGAAAGGAAACGAAATCGGCTGTTTTAATTAATTTACACCAGGATGAAAAGGGGAATCATTAATAAAAAAAAAATTAGCTATTCGTTTTAAAGGACAAACAAGATGTACAATGGTTAAAACAAGTAGATCCTTTCTCTTAGGCAGTAACGCCTTATTGCATTTAAAGCTGTAGAATGTGGGTAAATGCTTCATTGCTGTTTCATATAAAAAAAAACAATGCCGAGGGAAATGGTTAATGGGTCCTACACTGTCGTGAAGCATCAAACTGGAATGATATTAAAATAACCAACTTTTAGCTTTCACACAAAATTATAGAAGTGAAACAAGATATCCAAATACAAAATTAGCCAGTACGAATTTCAACGAGCAATCAATAATCGAATAACACTGAGATGGTATGATGGTACTTAGCGCCATTATTAACCTTTTGATTGGTGTCATGTCAGGATAATGGTTTCATTACCATTTGCCTACCAACGGACAACTCTCGACATTTGTAATGTCATCTTCAATATAAATGAAAACTTAGCCTTCGGAAATGGTTCACCATTACTATTAATTAGAGTTTTCGTCCTCAAAGGAGATCTCATATTTGTGACCCTGTGCCAAACTAAACTAAAATATTAAATATAGCCAAGTCTGAACGAAGGGTAAAAATGGGCGATTCTTTTTTTATGTGCCGTGTCTCTTCATGTACTTCATGGCTCTCCACAACTTCCTACACTTTGTAACTCATAGTGAGGTTTAATTTTTCTTTATCCACACCAATCGATTTTCATCCGATTACACCAACTCGTTGTGTAGGTTACTCGCTACTTTCCTCTGGCTCTCTTGCCTTAAACATGACATGCGAATTTTCTCGTTATGCACCTTAGATATTTCAAAGTTTCTTTCTGGTGTTTCTTTTTCTTTTTATAAGTGTCTTTTTTGTTTCCATTTTCCTTGGATCGTCTTGCGCACAAACCAGATTTCTGTTGCCGGACGTAGGTGCCATCACTGTTTTCATTCCAATTCCAGATCATAGTTTTCTGTTTTGGAAAGGTCTATCTTAATTCCTATTTCTTGGACGTCCTGGGTAAGACGATAAACTACATCCAGTAGCAAGGCCTCTGATCAGGAGGTTTTGAGGAGCGTGGAACCACCACTTAATTGCTGGTGTTCCCAGGTCCACCTTGACCCGGGGTGGTAGCACCTGTTAGGGTCTCAGCTATGGGCAAATAGTTAACTATTACCAGCAATACTCTTTTGAAAAAAATTATTACCAGCAATACAATTTTGAAGGAGAAATATTACTAGATAGAAATTTTTGACAAAACAAAATATTACCAGCAATGAAAGAAAAAATTTCGGCATTAAATAACCCATTGCGGTTGATGTGCCGTAAAATAAAATAAACCAAACCAATCTAAAACAAAGAATACATATTCTATTCATACGAATCTATCCTAAAGATGTTGTAACATTAAATAACCCAGTGAGGTTGATATGCCGTAAAATAAAATAAACTAAACCAATCTAAACCAAAGAATACATATTCTATTCGTACGAACCTATCCTAGAAATGTTGTCGGCATTAAATAACCCATTGAGGTTGATATGCCGTAAAACAAAATAAACCAAACTAAACCTATTTCTTGGAACACTTGGTACAGGATATTGCTTTTCTTTTCAACATCATTCTTATCCCGAATATAAGTAGCTGTGTCATGAGTGTAGCCCCAACCACTCATAATGATTACATTGGCCTCAGGGAGAAGAACCTGGATCATTGTCTTCGATTCGTGCTCTGGAATGGTTTAAGGATCAAAGGAATATAATAAATATCAAGAACTCGAATATGTAAGCAAAAACGAAATAAACGAAGAAACTTATCTTCGGAGTAAGACAAGAAAAATTTTGGGAAGAAAATTTCACAGCCTAAATTGGATGAACGGGATTAAAATATGGACAGTGACAATAATGGTGAACATAAGACATTTCCTTGGAATGGAAAAAGAAAACAAAAATCAATGAATCGATGGAGGAGGAAAATAATGATCCTGTTTATATACAATCAGATATCTATATTAAGAGAATACACACAAAAAAAAAAAAAATATATATATATATATTTGGAAGAAGACTCATTAGCGTCGAGGAACCTAAATAATAGACAAAACACTGCACCGAAAATATCCTGTTCGGAAAATTGCGACACGCGAATGAAAATGACAAGAAACGTAACATTAATGGTGACCGTATTAAGGATAGAAAAGAGTTAAAGAAAATCTATTCTCCCGAGAGCTTAAAAAAATGAAATAAAAACAGAAACAAACAAGAACATGCTTACTCAGATGACGGCTGTAAGGAAATACGCCATATCACCGTGTTGCATTTTAGAATAAGTACATCAAAACAAACTATAAGAAATAAAATAAAATAAGCGAAACCTAAACATCGGTAACTGCTGCCTTTTTTTTTTTTTAAAGAAAACTAAACGGTCAGCTCCAGCAAATGAAGGTAGAAATCTGATTCAGATGTAATACAGATCAAATACGGCAAAGAGTTGGTAGTTTAAAGTTCACCAGTGTAAATGTCATCGATGTCAACAAGGGTGTCGGTGAACCTTCGAGTTCAAATACCGATTTTACTTGTTGCGTACATTAACGTAAATGCCTTCACAAAAGGAATTGTTCTCTTTACTCTACTCTTATTCAAGATTTAAATAACAAAGTAAAACTTTCCTTTCCTTTCTAGCTTTGACAGGTAACCAATCTCATAGAAATAAAACACTGAATCGTAGAGAAGTCAAAGGGAAACTACTTCAGTTTATTTCCCAAGAAGTCATGGCTATTTACGGATATTAAATGAACAGAGAAGCTGTGGAGAGTCATTATTGCCTACGACCTGAGTGAATATGACATTAAAAGAAACGACAGATTAGGACCAGTTATACACTTGCAATGATACAGGGTGTACACAAATGACATCATCACAATTTGTAGATGTCTTAAAAAATGAAAAAAATAGTATCCAATTAAACACCATTTCCGAGAAGACTGGGGCAGAAAAGAGGACCTATCAGATGATAGCAGCGTCAGTAGCAGTGGACATCAGGTTAGAAAAAAGAGAAAACGGAAAACTAAAAAATGGCAGGGCCTTTCCGAAGTGTGGAAAGAATACAAAGGACATGAAAGTGGTGGTTAATGACTAATATTCATCGAATTTGGGGCCATGTCATACCGCTTGTATTTGAGGATATGATCCATATCCCATGATAGTTTTTCCCTAAATCTTATTTATATCCAAAATTATAATTATCAATAGAATACCTTAGGGTGAGCAGACTTTTCTTAATAGGTAATCTGGAAGGGGTCTGTATATTAGTAAGATTAAAAATTAGTTTGACCCCAAAAACAATACGCGAAAAATTTTTAAGTAAAAAAAAAAATCAGGTGAGTCACTTTTATCGAACAGCACTGTATGTGCGATGGTAGGTTTTTATTTATTTCTTTATTTTATAATGGTCAGCGGGGAATCACATGCGACCATTTCTGATATAAGATCTCCGAATGGGTTGTGTATACAACAAACGACTACTACAACAACAACAATTACAACAACAACAGAATTCTTTCAATAGCCTGAATAGATTACAAAAAGATTTTGACAATCTTCTCCATAGCTGAATAGAGGAATGCTTGGAGACATTTAAAATTTCACCAATTATCAGAAAATTTCTAATCTCATAAGCCTTGTAATGTGTCTAAACGGCACCATTTCTCACCTCTTCTCGCCACTGTCAAACGGAGAAAATGGCGTGCTTTGTACACATTACAAGGCAAGACAACCTGTGCAAGACCATCATGCAAGACACCGTTGAAGGTGGACGTAGGAGGGGACGCCAACGCAAAAACTGGTTGGACAATGTCAAACAATGGACAGGTATGACTGTACCAGAATTTGCTGATGGCTGCCGTTGATTGACCGTTGTGGAAAAGAGTTAGTGTGGCTTCTGCATTCGGATCCGCCCGACGATTACAAAAGTCAAGGGGGGGATGATGATGATGATGATGATGATGATGATGATGATGATGATGATGATGATGATGATGATGATGATGAAACTGTGGAAACCAAAATTTATTCCGGACATGGAGTGTACACTTATAAATACTGGAGATGCGAATATCAAAAAATAAAATATTTTTTCTGTTGTTTTGTTTGGTGCTGTTTCCCAGAAGCAAGCTGTTGAATGAAACAAACTGTGAATATAAACTGTTTGTAAAAAAACTATGGACACTCGTCTTTTCACGGGCATCGAAAAGCTTTTTTTGCCAACGATGGTAATCATCTGCAAAGGTTTTCTTCAAAGAGTTGAACAATTTAGTGATGACATCAAAATAGAATTTGGGTTTGACAATTTGGGCCAATGGAAAAACTATCAAGCACGCACAGTATCACCCTCCATGGGGATACTGAAACCAAATAATTGGAACCTCAGGTGACCTATAAATATTTAGATTGTTTTAGAAGGAGAGAAAGTTAAACTGTCATTAATGGGCAAAGGAGTGCTATCCAAGAGTAAGGACGATTCTGAAAACAGGGTTGAATGCCAGAAACGAAATTGAAGTCATAAACTACTCGCCATGCCTGTAATCACATACGGTTTCAATATTATTAATTGGTCTCTCACCAAGAGAAAGAAAACTGATGCCAAAATAGGAAAGCTTCTCACAATGCATCGAATGCGCTACCCTTAATCAGACATTGACTGATGGTACCTTCGCTACCAAAAAAGGTGATTATTTCAATTGTAAATATCACTAAATCTTTAAGGACGGGTCTTTTTGTTAATTGCGAAAAAAAAAAAAAACACAAAAAAAAAACAAAACAAACAAAAACCGATTGAATATAAAGACTGGTTTTGATATATGAGGTCACAAAAGACTGAACTCTGTGGTAAAATACTCCAAAAAAATATCGTCATGAAATACTGCTGAATGAAACAAAATCAGAAAAAATTGCGATCCAAAGTAAAAAAGGAAAAAAAGAAAAGAAAAAATGTAGTAAAACACCGGTGGGGGGGGATGTTAGAAGAACAACAAAAAAAAAACTCTCGACGGCAAATATGCAATTATATCCAGCGATCTGATATCTATCCAACGTTTCTAAACTCAAACAAGAAATAAAAGGATTCTTAATTGCTGGCCGGGATCAGTGTCTTCCAATGAGAAACTACCAATGTAATGCGGTGAAATTTAATAGCAGCAAATTACTTGAAGAAGTTCCAGAGGTAAACTGACCCACAAATATATGCGTGGGTCAGACTGGAAGCAACCAACTATTCACGACCATATACTCAGTAGATACATTGGTCGATATGTCGCCCATTCAAATTCCCTCGCAAAGAGGAATTGGCTGAAACATAGTGACCAGAATTGTGCAAAAAGAAGATATTTGCAATCCTCTGGAATTTCAGCGTTCAGAAAGATAAAGAAATCCAACCAATTCTTCTGATAGATACTGCTGACCGAGCCGTATAAAAAAAATACACATCTTTGAAAGCGTTACAGAAACATTACATACAAGGATCTCGAGATAGCAGTTAGTCGAATGTGATATTTCAAGACAACAAAATTACCTGTTGTTATTTAGGGTGTTGAAAATAATAGCAAAAGGAACAGACAGATATGGGTAACAAATTCTTGAAAGCTATAAAATTATATTTCAAATGTTTTACACACGGTTACTTCTTTCGTCTTATTTATATTCCACTCTATACAGTGACCAGAATTAAATATTTCTTTGTATGTGATTGTATGGAATCTGGCCTGTTTGCATTTTCCAATACAAAAATACCTGTTGTCCCTTGATGGCTCTGGCAGAGACATGGGGGTAAATCATACTACAAAAGGTAAAGGAAAAACGGAATAATAATAATAATACGTCTTTATATGCCGAGATCCGAAAGAGGCAGAGGATTACTTCAACTAGTCGTAGTGTACATCAGGTGAGAAAAAAGAGAAGACAGAAAACTAAAGTACCTTCCCAAAGTGCAGAAAAAATTCAAAGTGGTGGTCAATTGGATAATATTCATTGAATTTGGGATCATGTCATACCGCATGTATTTGAGGATATGATCCATATCCCATGATAGTGCTAGAGTCTACTAGGATTCTTAGAAAATGATGACATTTGAGGAGAATTGCTTTCATCACTACTACTACTACTACTACTACTACTACTACTACTACTACTAATAATAATAATAATAATAATAATAACAATAATTATGTCATCGCATGCATCGTCCTAAGGCTTAAGCTGATCGTCTTTATGCGCCCAGATCCGTATTAGCCAGAGGATTAGTTCAACTAGAACTGTCTTACAAACCCACAACAACCGGTCTTGAAAGACATCTGGAAAGTACAGAATACTGCATAATGATCTGTGTCAATGAAAGTGAATGGAATAAGATAGTTTATTCAGTACTAAAGGAAGCCAACAATTTCAAAATAGAGTTTCAAATAGGTGAAAAAAAAACACACAAAAAAACACAAGACACCGACTGCAGTTTCAAAATACAGAATGCGCTTTCATATTTTGACATAACAGACCCTGCAGACTGTAATGTATCTTTGAAGATTTAAAAATAAACAAAAAAAATTAACAAAATACAAGGATCTTGAAGTGGAAATCTCGAAATGTGCCACGGGAAGTCATCAATAATTCCAGTTGTAATTGGATCCCTCCAATTGCTTGTGAAAGTTTCCACTGTACGGATTGATGTGATTCCTGGTAGCGTAAGGCATAAACAAATACTAATGATTGTTCTAAGAAATACAGCCCAGACTTTACGAAGAGGTTTATCTATGTAAAATGTGTGTGATCTTAGGGTTTTTCTTTTTTTTTTTACAGGTAATGTAATGTTTTTACAGGTAATGTTATGATGCAATTTCTGTCTTTAGGTCTCTGGTTGGGACCCGGAAAGAAAATGAGTGGACAACCAAAATCAAAGGAAATAACAATAGTAGTAGTAGTAGTAGTAGTAGTAGTAGTAGCAATAATAATAATAACAACTGTTCTTCACGAAGAAACAACGGTTCCGCCCATTGTAATGTTTTTCTTTTTCTTTTTTCAGTTTCAACAATTTACTGAAATTAGCTTAGTCCCACTTGTGTCAAACTAAGAACTGAAAAGATTTTATGCAATGTATTTTTTATGAGTTGCCCTTCATTTTATTTTAATCGAGTTATGGGTTAAATAGTAGAACTGGTATGTCATTGTTATAACTAAAAGTAATTAACCGGCAAAAAATTATAATTATAAAATAAAATATGTTTAGGATTTAAATGACCAGGAAAGGGTTGATAAGCCGTAAAAACAAATCAATCAAGCTATCATTTGACAAAAATGTTTAGGTGGAAAAGTCATGAAGTTATTTCTGACCTTAGATCTCTGTTTGGGACCCGGAAGATAATGTGTATAGAACAGAAATCACAAGAAATAATAATAATAATAATAATAATAATAATAATAATAATAATAATAATAAAAACAGAAATACAAAAAAAGTTGTTCTCACGAGTATAACTGACACCTTACGAAGTGCTTCATCTATGTAAAATATGTAATTTTTTTTTTTTAAATTGCTCAGTAGAAAATATCATGATGCCATTTATGACCTTAGGTCTCTGGTTGGGACCCGGAATGAAATGAGTACACACCGGAAATCAAAGGAAATAATAATAATAATAATAATAATAATAATAATAATAATAATAATAATAATAATAATACGGAGGTAGTACCTGTAACAATTTTATGGGACTATAAAATACACATAGACAGAGCAGCCAAAGCTAACCGCCCAGACATTGTTATTAGAGACCGAAAACCAAAAAATCCCTCATTATTGATATGGCAGTCCCTGCGGACTGCAATGTATCTTTGAAGATCTTCAAAAAGCTATCAAAATACAAGGACCTTGAAATCGAAATCTCAAAATTGTGGCACCTGAGATCAACAACAATCCCTGTTGTAGTTGGAGCCCTCGTATTGACAGGAAACGATTCCAATAGACTCATTGAAGAAATTTCTGACAGCCCATGTCTTAAAGAAATACAAAAAATTGTTCTCCCGAGTACAACCGACACCTTACGAAGGGTTTCATCTATGTAAAGTATATGTGTGATTTTTTTTTAATTGCTCAGTAGAAAATGTCATGATTGCATTTCTGACCTTAGGTCTCTGGTTGGGACCCGGAAGAAAATGTGTATACAATAGAAATTAAAGGAAGGAAATAATAATAATAATAATAATAATAATAATAATAATAATAATAATAATAATAATAATTTGGTTTGGTTTGTTATTTGTTTTACGGCATATCAACCTTAATGATTTATTTAATGCCGACAAAATTTTTATTGCTGGTAAAATCTTTTTCTTCAAAAATCTATTTCTGGGAATATTTTTCCTTGAAGAAATCTATAGCTGGTCATATTTTTTTCAAAGTATGTATAGCTGTTTGTATTGCTGGTATTTTTTTCAAGTATTGCTGATAAGAATTTTTCCTTCAAAAATTATTGCTGGTAATAATATTTTTATTACAAAGTATTTCTGGTATTAAAACCTATTTTTACACTAGTTTGGGTGTTAACTATTTGCCCATAGCTGGGACCCTAACAGCTGCTACCAACCCGGGTCAGGGTGGACCTGGGAACAGCAGCAATTAAGAGGTGGTTCCACGCTCCTCAAAACCTCCTGATCAGAGGCCTTGCTGTTGGACGTAGTTTATCGTCATACCCAAGACTCGGATGTTGTTTATCGTCATACCCAGGACGTAATAATAATAATAATAATAATAATAATAATAATAATAATAATAATAATAATAATAATAATAATAATAAACACCTTAATGTACACATTCTGAAAAAATATCCGGAGTCCACTGGCCATTTGTCTCTTACAACGCAAGAACATAATTCAAATTACTAACGCCCTACTTCGGGTGAATGAACGAAACGAAAAAAACTGACAGTTCCATAAGATTTATACAGAACCGTTTGATTAATCGACTGAAAGAACATTTTAAGAGAAGCACAAATCCATTATGTCACTCGCGTCTCAGTTGCTTTCAATTCACGTCATTGCATTTCACTCACTTTATCGCACTGATTACAACTACAGCCGTATTATCTCAAGATAAGCGACATACAAACTGTCGAAATATTATTAAGCACTGTACATTTTCTTTTTATGTTTTTTTTCCCCAGAACACTAACTATCAATTTAAGTTACACCACTACTAACTATGGTTATATCATACACGATTTTGAAAATATAAAAAAAAAAAAAAATATTCAATATAAATCTTTTATATATTTTACAAGCAGGCACTTCAAACTTTGTACTTTGAGTTAACATTAATAGGAACTGAAAAACATATTATTTAGGTAAGAAAATCAGGTACTGAAATTTGTAATTAAAAATAGGAAAATTTGCGCTGGGTACTATATACCCATTGTTAGTGTTCTAGGGTTAAATCGCGCTTTATGTATTGAAATAATAATAATAATAATAATAATAATAATAATAATAATACTAATAATAATAATAATAATAGTCATCATCATCATCATTATCATCATAATAAATTGTATTGTTTTATGGAGTGTTATTGTCAATGATATTTGGTATAGCATTAACGCTCGTAATATCAGATAATAATAATAATAATAATAATAATAATAATAATAATAATAATAATAATAATAATAATAAAAAAAATGCAGATTCTGTGATAAATATCCAGAAACCATTGATCATCTTGTATCAGATACTGGCACCCACTGAATATAAAACCCGGCATGACAGAGTGGGCCAATATCTGCACTGGAAAATTTGCAACTCCTATGGGAAGGAAACTGAAAGAAACTGGAACGAACACCACCCTGACCCGGTTACGGAGATAGGACCTGTTACAATTCTGTGGGACTACACAATACACACTGACAGAACAATCAAAGCCAACCGCCCAGACATTGTTATTAAAGACCACAAACAAAATAAGTTTCTCCTTATTGATATGGCAGTCCCTGCAGACTGCAATGTATCTTTGAAGATATTCGAAAAGCTGTCAAAATACAAGGTCCTTGAAATAGAAATCTCAAAAATGTGGCACATGGGAACATCAACAATTCCTGTTGTAGTTGGAGCCCTTGGACTGGTTGGAAAAGATTCCAGTAGGCTGATTGAAGGGATCCCTGGAAGTCCATGCCTCAAAGAGATATAAAAAATTGTTCTGACAAGTACAGCCCACACTTTACGAAGGGCTTCATCTATGTAATTATTATTTTTTTCTTTTTTTCTTTTCTTTTCTTTTCTTTTATTTTATTTTTGCAGTGGAAAGTGCCATGATGCCATTTCTAAACTTAGGTCCCTGGGCGGGATCCGGAAAGAAATGTGTAAACGCCAGATATAAAAGAAAATAATAATAATAATAATAATAATAATAATAATAATAATAATAATAATAATAATAATAATGATAATAATAATACAAAGACCCAGTTACAGAAAGAGAAGCTGTAACAATTTTATGGGACTACACAATACACACTGACAGAACAATCAAAGCCAACCGCCCAGACATTGTCATTAGAGACCACAGACAAAAGAATTGCATCCAAATTGATATGTCAGTTCCTGCAGACTGCAATGTATATTTTTGATCTTCAAAAAGTAATCAAAATACAAGAACTCTGAAATCGAAATCTCAAAAATGTGGCACATCAACAATCCCTGTTGTAGTTGGAGCCATCGGATTGATTGGAAAAGATTCCAATAGACTCACTGAAGGAATTCCTGGCAGCCCATGCCTTAAAGAAATACAAAAGATTATTCTCACGAGTACAGTCCACATCTTACGAAGGGTTTTATCCATGTAAAACTTTTTTTTTTTCAATTGTTCAGTGAAAAATGTCATGAGGTCATTTTTGATCTTAGGTCTCTGGTTGAGACCCGGAAAGACACACCCGAAATCAAAGGAAATGAAATAATAATAATAAATTCTCAAACTTCTCTGTTAAGGAAATGTTTGAAACAGTAAAATAATAATCATGGATACTAAAAAAACAGGAACTGAACAATTAAAAAACACGTGAACAAAAAAATTCTACAAGGTCATTCATTATGTTATGAGAAGTAAGGAAATAATACCATCAAGATATGATTTTCCAAAGGAGATGAGAGAAAACATATAAAAAAGATCTCTTAATAATAATGATGATGACAATAAACGTAAAGATAGGTACCTTCAAGAGATTGCTAAAAAAAAGAGCATAGCATGATGAAAAAGACGCCAAACTTGACGAAAACAAAATTTTATTGCGTAAATGTTTATGTTATTATGAAGAGGAAAGACCAAAGTTTATTTTAAATATTTTTAATTTTCTTTTCTTTTTAGAACATTCTAAATTTTGATTAAAAAACCTTGTTTCACTTTGTATCACCGGAACTAGTAAAGCAACATATACGATTTTTAGTACTTTTTTTTTTGTATGACACACATTAATTTGGAAAATCTTGCAAAAATAAAAATAATTGTCTGAAGTTAATGAAACTTTCAGGGACTATTCACAGATGATCGAAATTATTATATTTATTTTTTTATTAAAGTCATGGCAGAAATATATTTTATATCTATTACCCCACTCATAACTAATTTTATAGAAATTCGATCGAGTCCACTTTAGTGATTACAATAGTTAAAAGCACAAAGCTTTGAGGAATGCAAATCATGTTTTGTTATTAATTAGACACCTCTCCTATCTGAAAATCAGCTCTGAATTCTAACAAACAAAACTCTATAAAAACAAAGATATTATTTAATTTCAAATGCTTTTATTTGCTTTTAGTTGTTTTTATGAATATGGACAATGTTTTCTGAAAGCAAATAATTTTTTCGATGAAAAATGAATTTTTTATAAAATTATTTTTTATTTTCTTTAATTATAATAGATTTTTACATTTAAGTTGTTAAAAAATTATAAAATTAGTTAAAAGTCGCATCCACTTTCATAAATGTCCTTATGAGATCTTTTTTAGCGCGTTGTAAATTGTATCATTTTGACTAATCAGAAAATCCGCAGTAATTAAGGAATATAATTTTTTGTTTATAATCGGGCTGTAATTATAAAGTACGGAAGATCACCCAGAATACAATTAAGTTGCGTTATTTGATTTAAGCATTGTTCTCCGCTGTTAAGTCCTTTACTTTTGCGAAACACGTGTGGAGAAGTTAATTTGATTTTTCAATTTCAACTGAGAAGGGTAACTTCAAGTATCAGTATCATCTTATGAAATTTATATGATCTTATTTTTATATTAATCTCAGTTATGACATTTTTCCATAAATGAAATATCAAAAGTAATAATAAAATGAATGGAAATACAAATAAGACAGTAAAATGTAGTAAATGTACATAAAATTATAGTATTTTATGTACATATCTGATAAAATTTCATAAGAAAGGTACCTATAAATTAATTTCTTTATAATATATTTTCCATAAAGCATCGTAAACGTAAAGGTGAAAGCTAAGTACAAAAATTTTTTTTTTAAAAATAGAGTCCTGAAATTAAAAATAACGAGGTAAATAATTTGTTCACGTAAATGTAAATAACTTCACTTCTCACCTTCCGTAGAAGGAATTATCCTCACGTAAACCGTCAATATGTTATTCATCATCTATCGAATTTTGTTTTCGTCAAGTTTGGCGTCTTTTTCATCATGCCCTGCTTTTCTTTTAGCTATCTCGTGGAGGGTTAGGGTTAGGGTTAGGGTTAGGGTTAGGGTTAGGGTTAGGGTTAGGGTTAGGGTTAGGGTTGATTTGGAACACTGCTATAAAAAAAAAAGAAGGAATTAATACTATTCAAATTATGGCACTTTTGCGAGAATTCTTTGAAAAGCACTCAATGTTTCACTCGATCATTAGAGATAACGATCAAATGACTAAGCGTTAACATTGAATAGATGGAAATCTTGTCAGTTACCATTGCCCGCTAGGAATTGTCACAGGAAGACTCGGCTCCACATTAATAAAATCACGTCACGAATGTCTTCACCCATTCGTTATCTTTCTCCTAGACAAGTTGGCATCAAAAGGAGAGAGAAAACAATCTGTCAGGCTATTTAACCCATAGCTGGAGGATGATGTATTCATGCCTTTCTCAAGAGAATTAATACGAGTTGAACTTCGATTGGGCAAATTCATCTTCCGCATCGAGAACCGTTACAAGAGGTGGAAATATTGTTAATTGTAATTGGGGTGGCAGGGATTTCCAAGAAATACTCAAAAAAAAAAGAAGGGGGACTGAAACGAGAAATTAGAAGAGGAACCACTCAGATGACGCCATTATTAAAATATCATAAACAGGAGTATCCATTGTTTTCTGTTTAGGAGTGGCTTTTCAGTTCATTTTAATGCAATGATTTCCAACGTGGGGCATGGTAATATTTTGGTGGGGGCATGCATAATATATGCAGCCTTCAGTTTAATTATAGCAGCAGAATAAGGGGGCAATTCGAGAATGAGATATTAACAGCGAATTGTTTCTTAGTGAGTCTGAGTAAGAGTGTTAATGTTAATTCATACGATGCATATACAATATGCATACATAAAAAATATTTTGTGTATATGTATGTACATGGGTAATTGGCATACAGGGTATTTCCCGTCTTCCCCCCTCCACATGAGTGCCTCGGTCAACAAAGGAGAGGGCGTGATGCATGTCGCTGGAAGAGCCCATGTTTTTGTCGGCCAATCAGCGCGTGCGAGCATTCAGTTTGCTTCCTTCACGTGAATTGCAGTAGAATTTTGAATATGTATGAATTAAATATTACTTGAACCAAAATTTTAGAATTACCAAAGTGTGGCATGGCCCAAGATCGGTCGGGAAACACTGTTGTAATGTCTTCTCATTCTCTTTCACTCTAGGAATTCCCTTTCATTATCACCTTGCTTGAGGTAAATTGATTAGAAAATAGAAATAAACATTATAAAATATTAAAACATTGGAATACATTTTTAAGATCTTGTAAAACTGACGTTTAATATTCATTATTAAATATTATTATTATTATTATTATTATTATTAATATTATTATTATAACAACAACAACAACAGTAGTAGTAGTAGTATTAAGCGATCTGGGATTGCAAAGGAAATATTTGTCGCAGATTATTTCCATAACGCAGAGAATAAATCACTAAGTTCAGACTTGAACATCGGGGGCAGAAAGAAATTCCGAAAACTCGATTCGCAGGTACTATCTCACAAATCACGATGCACGCAACCAGTCAGAAAAAATAACTCACTCTGCGACCAATGTGGTAGCCAAAATACACCCAATTCTCACGATTCGAGAACACCAACTGATTTTATCGCCGAGCATTTTTTTCTATTCATCGACAACTGGGAGAGGACGCCCAATTTTTCCATATCAAAATACTTTTATAGCAACTCCTGCGACGGACTTGTTTTTTTAATTTAAACATTCCGTCTTCAGCATTTCATGCAGTATACGTCCCCTTTTTGGGGTAAATAATTTTCTTTTTCGCCCCATTTTCCGTCGTAGGATACACGCGACGCGCTCTCGCTTGGTTTGACGAGGTAAGTCGCCGTTTTCTTGCCTATAATAATAATAATAATAATAATAATAATAATAATAATAATACCTAATTAATTAAAAATAAGTACAAAACTCGTCAATGACTAAAGCGTGTAAGGTGAAAGATAGAGTCGGAGGTGCATTAGAATGACTGTACAAGATCAAAGCTTATTCTGCGGTAATTACCAGACAAAAGTAATTAAAAAATCGTGCAATCCCAATATATAGATTATGCGATCAGGATTCTAAATGAGGTTTCTGAATGCCCGATGCTGATATCGAAGGAATATAAAAATCTGCCTAAAATTAGGCAGCATATATGTTAATATTAAAGTGTGCCACATACTAAAACATTACTCGAACATTATTTCATAGTCAGTCTTATATTTGAAGATCATTATTTTGAAAGAAATTACTAATACTTCCGGCAGATATGTAAAAAGTTTATCGAAAAAAATAGAAGTTAAAAGCTAAACACTAAAACAAACTGGATTTCCATAAATTTATTGCCATCGGATAATATATATAATAATATAAATATAAGTAATTATAAGTAATTATACTCGTTTGGAAAAATCTTAGGTGTTTTGGCTTGTAAATGAACAAACCAATGCCCAAGGAAAAATAGGGATAAAAAAAGAAAGAACATGTAACTGAGGCGAAAACAATCGTCCAGAATCCAAGCTCAGAGTCCAAAGAAAAAAACCTCCAATCCGGGAAAAGCAAAAGTAACTAAGCAAAGTGCTCAATACACTAAGTGGAGCAAATCTAACTATGAACCTAAAGAGCCAGGCAAACCTACCTAGGTTCAACCTACGTGGATTGTCAGGGTACGCTGGCCAAAGAGGTAAAATTGGAACAGAATATATATAAATATAAAAACAAGTATAACCACTTGACTAAAAAAAAAACCCAAAACCTATAATAATATTGATAATATTGGACAATATATATATATATATATATATATATATATATATATATATATTGTGTGTGTGTATTTAAGCAGCATTTTTTCATTGATGCATGTTTCATTAAATAATATAGACAAGTTATGTCGATTTATTTTAAGTATTAGGTTGGTGCAAAAATAATGTCGTTTTCTCGCATATGTTAGAACGTCAAAAATCGACATTATTTTTGCACCAACCTAATAAATTCCTTTCATATTGTTTCAATGATAATGTTATTAAGCTTATCAGACAATATGAAAGGTATTTACTTAAAATAAATAGACATAACTTGTCTATATTATTTAAGGAATCATGCATCAATATATATATATATATATATATATATATATATATATATATATATATATATATATATATATATATATACATATGAATGATAAATAAATACGTATAAGTCTCTTTAAACGGGAATTAAAAAAAAACACTTCATAAATACTGTTAAACTAAGAATAAAATAAGAATAAAGTAAGAATAAAAAATAAAAATAAACTAAGAATAAATAAATTAAAAAAATAAGAATAAAAATAAGAAAAATACTCTATAAATACTGTTAAACTAAGAATAATTGGAGCCCCAATTAGGATAAAAAAAGAAAATGGCAAACACAATAACAAGAATCTAGGTAGTTCTGTTTACAATAAATCTAAAAAAAAGGCACCACAAGAATAAACCGGGAAGTGATGAACACTTCGAGTCAGAGGAAAATCTCATAATACTTATGGTTGCGGTATGTTGAACTCTATCCATATATTGATTGCCAAATACTGAAATTCTATCTAAGGAATATTAATATAACAATGCCAAGATGGCATATTGGGTTTCTCACACTTCTGATCTTAATAGATTGGAAGTGCGAACATCTCTATATACACTACAGATCAAAAGTTTAAAGCGACCGAGCAGATTCGACATCGGATGATCCTGACAGACGAGTGAAAAAAAATATAAAAAAGCTCTTAGAATCTTTGAAAAAAGAATGGAATTAATGATCTAACTTATATTTTGGGGAAAACGAATGCCAAAAATTTTTGCTGCAGCAATTAAGGCTAAAGGAGGATATTTTGACGAGAGCAAAATTTAATCATAAAATGCAGTTTTTCTTGTCTTAAAATTTCTAATAAAAAATCATGACTTTTTTTTAACCATGTACGAGGGTAATTCAATAAATAAGGTCAATTTTTCGGTATAAGGACTTCTAACACAGATAGTAGCTTGCTCTTATTTATTTTTTTTGTCTTACTTCTTTTTCACATGGTTTTAATTTCTTTTGCAGATTAAAAAAAAAACTTTGAGAGTTTTGGCGATTAACAAAGATGGCCAACCAAGAAGCATTCCCCAGGATTGAACAGCGGTCAGTTATCAAGTTTTTGGTTGCTGAACGGTGCAAACCAGTTGAAATTCATAGGAAAATGTCAACTGTGTCTAGTGCCACATGTTTCAGACAAAACAATTGTCTACAAGTGGGCTAAATTGTTTAAAGAAGGACGGAGGAGTGTTTAGGATGAAGACAGGCCTGGGACACCTACAGAAGTGAAGTGAAGTGATCGAATCAGTCAATGACCTCATTCAGTCTGACAGAAGGGTGACAGTGGATGACATTGCAAGGACTTTGAGCTTATCTGTTGGGATCATCAGTCAGAAGGAGTCATCTTGCCTCATGACAACGCAAGGCCTCACACAGCAGCCCAAACGGTGCAGACCATCAACGAACTGGGCTGGGAACTGCTCCATCATCCCCCTTACAGCCCAGACCATGCCCCTTCAGACTTTCACCTGTTTGGTCCCTTGAAAGCGTTCACGAGAGGCACGAAGTTTAAAAGTGACGATGAAGTCAAAAGTGTTGTGAGCGACTGGCCGAGACATCAGTCCAAAGATTTTTACGCTGAGGGAATACGGAAGCTTGTGCACAGATGGGAAAAGTGTGTGACAGTGCTGGGAGACTACGCTGAAAAATAAAAAAAAAGTAAGCTTCTATCTGTATTAGAAGTCCTTATACCGAAACATTCACCTTATTTATTGAATGACCCTCGTATAATAATTTTCTCCTACTTAAAGTACAAAACAACTACTTTTTAGGACAATTTTAAAAAAAAGTATCAGGGATCAATTCAAACCTTTTAGACTGTAGCGTATGTTTTGGTGAGTAGAACGGAAGATAGATAACAATTGATTGTTGACTTGAAGAATTTTAAATGGTATTGTTCAGACAGAAGCAATCCCGGGAACTATTTCTCGGGCGAAATATGCGAGAGTAGAAATCGTTTTAACCTTCGGAAGAAAAGATGGTCTCTCGACTCCGGGGGAGTAGCACGGGTTGTACCAACAGTAAAGTTCTGAACTAAAGGTGGAACTAAAAATAAGAATAAATGATAACATCTTATATATAAAGTACAGTGCATGTTTGTGTGTGTGTGTGTGTGTGTGTGTGTGTGTGTGTGTCCAAGCGATTTCTCCGCTTCCACCGTTCCGATTTCAATGATTCTTGGCTCATTCAAAAGTCCTAGAAAATTTAGGCGCGGGGAACGATTTTCGTTGAGCTCAGATGCAGGGTTGCCAAATTATGCGAGATTACGAATATATATTAATATATTATACTAGCCATTATCGTTGCTTTCATGCCTCAATAGATGTAACTCTTATTTTACTTTTCAATCCCAAATTGCAGCTACCTTAAAATTTTAAGTTATCTAAAATTTTGATTTAGCTTGAAAGACGACCTATCGGGCGGCATTTAAACGAACTCCTGTGGAGGACTCTTGGTTTCGCCATCATCACAATAGCTAAGGAGAAGTAGAAGCGATAGGCATCAATAAACTACAGAAGAATTCAAAATGGATCGCTGTATTTAAGTATTGAATTAATGTTTAAGCTTACCTTTTAAAAGTTCAACGATAATTCTTCTTCTGTGACATAATTTAAATACGATTTGATGTACGTAGATCTTTGTTTTCCAGAGAAACAATTATTTTTATTTCCTGGGTGACAGAACAGGGGACAATTTATAAGATAAAATTAATATAGTGTAAAGATGGAAAAATAAAAATAAAAATTATTTATATATTCAAGATAAAAGAGTTAGAGAAACATACCAGTTATTTAAGTAAAACCAATTTTATGGAACTATATATGAAGGAATGAGTATTTGGAGCTCAAATTGTGTGATTAAAAAGCCCCAAATCTATTTTATAGTAATTCACACACTAAAATCTCAATATCTGTTAACTGTCTTTAATTACTGTTCTTTTATTCGAGGATGGTTTTGATTTTCATATCAAATAGTTCTGTTTAGGAATATCATTTCATATAGTGCAGAAAAGTATTTGAAATTTGCATTTTACTTGGCCTTCAACAAGTTGGCATCTATTTGTAAAACTTACCTTAACGATAACAAACGAATTTATAAATGAAATGTTCATTCAAAATTTTTGTTTCAAAGATTTCAAGTAGTGAATAAATTGCGAAGCAATAACGAGCGGGTGAAGCCTGCTAGTTTACTATAGAAACAGCGACAGGCGTATGGCATTGCGTCTGTCTAAAAGAGGCTGCCGAGCAGAGAATAAGTTTCCCCTTACAAAACAACGTAACCGATTTTGGACTCCATCATGGCTGGAAAAGTGAGGCCTTAGTATTTCCATTTACCATATTTATCACACTGTTTACATTGTTCGGACTGCTTTAATCTTTATTATCAAATTCATGACGTTTCGACCGTTGTATACCTCGGCCTTCTTTAGGTGATATACGTTGGAATTTCGAACCGAACACTTCAATAAGTTATATTACCTGAAGAAATCCGGAGCGTACAAAGACCGAAACGTCGAGAATATGACAGTAAAGATGAGGTCAACCATCCGTGTAAACAGCTAGAATACCTCATAGAGAATATATTTTGGATAAATGTGAATTTTTAACCTATGTTGACATTCCGAGCTGTTAGTAATTTCTTTTAGTCTATTTAGAATTTGTTTAAGCTGTGAAGAGATGGTAGTCCTTTTTTAATGTGTTATGTATTCCCTGCTTCTGTTTGTTGAGAGTTTTTTTAACTCTAGAACACTAACCATCAATTAAAGTTACACCACTACTAATCATGGGCATATCATAACTAATTTTGAAAATATCAAAAAAACATATTAAATATAAATCTTTATTTGAAATATTTTACATGCAGGCACTTCAAACTTTGTACTTTGAGTTAACATTAATAGAAACTGAAAAACATTATTTAGGTTAGAAAATCAGGTACTGAAAATTGTAATTAAAAATAGGAAAATTTGTGCTGGGTACTATATACCCATGGTTAGTGTTCTAGAGTTAAAGTTACACCACTATTATCCATGGGTATATCATACACGAATTTGAAAATATCAACAAAAAAAAAAAAATTAAATATAAATCTTTATTTGAAATATTTTACATGCAGGCACTTCAAACTTTGTACTTTGAGTTAACATTAACAGGAACCGGAAAACATTATTTAGGTTAGAAAATCAGGTACTGAAAATTATAATTAAAAATAGGAAAATTTGTGCTGGGTACTATATAGCCATGGTTAGTGTTCTAGGGTTAATGGAGTTGATTTGAAAGATAGAATATTATAAGTTTGCTGTTCCTGTTATAGGCTTAAGTATATACATGATATATTAACAATTTTGATACACCGGAAGTTAACCGAATGCTTAAAAGAAAAGAATGGCAAATACGCATTCTTCTCAATGAAATCTTTAAGATTGTACGAATAATTTTGTCATTTCTTATTTTGCATAATTCGCCTGTCAAATTTTATTGTATTTAACCTATTGTTCTGAAAATTGAATTTTATATTTTTCCTTTCTTGTTCTTAATATTAGAACACTAACCATCAATTAAAGTTACACCATTACTAACCATGGGTATATCATACCCGATTTTGAAAATATAGGTACATACATACCGGTAGGACTAGTCCACTATATTCCTATTGTTGCATATGACCAAAACTATTTTGTCCAGCATATCTGATAAAAATATTGTAGAGGTGTGTTTTGCCTGAAGCTCAACTGTCATCTAAAAAATATAGAATCTCCTTTCAGCATTATTATCATCTAAGAACGACACAATGTTATCAAACGCACGGTGTTGCGACACATTTAACCCTAGAACACTAACCATCAATTACAGATACACCACTACTAGCCATGGGTATATCACACCCGATTTTGAAAATATCAAAAAAACATATTAAATATAATTCTTTATTTGAAATATTTTACATGCAGGCACTTTAAACTTTGTAATTTGAGTTAACATCAATAGGAAGTGAAAAACATCTTATTTAGGTAAGAAAATCAGATTAAAAATTGTAATTAAAAATAGGAAAATTTGCGCTGGGTACTATATACCCATGGCTAGTGTTCTAGGGACAAGTTATCATCAGTTACTTCGATCTGCCTTTTTACGCTTTTAAATTTTCAGGTAATGATGTTCTGGTGGTCTGCTGGATTATATAATCTAAAAATTGTTTACTTAGGCAGCAAATTATGTTTTAGGCATATCTGATTAAATCAATTAAAATCATTATCTCTGCTTATTTTTAGAATAATCCCTTTATATTCACGGATATTTTTTCCCTGTATTACAACCAAATGAGGCAAGAAAGGCGCTGTAAAAACAGTGAAAATCACTTTTATTTCCCAATCACTTTCCATTTCTTTCTCAGATCGTCATCAGGCTTGCAACTGGTAAGGCACAAATTATGCGTAGCTATCCATTATTGATTTTTTTTCTTTTTGCATTTAAATGAAACAGCTGACAATTATCATCCCTATCGCTATCTCCACGGTGAGGCCCATTATTGCGAACCACCATCATTCCGTTCATCTTCCCCTGGTGAGATGTAAGCTCCACTCAAACAGCTTCTTTTCACGAACCATTGCCTTGTGGAACCGGCTCCCAAGAGATTGCTTCTCCAATCAGTACAATCTTAACATGTTTAAGTCTAGGGATAACCGATATGTTTACTCGCATAAACTGCGCCTCTTTCTTTGTAAGCTTCTACCTCGAGTGGATCTGGGCCTCATGCAAAGTGAATAGCATTGCTTGAAAAATGAAAAAAATGTTGAAATATTATGTAATATCCATCCTTTAATCTGTTAACGAATGCAGAACAATTTCTTCACACAGAAAGAGAAGACTTGACGCAAGAGGAATGTATTTCTGGAAAATGATGTTGAAAATACCATGGACAGAGCATATAATCGATGAGGAAGTTTGGAGAAAAATAGAAAAAAAAAATCGTAAATTATAAATAAAATAAGAACGAAATCGCCGAAATATCTTGGACACATGATGAGAAATATTTTACAGGATATCTTGAAAGCAAGATGTTCAGAGAAAAGAAGGAAGGAGCCATAGGCTATATTTTTCTTTTTAATCATTTTATCACTCACCTGTATATTTTAAATACAACGCTGGATGACTTAAACTCAACCCAGACCTCAAGTATTTCGTTTTATCCTCTACCTTTACAAGACCGGATCAGACCTAAAATACAGTACCGGGAAGGGACTATCCAGACTTCACTCTCTAGCCCCCATACATTCCAAAATTCTCTCTGCGTCCTTGTGAGTGATCAATAATTTTCCACCCTACAACCCCTTTCCTCACAGACAAAATGCCGCAAGCTTTTCACTGCTCTATCGCTATTTCCATGAAAAGTGTTCAATCGAACTACATTCTTTAGTTCTAAACTTCACGACGAAGACCCGACATGCCACACCCATTATAGCGAACCACCCTCATTCCCGTCATATTGCATTTGTGAGGTGTAAGTTCCAGCCGAGAAGCTTCTTCCCCACGAACCGCTGTTTTTTGGAATAGGCTCCCAAGATGACGCTTCCCTGATCACTACAATTTTAACCTGTTCAAGTCTAGGGATAACCGATATGTTCTCCACATACCCACATGAACTGCGTCTCTTACTTTTTAACCCTCTACCTGGAGCGGCTCTGGTCATTAAGCAGGGTGAATATCATTGCATACAAATGAAGAAAAAATGTTGAATTATTATGTAATATCCATCCTTTAATATGTTAACAAATGCAGAACAATTTCTCCACACAGGAGAAGACTTGAATCAAAAGGAATGTATTTCTGGAAAAGGATGTTGAAAATATCATGGACACAGCATATAATTAATGAGGAAGTTTGGAGAAAAATAGAAAAAAATCGTTAATTATAAATAAAATCAGAACGAATAATTAAAATCCATAATTCACTTTCTAGCCTCGGTAGAATCCAAAAGCATCTCTGTGTCCTTGTGGGCGACGAAATAGTTCCGCCCTACAAGCCCTTTCCCACAAACGAAAAGTCGAAAGCCTCTTACGGCTCTATCGCTATTTCCACGGTGATTGTTCAGATGAATTACACTCCTTAGTTGCACTACTTCAAGATTTCACGACTAAGACCCGACATGCCACGCCCATTATTGCGAACCATCCTCATTCCGTTCATCTTCTCTTGATGAGATGTAAGCTCCACTCAAGCAGATTCTTTTCACGAACCATTGCCTTGTGGAACCGGCTCCTAAGAGATTGCTTCTCCAACCAGTACATTCTTAAGCTGTTCATGACTAGGGGTGGCCATTATCTTCCCCCGCATATCCAGATGAACGGTTCCTCTTACTCTGTCACCGTGTACTTTGTGCTGTTCCCGAGGCTTCGTGCAGACTAACAACAGTATAAAAAAATCTATTTCCAGAAGCGTTAGAATAATTCGACCATTTTTCCAGCATCTTGAGTAATTTGCCGTAAAAACAATTTCCAGTTGACGTAATGAGAGAAATTTAGAAACACCGGGCCTTCCATTTAAGGAGTTTTCTTGTCTGTACAATTAGTGAACGATTGAAATATTTTTAAATCAGTTAATTAATAATATTTATGCTCTGTAAATTTACAGTGAGCACTATCTTTTAAAAATAAAAATATCAATAAGAACACCGGAGTATATATCTTACTGTTCTTTCTTTTTTTACTACAACAGACACACACACACACACACACATACACATATATATATATATATTTATATGTATGTATTGTGTATATTTCGGTAGCAATTTTTTATTAATGCATGTTTCATTAAATAATATACACAAGTTTTGTCAATTTATTTTAAGTAAGTTCCTTTAAGCTTAATCACATTATCGTTGAAAGACGAAAGGAATTCACCATATTGTCAGATGTTTGAATCCAAGATGACAGTTTTAATAAATCAAACATCACATATACGAAACCACATTAATGGCCAGCCGTTGCTCTTTGAATAAGCTCAAAGTAACGACAAACTCTTATTTACGAGCCAAGGAAGCGAAAAACGCATCGTAGCTCGTGACGTCACACATGACCACGCGAGAGTGAAAACAAGAAGTATTAAGTATTGAGCTTATCAGACAATACGAAAGGAACTTACTTAAAATAAATAGACAAAAGTTGTCTATATTATTTAATGAAACATGCATTAATATATATATATATATATATATGTATATATATATATATATATATATATATATATATATATATATATATATATATATGCAGAAATATAGTCTTAAAGTGTGCTATATTTATGGGGTTAAGTGCTCAATATCAGAGATAGAGTGTGTGTAAATATAAAAGTGGCGAGAGTCGCCTGACGATTGCACTAGCATGAAACAGACTGTCGCCTCTAAGTGCTGACTTCCATGTCCACTTTTATATTTATATATATATATATATATATATATATATATAAGGCTCAAACACTAATATTCCATGGTTATAATTTATTACATTGGAATCGAAATAACGATCAAATTCACCAGACCTACAAATTAAAAAAGAAATCGGAAAATATAACTTTTATTTTAGTGAGAGTGTATGTGTGGGTGTGGGAAACAAGTGAGGGGGAAATGTATGAAAGCTCTAGAGAGAGGGGTTAACAGAAGAAAGAAAACAGGAAGGCCTAAAGATGAAGGTGTGGATTAAAAATTAACAGAGAGAAGTTTTAAAGAGAGGAGTTAAATAACGGTTTAAATGAGTGAGATACAGATAAAGATGAATTATTTTCAGATGCATAAATCACTTTTCTCCCTTCCATTCGTTCAATTACATTTATATATATATATATTTTATATATTTTTTATATCCCAGAAAAATAAACTTGATAAATCCTGGGACGAAACCGATTGTTCTTTTTCAGATTTTATGAAAATACCATATAAATTCTGCCTTTTACTAGCTATTGTTAAATTTTGTACCATAAAAAAATTATATATATATATATATATATATATATATATATATATATATATATATATATATATATAATTTATTCGAAAATTATAACATAAATATCCTATAAAATCACTACAAAAATAGTGATTGTGTTTCATCACTTCTGTTCTGGTGTCTTATCAAGTGATGGTGTTGAATATATATATATATATATATATATATATATATATATATATATATATATATATATATATATATATATATATATATCGAGAGAGAGAGAGAAAGAGAGATAGAGAGATAGATGCGAAATGAGATAACAATGGTTTGCTAATATTATTTCGGCATAGATAGATAGATAGTGGACAGATAGATAGATAGATAGATAGATAGATAGATAGATAGATAGATAGTGGACAGATAGATAAATATATAGATAGATAGATAGATAGATAGATAGTGGACAGAATGGGATAGATAGATAGATAGATAGATAGATAGATAGATAGATAGATAGATAGATAGATAGATAGATAGTGGACAGAATGGGATAGATAGATAGATAGATAGATAGATAGATAGATAGATAGATAGTGGACAGAATGGGATATATAGATAGATAGTGAACAGAATGGGATAGATAGATAGATAGATAGATATATAGATAGATAGTGGACAGAATGGGATAGATAGATAGATAGATAGATAGATAGATAGATAGATAGATAGATAGATAGATAGATAGATAGATAGATAGATAGATATGAACAGACTGGGATAGATAGATAGATCTCTGTATATTTTGTAACGAGCAGAGAAGCGAGCGTGATGGTTGATGGAAAATATTTCTCGGGGTGGATTAGGTCCACCCCGAGAAATATTTTCCAACAACCATCACGCTCGCTTCTCTGCATCGTTACTTTCAACATGTCTGCGAAAAACAAAAAAAAAAAACAAAAAAAAAAACATATCTGTTGAAAAAAAAATGTCTGAAGCAGACAATGAATTGTTCCTGCAAAGAATTCTTTGAAGAAGAATCTGACCTACAGAATCAACGGGAAAACAAATAACTTCCACAACATCAAGAAATTATTTGTAAAATGTGTGTGCATTTCTGCCTCATGATAAGAGAAGGGCGCTGAAAAGAACTTATCTCACAAGGAAGCACTTCCTCAAAATGATTTTTTTTTCAGAAAAGAGGTGGTAATTAAACCATTCCAGCAAAAGCACGCACGCACGTGCGCAGACACACACAGACACACACACAAATGGAGAGAGAGAGACAGAGAGAGATAGAGAGAGAGAGAAATGATATATTTATTTACCTATCTCTGTTTATTCATAACTGTGTATCTGTCAATTCATATCTATATATTTATCTAAGTTTGTTCATATCTATCTATCTATCTATCTATCTATCTATCTATCTATCTATCTATCGATCTCAGTTTGTTCATTATCTATCTATATATCTATCTATGTTTATTCATATCTATCTATCTATCTATCTATCTATCTATCTATCTCAGTTTGTTCATATCTATCTATCTATCTATCTATCTATCTCAGTTTGTTCATATCTATCTATCTATCTATCTCAGTTTGTTCATATCTATCTATCTATCTATCTATCTATCTATCTATCTATCTATCTATCTATCTATCTATCTCAGTTTCTTCATTATCTATCTATCTATCTATCTATCTATCTATCTATCTATCTCAGTTTGTTCATGTCTATCTCTCTATCTATCTATCTATCTACCTATCTATCTATCTCAGTTTGTTCATATCTATCTATCTATCTATCTATCTATCTATCTATCTATCTATCTATCTATCTATCTCAGTTTGTTCATATCTATCTATCTATCTATCTATCTATCTATCTATCTATCTATCTATCTATCTATCTCAGTTTGTTCATATCTATCTATCTATCTATCTATCTATCTATCTCAGTTTGTTCATATCTATCTATCTATCTATCTATCTATCTATCTCAGTTTGTTCATTATCCATCTATCTATCTATCTATCTATCTATCTATCTATCTATCTATCTATCTATCTCAGTTTGTTCATGTCTATCTCTCTATCTATCTATCTATCTATCTATCTATCTCAGTTTGTTCATTATCTATCTATCTATCTATCTATCTATCTCAGTTTGTTCATATCTATCTATCTATCTATCTATCTATCTATCTATCTATCTATCTCAGTTTCTTCATTATCTATCTATCTATCTATCTATCTATCTATCTATCTATCTATCTCAGTTTGTTCATGTCTATCTCTCTATCTATCTATCTATCTACCTATCTATCTATCTCAGTTTGTTCATATCTATCTATCTATCTATCTATCTATCTATCTATCTCAGTTTGTTCATATCTATCTATCTATCTATCTATCTATCTATCTATCTATCTATCTATCTATCTCAGTTTGTTCATATCTATCTATCTATCTATCTATCTATCTATCTATCTATCTATCTATCTATCTCAGTTTGTTCATATCTATCTATCTATCTATCTATCTATCTATCTATCTCAGTTTGTTCATTATCCATCTATCTATCTATCTATCTATCTATCTATCTATCTATCTATCTATCTATCTATCTATCTATCTCAGTTTGTTCATGTCTATCTCTCTATCTATCTATCTATCTTTCTATCTATCTATCTCAGTTTGTTCATATCTATCTATCTATCTATCTATCTATCTATCTATCTATCTATCTATCTATCTATCTATCTATCTATCTCAGTTTGTTCATTATCTATCTACCTATCTATCTATCTATCTCAGTTTGTTCATATCTATCTATCTATCTATCTATCTATCTATCTATCTCAGTTTGTTCATTATCTATCTATCTATCTATCTATCTATCTATCTATCTATCTATCTCAGTTTGTTCATATCTATCTATCTATCTATCTATCTATCTATCTATCTATCTATCTCAGTTTCTTCATTATCTATCTATCTATCTATCTATCTATCTATCTCAGTTTGTTCATGTCTATCTCTCTATCTATCTATCTATCTACCTATCTATCTATCTCAGTTTGTTCATATCTATCTATCTATCTATCTATCTATCTATCTATCTATCTATCTCAGTTTGTTCATATCTATCTATCTATCTATCTATCTATCTATCTATCTATCTCAGTTTGTTCATATCTATCTATCTATCTATCTATCTATCTATCTATCTCAGTTTGTTCATGTCTATCTCTCTATCTATCTATCTATCTATCTATCTATCTATCTATCTATCTATCTCAGTTTGTTCATATCTATCTATCTATCTATCTATCTATCTATCTATCTATCTATCTCAGTTTGTTCATATCTATCTATCTATCTATCTATCTATCTATCTATCTACCTATCTATCTATCTCAGTTTGTTCATATCTATCTATCTATCTATCTATCTATCTATCTATCTATCTATCTATCTATCTATCTATCTATCTATCTCAGTTTGTTCATATCTATCTATCTATCTATCTATCTATCTATCTATCTATCTATCTATGTATCTCAGTTTGTTCATATCTATCTATCTATCTATCTATCTATCTATCTATCTATCTATATCAGTTTGTTCATATCTATCTATCTATCTATCTATCTATCTATCTATCTATCTCAGTTTGTTCATTATCTATCTATCTATCTATCTATCTCAGTTTGTTCATGTCTATCTCTCTCTCTCTATCTATCTATCTATCTATCTATCTACCTATCTATCTATCTATCTATCTATCTCAGTTTGTTCATATCTATCTATCTATCTATCTATCTATCTATCTATCTATCTCAGTTTCTTCATTATCTATCTATCTATCTATCTATCTATCTATCTATCTCAGTTTGTTCATGTCTATCTCTCTATCTATCTATCTATCTATCTACCTATCTATCTATCTCAGTTTGTTCATATCTATCTATCTATCTATCTATCTATCTATCTATCTATCTATCTATCTATCTCAGTTTGTTCATATCTATCTATCTATCTATCTATCTATCTATCTATCTCAGTTTGTTCATATCTATCTATCTATCTATCTATCTATCTATCTATCTCAGTTTGTTCATGTCTATCTCTCTATCTATCTATCTATCTATCTATCTATCTATCTATCTATCTATCTATCTATCTCAGTTTGTTCATATCTATCTATCTATCTATCTATCTATCTATCTATCTATCTATCTATCTATCTATCTATCTATCTCAGTTTGTTCATATCTATCTATCTATCTATCTATCTATCTATCTATCTATCTACCTATCTATCTATCTCAGTTTGTTCATATCTATCTATCTATCTATCTATCTATCTATCTATCTATCTATCTATCTATCTATCTCAGTTTGTTCATATCTATCTATCTATCTATCTATCTATCTATCTATCTATCTATCTATGTATCTCAGTTTGTTCATATCTATCTATCTATCTATCTATCTATCTATCTATCTATCTATATCAGTTTGTTCATATCTATCTATCTATCTATCTATCTATCTATCTATCTATCTCAGTTTGTTCATTATCTATCTATCTATCTATCTATCTCAGTTTGTTCATGTCTATCTCTCTCTCTCTATCTATCTATCTATCTATCTACCTATCTATCTATCTATCTATCTATCTCAGTTTGTTCATATCTATCTATCTATCTATCTATCTATCTATCTATCTATCTCAGTTTGTTCATATCTATCTATCTATCTATCTATCTATCTATCTATCTACCTATCTATCTATCTCAGTTTGTTCATATCTATCTATCTATCTATCTATCTATCTATCTATCTATCTATCTCAGTTTGTTCATATCTATCTATCTATCTATCTATCTATCTATCTATCTATCTATCTATCTATCTATGTATCTCAGTTTGTTCATATCTATCTATCTATCTATCTATCTATCTATCTATCTATCTATATCAGTTTGTTCATATCTATCTATCTATCTATCTATCTATCTATCTATCTCAGTTTGTTCATTATCTATCTATCTATCTATCTATCTCAGTTTGTTCATGTCTATCTCTCTCTCTCTATCTATCTATCTATCTAT
>OZ038485.1:13099002-13104002 GCA_964036315.1 Acanthosepion esculentum | reverse complement strand
AAACATGGCACGTGGAACTAGAATAGTCTACCCCAGTGAGCGAAATAAAGGGTTCAGTTCAACATTTCAACCACCTGAAGAAGGCCGGAGCGTACAACAGCCGAAACGTTGTGATAAATATGGCAAAAAAGATGAGGACAATAGTCCGAATAATGTGAATAAAATAACATATTTTCCATTATCTATTGCATATTCCCTTCTATTGCTTTTACCTGTATCTTCTCATTCTCTCCCTAAACCTCTCCAACGCAACTAAGATTAATCGTTTGCACCTGCCTTTTACTTTTCATACTACCTGTATTTTCTCACACGCTCCCTTATCCCGTCCAATACGACCAGGATTGTTCATTTTCTCATGAGTCTCCGTTCACTTTTTAACTGTATCTTCTTATTCCCTGCTTGTATCTTTTTTTCCCCTTAAATCCGTTCATGCTGGGAGAAAACACGTGATTAAAAAAAAGGAAATTCCTTAAGTGCACAAACACAGAAAGAGACTGAAAACATGGATGCGTCGTGTCACCTGATTTATTCAATCATTTAATCAAGGTTATCATAAGGAATAGGAAGCCATTGAAAAATATAGGCTTGTAAGGTTACATCTGTGAAAACGAGGCATCTGTGAAAACGAGGCTTCACATTTGAGAATACGTTTTTCTTTAGCAAGTCCACATAAACGATTTTGAACTTTATGAAACTGGCAGGAATGCTTCATGCTTCTCTCTCTAAATGCTTCTTCAGGTCGAGTTATATCTCACCCCAGCTTCCTCTTTTTATTTTAGTATCTATAAGCTGCAATGCTATGATTATTCTTTCGAAATTTAGGGGATACTTTTCTTGTCTTCGGCGTCATTTTGTATCAATTTCTCCAAGATTGGCTGATAATTGGATTCATTCTCATCTAATCGCGAAATAAAAATTGTGGTACATTATTTACATTATTCGGACTATTGTCCTCATCTTTGTCGCCATATTTATTACAACGTTTCGGCCTTTTTTTTAAATTATGGATTTTTAAAAAATATCTTTACGCTCAGAACCTATCTCTTACATTATACAATGAATGTGTCAAGTTTGGTCAAAATGGATGGGATGGATCTAGAGTAAAAGACAGACAAACCCACATCCTCTGTTTTATATATATATATATATATATATATATATATATATATATATATATATATATATATATATAGATAGATAGATAGATAGATAGAAGCCTTTTATAGCAGTATAGACATTTTCTGAATTGTAAGAATAAATCTATTTAGAATAACAGCGGTTTTTCCATAAAAATTCCTTTTATTTAACCCAAAATATATTCGATGTAAAGTATCCGTCCAGAATCCAAAACAAAAACTTGTGCAACAATATTTACATTATTCGGACTATTGTCCTCATCTTTGTCGCCATATTTGTTACGTTTCGGCCGTTGTACGCTCCGGCCTTCAGGTAGTTGGAATGTCGAACTGAACCCTTCATTTCACTCACTGGGGTAGACTGTTCTAGTTCCACGTGCCATGTTTAATGGATGTCAGTTATCAGTTATCTCCTGTTAATTCCCCTTTGCAAGTTCTCCACTGCCTTAACCGGGTATTGAACTCACACAGTTTGTCACTGGATCTAACCAACGCCTTTATCCACTGTGCCATGTGTCCTTGAGGCAGTGGACAACTTTCAGAGGGAAAAATTAACAGATATTGAAAATTGTTGTGAACGACCATTATACCGTATTTTTTTACATTCATTACTTAGTACCCTGCTTAGCCTCGCAGTGCGTCTTCAGATGTTAGTGTCATCTTTCCGTCCCCTGTTAAAATACTTAGCATATCTTATAACGTAAGAGAGACGTTTCTGTTATAAAGGTTGTCATAACACAACTTTTCTCATCAGTATCTGCACATGGGAAATTAAGCTAGAATTAGCAAGGGAAAAGATGAGTCCATGCCTTTCTGAAAGGCCTTAATACAAATTGGACACTCTTGCTGATTTCATATTTGATGGTTTGACAGTCCACCTACAATTCTTTCCTATTTACACTTTTAGATTAATATTCGCTCAACACTATTTTAATTAATTTAAAAAAACGATTCCAGACGCTTATAAACCTTTCAGTACGCCAAGCATAAAAATGAGTATCATTAAGAAAACCTTAATAGGACCCCGAACTATCATCAATCAATACCTTGATATATTCCCTGTCCTCCTCTTCATCCTTTCCTCTGTCACGCCTCTTTACCCTCGCTCCCACTCTCTGTAACCCCTTGCGTTCTGTGGCATCTCGCCTTGCTTGGGGTGAAATGCGTAAAAAAAAAAAAAAACAATGTGGGAAAATCGGACCTGGCCTTGGCTGACTAAAACTTCCTTTCCTTTGTAGGTCTAAGCCTTCCCTTTACTCTCATAAATTTATATGAGTCCTTAGGTAGATTAATACGTACTTCCTTCTGTCTCTCTTGAAAGGGTCAAATTATTCAGGCTTTTTTTGTGTCCATGAATTGAAAATGTCTGTTTCTGATCCCAGGTGAATGTTTATACCCTCTTCATAATTGAAAGCCTGTTAATTCAATAAATTTTGAAGAGGCCAAAACAGGAGTAACCCTAAAGGCGAAAAGTCAGGCGAAAAAGAAGCGTGAGGCAATGTCGGGAGGAAAGACAATTTTGATATACTTTTTGAACACATGTAAAAATGAAATATATTCCACACATTTATTACGCGCGGTAAAAAACAATAATTTCATATGTACGCACGATAGAGCAGCGGTTGAATTTTTAATGGGTGTCCTCTGGAGGATTTATAGTGACTATTAGTTATTTTTAAAAGAATTAAAGTATTTCATTTTAATCCGACATCTTTATTCCTTTAGACCAGTGGTTTTCAACTTTTTAAAAAAATTTTTCAACCATGGACCCCTTTTCGCTTCTTTTTTTTCTTCTTGGTTGACCCCTTAATAGCTATTTGACATAAGACAACAGTATTCTATATTGCACTAATAAATATTTTGAGGTTTTAATAATCAAAGAAATATTATATAATTAAACTTTATTTTTAAATGAAAACTAATTTAATGCAAATAAATTATTCTACAATTTTTATAATAATAATAATAATAATAATAGCAATAATAATAATTTTAGTAATAAAAATTTTTATTGACCAATATCTTGTATTACAATATTACAATGTTTCTTCTATTATCTGACATTCTAATCTATATAATTTATATTTGAAATCCACCAGAATATTTTAAATATTTGAAATATTAAATTTAATCATTTAGCTTTCAATTAAAGCTAAAATGAAATCTTCAAGAATGATCTTTCATTTTATAAAATTAAATTTTAAACCTTCGTCGTCGGCATCCGTCCGTCTCGAGCCTGGGCGAGATATATGGAAAACTAGGGCTGCCCAGACGTCTAGTTCCCCCTCTCGATCTTGCTCGCAGAGACCAAAGGAGAGGATAAACCAATAAAGTTTGGTACCAACGCGGCTGCAGCAGTTTCCGGAAGTAGAGCTGTGACCCACTCCGCATTTGAATTCAAAGTTGTCCTTCTCCTTGACCAGTTACAAAGCAAGGCTATAGAACCCAGTCTGCCCTGCTATTTACCCATAGCTGAGAAGAGAAGAAGAGGATTCATACCTTTCCCAATGATATTAGCACATAAGTGAATGTAATGAATTCGACTGGAATTCGAACTAGGCTCCCCAATTCCTCAATCCAAGCCGATACCCATTACTACTCCACCCTGCCTCCTCTGAACTCCTTTAAACCTTAGGCATCGAATATTCAGTGGAGTTACTTATATAAAAGAATGAAGACAGAAAGAATCATTCATATATATATATATATATATATATATATATAAATATAAAAGTGGACATGGAAGTCAGCACTTAGAGGCGACAGTCTGTTTCATGCTAGTGCAATCGTCAGGCGTGACAATTGCATCTAGGATGAAACATACTGTCGCCTCTAAGTGTTGACTTCTATGTTCACTTTTATATTTACACACGCTCTATCTCTGATATTGAGCACTTTATCCCATAAATACTTTAATACTATATATATATATATATATATATATATATATATATATATTATAATATTTTAAAAAAATATGATTCCTTCGCTACATAAGAGTTCTCATGTTTCAAAAACAAGAGCCGGAACCCTCAATATAATTATTAAAATTAAGTTGAATTAAGGTATCGAGTCCCGTTTCATCCTCAAGCGAAAATTTAGGAATAAGCTATCTTGTGATTTGCCCGTGTTTATAAGTATGGTCCTTTGCAATATTAATTACTATGGAAACGGCTGTGGCGGCAATTTTGGTTGGGTGGTCTAACAGTTAATTTCTATTTACAGATCAGTCACCTTCGGAAAGGTTATGCTGGGGTGGGGTGGAATTTTTAATAATAAAAGCTATTCTGAGTTGGCTTTCCTCATGGACCATCAAAATATCATTGTGGACCCCCAATTTGTTATATTTTGCATGTGCACCCCAGAAATATTACAGGGACTCTTAGGGCCCATGTGAACCCTGGTTGAGGACCCCTGCTTTAGACATTATTTTTAGTGAATGCCTGTGTTTCAAACATACACCCTATAGACGTAATATTCACTGTTTAAAATAAAACCGAGCATCTATTCCAAACATGGGTATCAACTAGAAATAACTAGCTCTTAGTAAACTATTTCTCCAGTCAGTTGAATTTACTAAACATTTGCTGAAAAAATGCCGTTAGAAAAATATTTTAAAAATTTCAGCCGACTGCAACAGTAACTTATCTGACAGTAAATACCGAATGTTTCTTGTCTGGAAACTGGTTTTTAACATTACTATCAGTGGGATTGTAAAAGGAGTAATTATTATTCAAGTTTCTACTAAAGGTAAGGCTGGTTTGAGTGCAGGCGGAGACTTTTATAAAGACAGGAAATGATGGTCTTCTTTTTAAAAATCAATACAATCATAACGGACCTGGTCGCGTTTCTTTATCCCTTCTT
>OZ038485.1:13059002-13094002 GCA_964036315.1 Acanthosepion esculentum | reverse complement strand
TGCCTGCTGCTTTTTTGTGGGGATTAAGAAAAAAAGGTTTTCTTAATCCTTCAGCAATCTTGTCACTAAAGACGTTGACAGTTTATTTTCTTTATCATCTGAATTGTCATGACCCCTGGCGAAATATACTGAACTGGTTTCCCGTGGAATTCGCTACAGTTCTTAATTTAGAGCTTTCTTTCTCTTATACTGGCTTCAATTTCAAGGTTATAAAGCGCAGACTACCCTACTATTTTACCATAGTTACGGTGAGAAGAGATAGATCAATGTGTTTGCCAAGTGAACGCAATTGACTTAATTAGAATTTGAAAACACTGTCGACTATCTACGATTTTTTTGATCATGATACCAACCACAAATCGTCCTGGGCATGACGATAAACTACATCCAATAGCAAACCTCTGATCAGGAGGTTTTGAGGAGCGTGGAATCACCTCTTAATTGCTGGCGCTCCTAGGTCCACCCTGACCTGGGGTCGTAGCACCTGTTAGGGCTCCAGCTATGGGCAAATAGTAAACCAGCCAAAAGGGGTGAAAACACTATGAAAGTATAAAACTGCATTTTAATACGAGCAATACATTTTTGGGGAAAAATATTATCAACAATAAAAATGGAAAAAAAAATATTACCAACAATATATTTTTGGTAAAAAAATGTTACCAGCAATAAAAATCTTGTCGGCATTAAATAACCTATTGAGGTTGATATGCCGTAAAACAAACCGATCCAAACCAAATATTCTTACTTATATCACGACACCAATTCTAAAATTGAATTAAAATAAACGCTTTACCACAAAGCTCAGTCAAAGACTAAAAAAAAAAGTAATCTAGGTGAAGGTGTGGAAATTCCCAAGATTTTGACAGGTAACCAACCTCAAAATATTCGAATTTTCGGACAATAATGATATTATACGCTGAGTTAATATATCAGTATAGGGAAACATTTTGCTTCCAATAATAGAAGAGATTTATTCATTTTTCTTAAATTGAAAAGAAAAATTTATTAGCACAACGAAGGTTTAATTTCAGAAACAATATATAATACAAAACAGGAAGAGCTTGATTTTGCCGAACTGTTATTTAGAAGGGATTATCGCATCGTATCATTGAAGAGAATCCAGAATTAAATTCGACTATAACATTAAGTAACAAACCTGTAAATTATATTCCTTTAATCTAATTAATTCTTCACTTTCGTTGGCTGAAATTAAACGCAATTTGTTTTATCGTTGGGCACATTAATTGCTTTATTCTCGACATGAAACCGACTTAAAATACACACACACACACACACACACACACGCACACGCACGCGCACGCACACACACACGCACACACACGCACACACACACACACACACACACACACACACACATACATAATGCACACACTCAATTAAGCTGAAAAATCAGGTATAGCTGAAAGCGCTCGGAAAAGTAAAACATTTAGACAGTTCTTACACACCCTTTGTCCAGCAAAGAAAGAAATTAAATACAAAACTTAACCGTAGTACCTTGTCTGTCGTTTTTAATGAAACTTGCATATATATATATATATATATATATATATATATATATATATATATATATATATATATATACAATATGTAAAAATTTCTCAGATTTAACCTGTAGAAAAAGACGCGTTTCGTCAAATGTGGACTTTTTCAAGGCCAAAAACACAATTTATTGAAGCAAAGTATCTATAAGCAACAAACAAGATCCGTATATTTTGGCAGCATGATTTCATTGAGACATGCTCCGTTGAATAATTTGACATGTTCTGTTTACTCATTTTCAATTCACTGATACGCTTTTTGGTGTCGTTATTGAAGGAATAAGAAAAAATCACCGTGTTGTTACATATTTCTTTTATTCCGAGTACTTTCGACATAGCACAATGTCATCGTCAGGGTAATTTTTATTGCAAGACGAATATTGTAGCGTTCATTATTGCAGAAGGCAAATAATAACACCAAAAATCTTATGTGTGAATATGAAAGGATACAACTGAAAATAAGTAGACAGAATATGTATAAATTATTCAACGAAACATGTCTCAATATACATATATTACAGCGGCTATTTCCTATATATATATATATATATATATATATATATATATATATACAGCGTCAATATATATATATATATATATATACAGCGTCTATTTCAATATATATATATATATATATATATATATATATATATATATATATATATATATATATATATATATATATACAGCGTCTATTTCATTCGAAAGAAAGTTAATGGCACTTTCTCTCATAACTCCTTTCTCTCTTTTTCTCTTTATGCCTCTTTCTCCTCTCCCCCTTCCATATCAATATATAACTTTCGTTACGTTAACCGATTTAATGTGTCAATGTCTGGATTTCCTCAAACAATTTAAATTTGAGAGAATAGAATTTTTACATCTAACTCAATCATGTCTCTCTCCCCCCTTCACTTCCTCACTTCGTTAATTTACATATGCTTAGTACTGCCCGTCAAAAATGTGTAAATTTCTTTTTATTTTTCGTTTCAACTTTTGGAAGTAAAATCTGATGATCCGCGGTCCTTTAAAAGGGCTGTGGTGAAATAATTTATTATATGGAACCTTAAAGTGATCTGTTTTTATTATTTAATATATATATATATATATATATATATATATATATATATATATATATATATATATATATATATATATATATATATATATATTGGTTATATAACTTTATTTAGAAGTGCCATTTCATGTTTGAGGCGACAGCAGAGATTTTCTCGATATTATAATTTACCCTGAAATCAAGTTAGTTTAGATGTTGAAATTTTCCGACCATAATTTCGCATTTGTTATAGACTGCGAATTGGTTCGACTACATCTTGGATTCGTATTCGACAAGCAATCGATAAACGATCGAAATTTAGAAAGACGGCCTTGTCATTATGCGTGCAATCCTAATATCCCTCTGTCTGTCTGTTTGACAATCTATTTTTGTTATTTCTATATATTCAATTGGTTCCTAGCTCCAATCCCTTCTCTCTCTCTCTCTCTCTCTCTCTCTCTCTCTCTATCTATCTATCTATCTCAGACTGTTCATATCGAGGTCTATTCATCTACCTCTTTTTTAGTTTCTTTTCCCTCCTCTCCAATCTTTTTGTCTATCACAGTCTATTCATATCTCTCTCCATATATATATATATATATATATATATATATATATATATATATATATATATATATTTAGTCATATAAAGCATAAATGAATGGAATTGTCCATATATATATATATATATATATATATATATATATATATATATATATATATATATATATATATACTATGCGATGAGAACCAAAGTAATATATAAATTCCAACGTTCACAGCATTAATCCAAAAGAGAGCTCGATACCGATAGTAGAGCGATAATTATTTATTTCTTATAATTTTATCATAGAGACAAAACCTTTTCACTCACTACAAAGATGCAAATTCGTTTCAGTACATTTCAACTGCATTTCGACGGGTGAGAATCGAAAATGATTCTGAAGAAATTCCACTGAATCGAAGTTGCATCTTTACAGTGAGTAAAGTTGTTTTGTTTATATGATATATATATATATATATATATATATATATATATATATATATATATATATATATATATATATATATATAAATGATATATTAGGAGGATTTGATAAATAAGATTAAGTAATTCATTGAGTCTGATTTGCGACCTCATCGTCAGGGAGGCCCGTAGAACAGTTGGTAGGGTGTTCGCTAAATGTCAGGGTTTCAATTCTGATGAGTCCCAAATATAGGACGAAACGGCCGTCCAGTGCTTTCTGCATTCTGTTGAGGTTTCAGACTCGATGAATTACTTAATTATATATATATATAATGTATAAATGAATGGAATCATCTCTTTATGTAAATAAGCGGAGTTAAGAGGAGTTGAGAAGAGTTAGCATGTTAACCTCTTAGTGCTTCGGGCAGGGGGGAACTCAAACGAAGCTATGCCGAAGGGCAATGTCTTGTCTGGGGAGGTAAACTAACCCAAACCTGTTATTACAGGGTCTACGGGGAATTTTTGCCCGGGCCTATGGGCCCGAAAAAACAAACGTTATCGGGTCTCGTGCAACATTCCGCTCCCTGGGGAGCTCGGTTAAATACGGAGTTAGGTCATTTGCTAAGTGGATTTAGGTGTAGTCAACATTCTATTTCATTACTTACCTACCTTTTCCGTATTTATTTCTCTCTGTTATCTCGAAAACACGAGATACAATATATATATATATATATATATATATATATATATATATATATATATATATATATATATATATATATATATATATATACATATATATATATATATATAAAGTGAACATTGTTGTCAACACTTAGATGCAATCGTCAGCCCACGAGTGTTGTTTATTTTTCTCGGGTCAGTGGTGCATTGTGGGTAGTGTATTTTGGCGTTTTTTTGCCGGATGTGGTTTATTCCTTTGTTTATTTATTTATATATTAGGGTTAAATTATTTTGCTTGTTTTTATTTATTTTTTATTTTTATTTCTTATCTCATTTATTTATTTTTATTTTAATCGGTGTTTTTATTGACGTAGTAAAAATTTGTTTATATCGCGTATTTAATAGTTTTGTTTTGGTTTGGGAAGATAATTAAAGCTATTTATTCAATTTTGAGGTTGATTGTTGTAGTTTATTCTAGCTATTATTTTGGCGGAAGCAGTTTTTCATTTATTTATTACTTCAGTTATTTATTTGAATTGATTATCTTCACTTGTTTTTTTACTAATGCTTAATTTATCGGGATCGGTTTGTTAGTTTATTTATTTGAGTTAATTGAGATTAATTTATTTTACTTGTTTTTTATTATTTATTTATTATACTGTATATTTTTATTTACTCTTTTGGGTTTTCGATTCTTAAGTAACGTATTATTTTTCTTATCGTTATATAACAGTTATAGCTATGTTTTTCGTTCGATTTTTGGTTTGATTTTTATAGTCTTAATATTTTGGTCATAATGGTTTGCTAATTTGTTTATTATTTACTTTATTTGTTCATGGATTTTATTTTTTTTTAATTTTTAATTTATTTATTCTACTTCGTTTATTCTGACGGGTGTGATTTGGTAATTTGTTTGTGTTAATTTATTTGACTTATTTTATTGTCATTTTGTTTATTTATTTTACTTTATTAGTTTTAGAATTTTAAGTAACGTAGTAAAAATTTCTTTTCATGTCTGCATTTTGAGATGAGCTCGGATCGTTTATTTAATAATTTATTTTGGTCTGGGAAGGTAATGATAGATATTTTTTTCCTCCAAGCAAAGTTTGCAAGTTTTGCTTGGTTGTTGTAGGCTGATGATCTTTTCCTTATTTTCCAAGATATGTTTGGTGTGGTGTGCGTTTTGTTTTTAATTTAAATTAATCATATATATATATATATATATATATATATATATATATATATATATATGTATATATATATATATATATATATATATATATATATATATATATATATAAGGCATAAATGAATGAAATCTTCAATATGTATGTATATATATATGCATATATATATATATATATATATATATATATATATATATATAGTCAGATAAGGCATAAATGAATGGAATTGTCCATATATATATATATATATATATATATATATATATATACATATATGCATATCTATATATATATATACATATATATATATATATTTATATAGTCATATAAGGAATAAATGAATGAAATCGTCCATAATATATATATATATATATATGTATATATATATATATATATATATATATATATATATATATATATATATATATATAAACAGAGAGAGAGAGAGAGAGAGAGAGAGAGGGAGAGAGAGTCAGATAAGGCATAAATGAATGGAATCGACCGTTTATGTAAATAAGCTGAGTTAAAAGGAGTTGAGCATGTTAAGCCCTTAGTGCTTCGGGCAGGGGGGAACTCAGACGAGTCTTGTCTGGGGAGGTAGGCTAACCCGACCCCGTTGACGCAATTACAACATTATTTAAACAGGACTATTAATACTTGCTATGTCAGGTTAGATATTTTGTTTGATGATAATGTCTTTAAAAGTAGAATCCTTGAAATGACAAAAATTCTAAAAAGATTTATATATGACCGTTATGTTATGTGTAAACATGTTTAAATAAGTGTATGAAATTGTCAGTACGCTAATATTCCATTTTAAGTAGGTTGTAAAATAAACATTTATATATTCTATTGTTTTTTCGGTGATATTTGCCCACTGAATCTGTCATTAGTAGCGAAAAGCAATCTCTTCTTCAAGAATCGGTTGAGAAATCTGATTATTTCATGCAGTGGAGCGTTTTGTTATCAATAATGTCGTCGCCGATTGATCGAGTCAATATAGAAGTTTTCTCTTTCTTTATCCGTGCCAGCGAAAACATAAAAAAAACAGACGATTATAACGGTACAGTTATTGCTCATTTGGTGGAATAAGAATTATTACATCGACGATGTATCTGGTAAATATCTGATTGGTCAAAAGACCAATAATCAAAAAGAAAGAAATCCCAATTGGTCAAAATTCGTATATGGGAATAAATAAAAGAATCTCTTTTGAGTAGGAACAATAGTTATATTTCTTGCATTCAAAATCTGATGTCATGTAGGCCCGAATCTTTCTATGATCCCAGAATAGACATAATTGGGTTTGGTCTATTTTGTCTTATGACATATCAATCTAAAAGGGTTATTTAATGCCAACACTTTTTATATATATATATAAATACATATGAATAAAAGTAATATATTTTTTCTTAAAAAATGTATTGCTGGTAATATTTTATTTTTAAAAAATGTATTGCTGGTAATAATGCTTTGCTGGTAATAAATTTTCTTTAAAAAATTCATTGCTAGTAATAATTTTTTACAATACAGTATTGCGGGTATCAAAACCTATTTTTACACTTTCATAGTGTTTCGACTCCAGTTTGGAGGGGCAACTTTTGGCCCATAGCTGGGACCCTAATAAGTGTTACCAACCAGGGTCATGGTGCATTTGGGAAGACCAGCAATTAAGAGGTGGTTTCAAGCTCTTAAAACTTCTTGATCAGAGGGATTGCTGATGAATATTGATGATCATCTTACCCAGGACGCCGGATGTAATTTATCGTCTTACTCAGGATGCGGACGGGTTTAGGGGTTAAATATTTGCTCATAGCTGGGGCCCTACCAGGTGCTACCACCCCGGGTCAGGATGGACCTGGGAAGACTAGCAATTAAGAAGTGGCTGCACGCTCCTCAAAACCTCCAGATGAAAGATCTTGCTGTTGTATGTAGTTTATCGTCAAACCCAGGATGCCGGATTTAATTACCGTCTTACCCAGGATGAGGACGGGAAGGGGGGGGGGTGATTGTTTACCAAAAGCTGGGACCCTAACAGGTGCTACCACCCCGGTCAGGGTGGATCTGGGAACACAAGCAATTATAAGGTGGTTCCACGCTCCTCAAAACCTCCTGATCAAAGGCTTTGTTGTTGGACGTAGTCTATCGTCTTACCTACGTCGCCGGATGTAGTTTATCGTCATACCCAGGACGCGACATAATTGGGGAAGCATGAAAAAAAAATGAAAAAAACAAAACAAAAAAATTAAGTAACTCTGAAGAATAAAAACTACAACCTTATGAGTTAGATAACCATTATTTTGGTAATCAGAATCAACTATGGAATGGCATCATTTTAAAGAGGTGACTGATTTTGACATCAATCAAAATGACTAGCAAAGGCAATCACAAGCGTGGATTCCTTAAGCCAATTTTAAATACCGTGGATTTTATCGATAAATCATGAGATTTAACCCCGAATAATGGTTCCTGTCAGCTCAATCTACAAGTGATACTGTTACCATATCCCTGGTGTAACAGCAAAATCATCCAAATCGTGTAACAGCAAAATTGTCCAGTTGTTAGATTAAGCTCTGAACCGCTGCAACTTAGAAATGATTAAAGATATCTTACTGGAATTATTCGAGGTTTTTATAACACTATTGGACACTACTTTGAGAAATAGTAATACATAATTACTCCCCAAGCTTAACTGAAGAATCGTGATGAAATCGATCATCAACGAAAATAACATGTTCATATTTAATTAATCATAGCTAAGGATCGGAAGCTCATGAAGGATTGAAATAAACTTCAAATATATATATATATATATATATATATATATATATATATATATATATATATATATATATATATTTGAAGTTTATTTCAATTCCAGGATCATTTACTAACTTATTCACGATGATCTTCGCCCTCTCTGATCTTCTAACTTTCAGTCATGGAGTAAAAAAGGTGCCTCACATGTTTCACGCACGTTTTCATTTTCACGTCTTTTTTCATTGCTCTTTCGACTGTCATAGCCGAAACTCCTTTCTCACGTGCCAAACGTCTTATGGATTGAGTTGGATCTTTTCTAATTGATCTCTTTAGCTTTAAGTTGAAATGATGATCCCTCGAGTTGTTGTGACCTCCTGATCCAGTTTTCCTCTCTACTGTTCACTCTTTTTTAAACTTATTCACCATTCTCTTGATGGTCCTTGAATGGACTTTGAAGATGTAAGCTAGAGGATGTATGTTGGTACCATTATTGAAGGCCCGAATGATCTTTTTCAGTTGGGAAGACAGTGGCTCTGACACAAAACAATTTTAAGCTGTTCTCTTTTTAGCTAAATAACTCAGAGGGTTTTGCATTGATTCTTACAGCCAATGGCGTCAAGATGGCCACGCGGCTTATCTGAACACCTGATGAAAAGAAACTCAATTCGTTTCGTGGTTTTTTGGATATTAAACATTTTGTGGAATGGATAATTATTCTGTTACACGATTTGAACAATTTTGCTGTAACGCCTGGAAGCCATTGACACCTGCGGCATGTTTGCGTCTTCGGCGACTAAACCGATTACCCCAACAAGGCTTTTCTGTTGAGGAATAAGGTTACACACCAAGGAGAATAAAAAATAAAACAAGACCTGGCAAAGAGCAGATGTACCCTCTTGAAGGGTCAAAGGCCCTCTAGCAGAAGGGTTTGAACTGGTCACTATGTCTATGTTTATTAAGACAGTTGTGGGGTTGACGCGGCACCGTTACGTGGAGGTTGAAGTGAACGGCCAGATTGGAGGGTTTCCCCGATTAAACCAACGGCCATGGGTCCAAGGCAAGACTGCAAAAAGGAGGGAATCATCTGTGGGTTGACCTAGAAATCAACTTGTCCATCACACATGAAAGAATATTTCTCAGGGTTTTAATGCAGATATTTAGAGTGAAATGGCGTGCTCCTCCGCTGCGCACCAACCCTATGACCACAGCTGGTCATAGGACTGCATCTTGTCAATAATCTTAGCTCAAGAGTAATTCCCTTGACATTTTCATTCTAAATTCCACAATACATCCCCAAAAGAAGGCCCAAGAGCCACTCAATTTAAAATAATATAATTCAAAAAGTAATGATGAATGACGTGTGAGATATGAACAGAAGAGGGTGATGTAAAGCTTATGTAGAAGTAGAGAATATACTTTGCCCTCTGTGACATCAAAAAAGCCCGGGGCGTCGGTGGGTTGGCCTGGAAAATAGAATCCTGGAAGATTCGTGAGGATTATCAGTGGCTGATCCAAAATGCGAAGGATACGTGTGGGAAAAGACCGTGTGACGAGCATATGTACACTCCATTAAATCGTGGATAATTTCAGAGATGATAAAAACATGTATAGATATTGTAATAATAAATTTATGTAGACTTCACGAGATTAATACAAGTTATCTTTGGACTCTACAATCACAAGGGATATATGGTGGCCTTTAGCTTCCAAACATTTATTAATATGGCGAATTACTGCTTGGGAAAAGTTGGCCAAAGTGTCCAGCGGGCTTGCTACACATGCATTTTCAATTTTTTGTCTGAGAGCCACCAATTACATATCTCTCGAGAAAATATAGTGGTAAAAAAGATAGTGTTATTGCAATTTGATAAATTATTAAATATATATAATTAAGTAATTCATTGAGTCTGAAAGAAACCTCAAAAGAATGCAGAAAGCACTGGACGGCCGTTTCGTCCTTATATCTGGGACTCACCAACAGTGCGCATATACCACCGAGAATTGAAACCCGGACATTTAGGTTATCAAGCAAACGTCATACCAACTGTTCCAACGGGCCTCGGTGACGAAGAGTTAGCAAATCAGACTCAATATAGCGCCGCTCGCTCACATATTCCGTGGTGGAACTCAACCGAGGCCCGTTAAACAGTAGGTATGACTGCTGCTTTCCTCGAGATAAGATAACTGGCGCCCCCACTAATCGCTAACACACCCACTCCCATTAACATGGCACCTACCAGAGACTGGCTTTGAAAAATATATAAATAAGCGCTCTGAAGACAAGTACTTAGTGGCTGAGGAAAGCCGTTAAAGGAAGGTTTGAAATAGTCTATTCTGATGTTGAGGTAATTTTTTTTTTTTTACTGTAAACAATATATGGTTCTGTTAAAATAAATACCTTAAGCTCACTGTGGATCAGTTTTAATAATCATTATTACTACGATTCACCCGGATTATATACCAACTCATCGATTACCTGTACTATATATATATATATATATATATATATATATATATATATATATATATATATATGATTATCTCTCATTCATTCATTTTTGCTCAATGCGTATCCAAATGTATAAAAATGACGTCATACATTACGAAATGGACAAATAATTGAGAATTTTGTTTATAAACAGTAAAATCGACCTTGCTAACCGAACGATCCTCTGTTGCCCAATCGGTTAAGGCACGTCAGGCTATGCGACGGTACGTATAGGATACAGATTCGATTCTTGTCGGAGGACGCATATTTTCTATGAAAATTTTTCGGACATTCAGGTAAATTTTGTTAATACTGTTTTCGGACATTCAGGTAAATGTGTCTATTACTGTTTATAATAAACAGAGCATTTACTTAAATATTTGTATCTATAATATATATATATATATATATATATATATATATATATATATATATATATATATATATATATATAAAAGTGAACATAGATGTCAACACTTAGAGGCGACAGTCTGTTTCATGCTAGATGTAATCGTCAGGCCACGTGTGCTGTTATTTTTCTCGGCTATTTATATATACGGGTCAGTGGTGCATTGTGGGTAGTCTATTTTGGCGGTTATTTTACCGTAAGTCAAATTATTTTGCTTCTTTTTATTTATTTTTAATTTTTATCTTATATATTTATTTATTTTATTTTTTTATTTTGATCGGTGTTTTAATTAACGTAGTAAAAATTTGTTTATATAGCTTATTTAATAGTTTTGTTTTTGTTTAGGAAGATAATTAAAGCTATTTGTTCAATTTTGGGGTTGATTGTTGTGGTTTGTTCTAACTATATATATATATATATATATATAAATATATATATATATATATATATATATATATATATATATATATATATATATATATATATATATATCCAGAGCAACTTCGGTTCTCGAACGTCTCACATGTCGAACAAATCGGTTTTCGAACAGAAAATTCGAGATGAAAATGCCTCGGTTATCGAACAAAATTTCAGTTCTCGAATAACTTTGCCGAACTGAGTTAACCCGAACGGAATCATTTCTGAGTCGACCGCCGTGTTATCTACATTCGTGTGTGGTGAAGTGCTTTTCTTTTCTAATTTTATTGTAGCGAGACTTTTTTTTTCTCTACATTGATTCCTAGTGAAAAAATAGTTTCGCTTTACGAACATTTCGGTTAAGGAACGGCCTTCAAGAACGAATTAAATTGGTCAACCGAGGTTCCACCTTATATACGCACAAACACACATAAACAGACATGACCCTCTCCTAAAGATGAAACATCAAACTGACGTTCACGGCTGAGAGACGCCATGTCAATTCACCCGGTGCGATTCCTCCCCAGTCCCTTCGTATTCCATTAGTAAGAAGTAAGTTCAAGTCGGTTAGCTTTCTTTTCTCCAAGAACTAATACTTTGTGAAACTGACTCCTGAGAGGATGCTTCCTCACTACACTTTTAACCGCTTTATATTATCCCCATAAACTGCATTTCGCACCTCCTCCTCTTACACCCCATACAAAAACTTGATTCAGTAATTCTCTACCTTGAGCGTCTCTTGGGCCTTCAAAGTAGATGCCCGATGATAATTGATGAAATCGGAAATTGAGTTAAATGTAATATTTCGTATGCGAGATTTGGTCTCCTGAAGGACTGACCATTAACTTGAAGGGGTTATGGTTGTAGTGTTCAGGAAAATATCCTCGCAGGAGTCAATTCCACAGAGTAACCTTGCCCTGTCGACTGTGGCTGTAGAATACGCCGACTGCACCTCTGCAGAGGGGTAAGAACCGCCCCCAACAGATGGGGCGACCTGGGTATGACGATAAACTACATCCAAGAGCAAGGCCTCTGATAAGGTGGTTTTGAGGAGCGTGCAACCGCCTCTTAATTGCTGGTGTTCCCAAGTCCACTCTAACCCAGGGTGGTAGCACCTGTTAGAGTCCCAGCTATGGGCAAATAGTTAACCCCAAATTGGGGTAAAAAGCATTATAAAATTGTAAAAATAGATTTTAATACAGGAAATACTCTGTAAAAAATTATTACCAGAAATAAATTTTTGACGAAAAAACTATTACCAGCAATGAATTTTTGAAAAAATATTACCAGCAATACATTTAAAATATATATATATATATATATATATATATATATATATGTATATATATATATATATATATATATATATATTACCAGTTATACGTCTGATTGTACTAAAAAATATGAGTAATTGAAAAATGGTTCAAATATATATGTATACATACACACCTTTTTTTTTTACCAAACTATTGCTATGAATCTATTCCAAAAATTTTGTTGGCATTAAATGACCCATTGAGGTTTTGATATGCCATAAAACAAAACAAAATAACCAATCAATCCACAGAGTAACAATATCATAGATTATTTCTAGTATAATATATTTTACTCAATAGTAATGGATTTTAATCGAGAATCACGGATTTTAACCGAGAGCAAAGAATTACATTCTTTCTTGGAAATGAGAAAAAAACACTTTTGGCAATTCCGATTTGAGGCCGGGTAAAGAAAGGAAAAATAAATCAAATTACGGGATATCGAATCATGCAATAAGTGCAAATCTATGAATATATCAGCGAGGCAATCAAAAGGATAAACAGAAATTTTGAAAAAAAAAATCGAGTGATTAGGGCAGGGGAAGACAGGTTGTCAAAGAGAAAGTGTTATGGGGGATAATGAATAATTTAAACCAAAATTCTTGCCGAACAAATCATGATCAAATCATTTTGAGAGAACGACGATCTTCGTATTCCGCGTAATCAACCAAGCGACTTTTGCGCGTCAAATATATTCGTGAATTTGTTTGAAAGAACGTCGGGCAATTCGACATTGTGTCTAAAACGTCAAAGGCGACTGTTTGGCGTAAAAATTGGTGACTGGAATTTATTGTCCGTATTATCTATTCAGATTTCGGTCGCAATCATATGATATTGATCTAGTCTATAAAAGTTTTGCTGATCTGAATAATTTCACAACTAATTCTGAAAATTGTAGTTTGTCTTTTAAGGAGAACGAACAGTTCTGATTAAAGATTAATACGATTCCTCGATGAAATAGAAACGAATTCATATCGCATCGATGGTCGAATGTGCTAATCTTTAAATAAACAGAGAATTACTTTATTTACATTATTCGGACTATTGTCCTCATCGTTGTCGCCATATTTATTACAACGTTTCGGCAGTTGTACGCTCCGGCCTTCTTCAGGTAGTTGGAATGTCGAACTGAACCCTTTATTTCGCTCACTGGGATAGACTGTTCTAGTTTCACGTGCCATGTTTAATGGATGTCAGTTATCAGTTATCTAGTAAAAAACATGAAATGATAACAGTAAAAATTGCAATATGAGCTCTGGTAAAAATGGTTGCTGAAGACATAAGGTTTATAATACCCAGAAATTCATCCAGTCCTCAAGGACACATGGCACAGTGGATAAAGGCGTTGGTTAGATCCAGTGACAGGACCCAAATAGTGTGAGTTTAATACCCGGTTGAGCAAGTGGAGAACTTTCAGAGGGAAAATTAACAGGAGATAACTGATAACTGACATCCATTAAACATGGGACGTGGAACTAGAACAGTCTAACCCAGTGAGTGAAATAAAGGGTTCAGTTCGACATTCCAAAGGAACCTGAAGAAGGCCGGAGAGTACAGCCGAAACGTTGTAATAAATATGCCGACAAAGATGAGGACAATAGTCCGAATAATGTAAATAGTGTACATAATACCTCATCTCAGAAATATAGACAGATACTGAAGGGCCGGAACGTTCTAATAAATATGGCGACAAAGCTGAGGACAATAGTCCGAATAATGTAAATAATGTACATAATACCTCATCTCAGAAATATAGACAGATACTGAAAGGCCGAAACGTTCTAATAAATATGGCGACAAATATGAGGACAATAGTCTGAATAATGTAAATAATGTACATAATACCTCATCTCAGAAATATAAACAGATGCTGAAAGGCCGAAACGTTGTAATAAATATGGCAACAAAGATGAGGACAATAGTCCGAATAATATAAATAGTGTACATAATGCCTCATCTCAGAAATATAGACAGATACTGAAGGGCCGAAACGTTCTAATAAATATGGCGACAAATATGAGGACAATAGTCCGAATAATGTAAATAGTGTACATAATGCCTCATCTCAGAAATATAGACAGATACTGAAAGGCCGAAACGTTCTAATAAATATGGCGACAAATATGAGGACAATAGTCCGAATAATGTAAATAGTGTACATAATACCTCATCTCAGAAATATAGACAGATACTGAAAGGCCGAAACGTTCTAATAAATATGGCGACAAATATGAGGACAATAGTCCGAATAATGTAAATAGTGTACATAATACCTCATCTCAGAAATATAGACAGATACTGAAAGGCCGGAACGTTGTAATAAATATGGCGACAAAGATGAGGACAATAGGCCGAATAATGTAAATAATGTACATAATACCTCATCTCAGAAATATAGACAGAGAATTACATTTTAGATATACGTGGAGCTTAGATACAATCAGCGAAGTACATTCGATTTAAGGTGTGTGTGTCGGGGGTGGGGCAATATGCTTAATGAAGAATTGGAAATGAAAATTAAATTATTCTAAAATATTTATTTCCTTTTTTCTTTAGTTAATTTTAAAAAAATAAAACGGCAGAATTAAGCCAAGAAATATTCTTAATAAACATTTCGAAACAGTGACAAACCATTGCCGTATCCGACAAGAAAAAAAATTGTAAGCCAAGCAGTATCTTTTGCTTGACTGATTATAGAGATTAATATTTTCGAGAATTTTCTCTTATAATTGACCCATTACAAAGCTCGAGAGGCAATCAACGTAGAGGGCCACTGTTAGAATGATAACGATTACTGAGTTTCAAGATGTGAATGAAGGAAAAGAAGGTAAAAAATGAATATCGTGATGATAAGGAGGATAGAAAACGATTATTTTAAAACTCGGAGAGGCTAATATTGTATTGTTCAGGGAAGCATCCACGCGGGAGGCTGTTTCATAAAGTATCCGTTCTTGGGAAGTAGATGTCCCAGTGGATATTTTTTTGTTTTTACATTTGGAATACGGAGGGTGGAAGTAAGAGTGATTAAACTCGCGGAAGTAATTTGGAGGGTTTTAGATGTGAAGGTCTGAACTGATGGAACTGAAGAATGAATCACATCTTACCATTTGCAATGCAAGTAGCGAGAGCCACTCTAGGTAGAGGGTTACTCCTATAAATTATAATGATATATGTGGTTATGAATGAAAGAAGTGGTCGTAGGAAGTGAAATTTATGACGATAAGGAGAACTTTGTTTAACGGCATATTAACATCTCATGCGTCATTTTTTTTAAGCGTTTCACCCCAAGCAAGCCGGGAGTGCCACTAGCGCGCAAGGGGTTACAGAGAATTGGAGCGAGAGAAGATAGGAGTGATAGAGGAAAGGATGAAGAGAAGGATAGAGGATAGATCAACTTATCTGGAGATGTCGATTGACATTACATTTGAATAGTTGGAGATTATAGCTATCAGGGAAACAGGAAGAGGGGAGGGAGTTCCACAGGCGAAAGGTGCGAGACATGAAGCTATTGGAGTAGAAGAGACGGCTACATTTAACAGTTTCAACAGGGAAAGGGTGTGAGCAAGATGCCAGCCTAGTAGAACGCTTAAATTCATGAAGTCTGGGAACCAGCGAAAGCAGCTCATCGGAGAAGTTACCATGAAAGTCTTTGTAAAAAAAAAGACAGAGGGAGGCGACGGCACGTCTGTGAGAGAGCGACTGCAGACGAGATGACAGATTTAATGCCGCCATTTAATTTTCTTGCGAGCTTTGAAGTAATATAAATAAAATATGTTATTCTGCTTTCACAGTTGAATCCATGGTAGATGATAATCAGCTTTTGTGCATATACATGTTTGTGTGAGCATCATTACTACAGAAGGTGGTATGTGGGTTTTATGTTGTAGTTTTGTTGAAGTTGTATTTTGGTATGCAGTTTGGTTTAATAAATTGTATTTGATCTATGAAATATATCGCTTAATGTCATGAAAAGTTCGTTCATGTTGGTTGGTTGATTTTGTTGATCAATATCTATAGGTTATTTAATACCAAAATCTGAATATTTTTTTAACCAACTTGTAAGTCTTCAACGACAGATAAAAATGTATTGCTGGTCATTTTTTTTCATATAAAAATACATTGCTGGTATTTTTACGATAAAATATTAATTTTAATACTTCATAGTGTTTTGTTTTTGTCCGCGTTTTAACCATTTGCCCATAACTGGGATCTTATTAGTGGTTGCGACCCTCGTTCAGGGTGGACCTGGGAACAACAGCAATTAAGAGTTGGGTCCACGCACCTCTAAACGCCAATCTCTCGGTCAGAGGCCTTGTTGCTTGATGTAGTTTATCGTCGTATCCAGGACTGCGATAAGGAGTATGGATAATGATTGATTCTTGAACGGAAAATATTTAGATTGTCGTGTTTAGGTAAGATCACACCGAAAACGAAGTACTGCTGCCATGTATGGGCGAGGGTTTCCCAGTCAATAGTTTCCACTCGGTAGAGTCCAAAAGCGTCTTGGCGTTCCTTGTAGGCGACGAATCATTTCCCACTCTGCAACGTCTATCTCGTGTTCTGTCGCTATTTCTACGGTGATTTTTCAGATGAACTACATTCCTTAGTTCCACCGGTTCTAACCTTCACGGTTAAGACTCGCAATGCCACGCCCATTGTAGGGAACCACTTACGTTCCCTTCATATTCACCTGGTGAGATGTAAGTGCCACTCAAGCAGCATCAATTACTGCTTTGTGGAACAGGCTCTCTATAGCGAAGAAAACGGCGACTTGCCTCCCCAAACCAAGCGACAGCGCGTCGCCTGTATCCTACGACGGAAAATGTGGCAAAAAAGAAAATTACTTACGAAAAAAAAAAGGGGCACGTATTCCGCATGACATGCTGAAGACGGAATATTTGAATTGTTATTTATTGTGCTTTTGGTGCACAATTGCGGCACAAGGCCAAAGGGGTAGAGGCTGGTCGTCACTAACTATCTTATAGCTACTCCGATTCACGACCCATTCACTCATTACAATTTGCCCATTCACCATAAAAAGTCGTCCATCACCAATCAATCACCATAATACACGATAATACCGCATTCTCTCAAGCGGGTCCTACAAAACGCGCCCCATGCCATAAAAACCTGATTATGCTAAAATGTATAATTAAAAATCTATGGATGACTAAAATGAGAGGGGTGGGAATGAACTCCAAAACAAACTAAATAAGGACACAAGAAAACTAAACATAAAGTGATGTTAGTAGGGCCCGTCCAAACATCAAAACAGAGAGGCCGCTGTATTCTGCTCATGGGACAAAATCAAGAAGCTCTCTCACTAAGGGAGTGGAAAAGGTGAAAATATAGACGGACATGGGAAATAAAAAGCTGACCCAGTCGAGATGAAAAAGGGGACAAAACAAACTGGAGAGGTAGGGAATCTCGACTTGAATCATAACCAAAGAGGCAGCCGGGAACAGGCCAGGAACAACACTTACTCACATTAACTAGGTACACAAAAGCTTGTCTAACCTAACGAAGAGGAGGGCTCCACAGGAAACCACCCCGATGTGACGTAGGTTGACCTAAAAGAGAAAATCAAGGCTAGCCCCGTTCAAACGAACCAAGCTCGCCTAAGTCACCCACCTTTCGTTGAAGACTGTCGAATGCAAGTTCTATTCTTCATCTTGAGGACGGAATATTTGAATTAAAAACAAGCCCGTTGCAACTATAAAAGTATTTTCATATGCAAAAATTGGGCGTCCTCTCCCAGTTGTCCACGAATGGGAAAAAGCTCGGGATTTTAAAAGCAGATAGTGTTTTCGAATCGTGGGGGCAATTCGGGTATTTTGGCTACCGCATTTGTCGGAGAGTGGGTTATTTTTCTGACTGGTTACGTGCATTGTGATTTGTGAGATAGGACCTGCGAATCGAGTTTTTGGCATTTCATTCAGACTCCGATGTTCGAGACTGAACTGACTGATTTATTCTCTGCGTTGTGGAAGTAATCTGCGATAAATATTTCCTTTGCTTTCAGAACGCTTACACTCGCAAAAATCTGCTTCCCGAATCACTACAATCTTAACCACGTTCAAGTCAAGGGTTAACGGTTATCTTCTACAGACATCTGCATAATCTGTACGTCTCACTCTGCAACTCTCTACCTCGAATAATTCCATGGCCTTGCACAGAGTGGACATCAGTGTTAACAAAAAATGAAATAAAAAAGGAGTCGAAACAGGATTCTTTTCCACAAAGTAGACGTTTTGGTGATAAATGTACAACGAAATAAAAATAGGTGAATCCATTTGAGAAAAAAATATCAGTTTAGCGAGATATAATTTTAAGGAATGGATCGGATCAGAATCTTTGGCATGAAAGTAGCAAGAACGGTTCTAGGAAGAGAGTTAGTTTTAAATTTATAATTATAAATAAGGTTCGTGATGTGAATGAAAGAAATGGCCGGAGGAAGTGAAAATTATTACGGTAGGGGCAGTTAGATAATGGCTGACTCTTAAACTGAAAAGGTATAGATTGTAGTATTCAGCTAAAAATCCACATAAAAGCCTAGACCACAAAGTAGCCTTTTTTCCAGATAGATGAACAACAAAGTAAAAACGATTTCAAGATAAAAAATATAGCTGTTTGGTGAGAATATAATTATTTCATTCAAATTAAATCTGGCAAATTATTCTGTGTGGCTATTCATGTTACTCTGTATTGACACTCGCATATAAGCAAGAAAAACGGGGATCACCACGGAAGTTGAAATATGAAAAGTGGCCTTTTTGCAGATAGATGAACAACAAAATAAAAACGATTTCAAGATAAAAAAAATAGCTGTTTGCTGAGAATATAATTATTTCATTCAAATTAAATCTGGCAAATTATTCTGTGTGGCTATTCATGTTACTCTGTATTGACACTCGCATATAAGCAAGAAAAACGGAGATCACCACGGAAGTCGAAATATGATCTTTGGCACGAGTGAAATTCTTTGTGTTTTTACTCTAGAATCTTCAGCTCGGGGTAAGGAAAGTGAAAAGTGGTCGAACAAAATCAATCTTAGCGAAGCATTGAATATGTTACGCACGTGTCGGTCGACGTTAAATCGATATTTCATCAAAGTTTTCAGGCTTCTTAAGACTTGTAGAACGCACTCTTCGCATTTCGACCATAAGAAAAAAGATACTTTCACGAAAGGAAAGACATGTCCGAAGGTGCTTTCACCGGATGTGAATACTGCAGGAATTCTAGAAATAGAAAATAAGATTTTACTTGCAAAAAACGTGGTTTCTTAAAAACAACACACACACACACACACACACACACACACACACACACACACACACACACACACACACACACACATATATATATTATATATATATATACATACAGTACTCAATATTAAATAACAGAGCTATTTAATATATATATATATATATATATATATATACAATATATATATATATCGATTACAAATATATATATATAGATAGATAGATATATAGTGTAAGAAAACAGTGCTCAACGTTAAATAACAGAGCTATTTAATATATATATTAAATAGCTCTGCTATTTAATATTGCGCAATGTTTTTCTTACACTATATATATATATATATATATATATATATATATATATATATATGTATATATATATATACATACAGTGGTCAATATTAAATAACAGAGCTATTTAATATATATATATACAATATATATATATATCGATTACAAATATATATATATATATATATATATATATATATATAGATATATAGTGTAAGTAAAACAGTGCTCAATATTAAATAACAGAGCCATTTAATATATATATATATATATTAAATAGCTCCGCTATTTCATATTGAGCACTGTTTTTCTTACACTATATATATATATATATATATATATATATATATATATATATATATATATATATATATATATATATATGTATGTATTAATCGAACGCATGCTCGTGCTTTTACCTATATTCATCCATGTGAATATATATGTTTTGTCTCCAATCACCTGAAGAAGGCCGGTGCGCACAACGGCCGAAACGTTGTGAATATGGTAATGAAGATGACGATAACAGTCCGAATAATGTAAATAATCATAATACCTCATGTCAGGGATACAGACAGATATTATATTTTCTTTTAGCAGGAAGTATCTTCTCGGCTCTTGTTGAATAGTTTTTCGTATCAGTTTGAGAAATCCGAAACAATGGCAAAATTAAATAAAAAGCCCCAATATTTTATAAGGTAAATTGCATATAAATAGATAAAGCACATTTGAAACACCAGGAATATTTAAGTCCTCCCGATAATACCTGGTACATGCGGACTATGTAAAACTGGTTCCAAGAAGAACTGAGATTTTTCACTCTACACTAGAATCTGAATGGACACTGACGAACATGTTGAATATTTAACAAAACTTTCCGTCACTCAATACTTTTTACCAACCACAGAAAATCTAGAAGGATCTTGTACATGGTAATGTTAATATTACCCCTTTCTTATAACGGGACATTTGTAGTTCCTGGACTGAGCAGCCATTGTTACCAGAAACCAAAATAGAAACGTCGAACAACTACATTCAATCAATAGCTTCATCTAGCGCCAGCAAAGTTGATTCTCCCTGTCTCGCCAGAAGGTTTTTTCTCGCCTGAGTACATCCTTCAAATATACAAATCTACCATTCGTCTTTGCATTGAATACTCTTGCCATATATGACCTGGTGACCGCGATGTTTATCTCGAGGTCCTTGACAAAATGCAGAGACGTATATGCAATGTGATAGGCCCTGATCTGGCATCTCGTCTAAAGTCACTTTGTCACAGATGTGCTGTGGCTTCCTTCTGTCTTTTCTACAAATATTTTCATGGCAACTGCTTTGACGAGCTACTTTCACTGGTACCCCAACTGCATGAATTTTAGCGTGCTACTAGGTTGGCAATTCGGTCCCACGCTTTCACTCTCGAACCAGTTAAAAATAACTGCCTCTTCTACTGGAACAGCTTCTTATCTTACACTTCTCCTCAGTGGAACTCCCTTCCTTGTACTAACTTCCCTGAGCGCTATAATCTTCAAATATTCAAATGTAATGTCAATCAACATCTTCTGATGCCTTGATCTTGATCCCATTTCTTCTCTAAATGCTTTCCTCAAACACCCTTCTTTACTCTTGCTCTCACTGTTTGTAATCCCTTGCGTGCTAGTGGTACTCCTTCCTTGCTTGGAGTAAAATGTTCAAAAAAAGAAAAAAAAGACACTAAATAAAAGCTATCTAGCAAAAAATGTCTTATAATTAACCCAAATTATCGGTTCTTATTTCGTGATAAATTATTTACATACATAGTGTTATGGTCCAAAATCCTCGTCGCCACTGTTATGGTCCAATATCCTCGTCGCCACTGTTATGGTCCAATATCCTCGTCGCCACAGTTATGGTCCAAGGTTAGAACCAAGGAAAATCAACACGAACACAAGAGTAGAAATAACAAAGATATATTACACAGAATAATAATACAAAATTTTGAAGGTGTTAGTATGACTGTCAGTCTGGTTTGGAGTGAACTACTATTGGCTCGACTCGATTCCGTCTCGACTCGTTGCCACGTCTCTCTGAGAGGCGTAGTCTTTATAGTGTCAGGAAGAGTTCATTGTGTCGTTATAGGTTAATTCCCATAACACTTAGTTTTCAAAAAGGAAAATAAAACGTTTATTGTATGTGCTATGTCCCTTCAGAACGTTAGCGATCATGGCTCACCACAATATCCTTTTCTTTGTAGTTCTTAATGCATTTTGTCTTTTTGTTACATGCCCTAATATTTCTTCTGCATTCCACTTACGTTAGCCAGGTAGGATATGCGTTATTTTCCTATGTCCCTCTTGCTTTGAATCTGTCCTAGGAGTATCAGATTTTCCGAGCCCTTTTTCCTCGTCATGTGACCTAGTAATTTCAACTGTCCTTTAAGGATAACTTTTCTTTTTGTTTCCATTTTCCCTAAAACTTCGTCGTTGCTGACATTTTGTGTTCATGGTATTCTCAGCATCCTTCTGTAGAACCACATTTCAAATCGCTTTTTCATCTGTGAGGAGACTGTCCAGCATTCACTACCATATAGAAGGACTGGTATGACTTAACAGTTCAATGCTCTTTTTTTTGTAACTAAATCTTTGTATTTTTTAATATTTGTTTAACTTGTAGAATGTATGCACGTATGTCTTCAGATTTCAGTATCGATCTTGCCTTCCTCTGTTAAAACACTTTCTAGATATTTAATTTGATTATGGCATCTCCAATTCGGAATTTGCATGTTGGGCTGCATCTTTTGCTAACTACCATTACCAGAATTATTACCAATTGCTAATGATAAAATCATTCACACCTTCAACATAAATGAGAGAAAGCAGCCACGATGTCTACAATGTAGGATGTTCACAGACGATCGTTTCGAAAGGTGCGTCGCAAATTTTGACTTGAAGAAGAAGATACAGACATGGAACTTCAGAGTAACTCAATCGAAAACAAAATATTCAGAAAAGACAAGAAAAATAATCAACTTTTGTGCGTGATGTCCTCAAAGGCTGAGGAATCAATTATCGAAATATATGTCTAAAGGTGATTATAGAATTGTGTCAAACGGGTAAAATTATATTTAGCTGATATATCTGTATATCTTCCCTACTTATATTGTCACTATCTCTCACGATACATACATACATACATATATATATATATATATATATATATATATATATATATATATATATATATATATGTATTATGAAATTATATCTTCGCTTGTTTGTTCAAAAATTAAATCAAGTTGTTTTAAAGTTGATGCAATTCGTTCACGAATTCTCCTCGGCAGATATTTGTTTTTATTTTTATTTTTATTTTTTTTTATAATGCAGTCTTTGATTTCTGACATTTACAGACGTTTTAAAGTTAAGTTCATGTTGTAGACATCAGGTGATATTAATGATGTTAGCGTCAATAGATTCGATTTATAAAAGTTGTATTCATTATTTCAAAGCAAAAGATTTTATCGAAGTTTGGCAATATTTCAAGATATGCACAGACAAAATGTTTCAGATTACGGTACGAGGAAGAATATGATTGAATTTTTAGTGTCGAAAATATTCTAATCTGGATTTTGTTACCGGATTTGCTATATTAATCTTTTACGTGCCAATCATTGTTCTCCACAGCGTCCATTCTTTTTTTAGCTGTAAGTAACGTATGACGCGTTACTATCGCACTTTGGGATGGCATTGGACATAGACGTTTGCTTGATAAACTGTCAGGGTTTCAATTTTCGGTAGTGGATGCGCCCGGCTGATGAGTCCCAAATATAGGACGAAACGGCCGTCCAGTGTTTTTTGCATTCTGTTGAGGTTTCTTTCAGACTCAATGAATTACTTAATTATAATTATCAAATCCTCCTAACAATTTCTATCATATATATATATATATATATATATATATATATATATATATATATATATATTATAAGAGTACTAAACAGTAAATGCCTTCAATAAAATCGTCTTTGGCTTGAAATAACGATTTCGGAAACTAGAGGAACTCTTCTGGATGGTCTCCTTATTTAAGTTGGTGGATGTCGCCATAATCATTGAGTTAAGTTCATCTTTGGGGTTACAGGGAGTTTTGTTGGTCTCTCGCTCAACTGCGTCCCACACATAATAATCAAGGGGGGTGGTGAAGTCTCGGGAGATATGTGGCCAGATGTAAGGAGTGATATGGTCTCGGAAATTGTCTGACGGTCAAGACTCGGTTCTCCTGATTGTGTGGTATGGGAGAGAGTCCTTTCTTCCAGCAGCCACCATCTTGACCTAGAGCGGCAATGCCTCCTCAAGGCACTTGATGTTGACCTCCATGTTTGAGTCTGAGGCCTTCATCAACAAATTCGGGAATTCTTTTTTTTTATCAGATCAATCAGTGAGTTTTCCGAGCTGCCGTACCTTCGTAATCACCATTAGACACGTCCACACTTTCCGAATCATCTGCACTGCGAGATTGACATCCAAACTCTATAAAATATTCGTATTGGGTCTTTCGGCACGAATAGCAAGCAGTACAGCATGCTGTTTCCAAATTTCTGGCGGAGTGAATTGCGTCATGGTGCTCTTTTTCTCAAAGATGGTGCCCAACTAACTCTACTATAGTGTGAAGTCGATACAATCAAAAACAAACATCACGCATGCGCGAAATGAAAAATATAAAATGGCGGCAATTTACTCATGACATCATATATATATATATATATATATATATATATATATATATATATATATTCATGTTTATACATTCTTTTTATAGACATAAATATTTAAGTAAATGCTCTGTTTATAATAAACAGTATTAATAACATATACCGGCCTGAATATCCGAGAAATTTTCATAGGAAATATTCGTCTTCCGACTGGAATCGAACCTGTAACCTATACGTACTGTCATATAGCATGGCGTGCCTTACCCGATTGGGACACAGAGGATAGTTCGGTTAGCAAAGTCGATTTTACTGATTTTAAACTCAATCTTCCATGAATCTCTCACGTACATTCATATCTGCTCAAGCGTATCCAAATTTAAACGAATGACGTCACACATTATGAAAGTCCGACAATTATTTTAATATATTTTTACGTTTATACATTATTTTTATAGATACAAATATTTAAGTAAATGCTATGTTTATAATAAACATATATATATATATATATATATATATATATATATATATATATATATATATATATATATATATACAAGTATAGGACTGGTATATCGGAATAAATTCCAATAACCAACAATTATTATTCTTAAAAGAGTGCTCAATACAGAGTAGAGCATATATAATTGTTTATTTAAAAATTATAACATAAATATGTTATAAAATCACTACAAAAATAGCCATTTTGTTTCATCACCTCCGGTGTCTTATCAAGTGATGGTGTTGAATGTAGAATAAATGGTTTTAAAAGTTTCAAATTAATTAACGATCCTTCGCTAGAGGTAAACGCTGTTACATAAGCTAGAATGACCAATCAAAATACAAGTATATGAGAATCAAGATTACATTTAGATTTCTAAATGGGTAATTTTTTACTTTTACTTTTAATTTCAAATTTTATCATATAATTTAATACTTATTAGTTAGGACATATTCTATTTTACTAGAATCCCGACTTTAAAGCTTTTAATATATATGATAACCTTGATTCTTATATACTTGTATATTCATGTTATAATATTTAAATAAATAATTATATATATATATATATATATATATATATATATATATATATATATATATATATATATATATATATATGTATTATGTCTTCAACCAGTCGATTGAAAGAGTTGTCTAAATAAATGCTTTTCGTTATATACTGAATATAAGAAATCTTTGAATCGGAAAGGATCTCAGAGATTCAATCAGGACCATTAGAAAAAGAATTTAATTTTACCCCGACTCTATGTCTTGACAGACGAGAGATCATAAAAAAGAACAATTACATTAAATGCGAATCCAGGCGTTCATCTCAGAAGATCCTATGTCAACCACAGTTTAGAAATGTCACCCTCTGAGACGGTAACAATAGGAGACATTTGTAGATGCAATTCACCTGACCGATTGCAGCGCGTGCCAGCGATGTTTACAATAGGTTAATGTCAGATACAACGATCTTCCTATGGAGTCAGTCATTTCAAATGTAAAGTAAATTATTTGAAATTACTATAACAGACAAGCCAACGAGTTTGAATTACGTTTCAGAAGAGAACAAATAAACAACTTGTGTCGAATTTCTCGAGATAATAGATAGGGAATATATATATATATATATATATATATATATATATATATATATATATATATATATATATATTCAGATAATATATAGGGTTGGACATATTTTAGATTATAAAGATATTTATAAAAATATTGTACTATAAGAATGACATAGAGTACCAAATATATTTATTACGTAACTGATATACAAGAGTTTGTCATTGGGACGGATAGCGAAAAGACGAAAACATATTAAGGAAATAAAACAAGCATTAATGCTTTCCAACAAGGTTTTTATTGCTTCATGAAAAGCCTAAAACCAAAAAATTATAATTACTTAACATTCTGATGGGACACATTTTAAATGCAATTATATTGAACATTTGTCTATATCTCTGAGATGAGGTATTACGATTTTTTATTCGGTACAGTTTTTTGTTTGTGATTTTTAGCACCAGTCACCGGAGGTTTCGAAACAGGATGGTCCTTGCTAACATCTACAGGTTTCATATTGTCTCGACTGTCGATACATATAACTTAAGCGGGTATTGAACTCACACTCTTTGGATCCTGTCACTGGATCTAACCAATGCCTTTATCAACTGTGCCATGTGTCCTTTAAGACATCTGTGTGTGAATTTCTGGGTATTATAAACCTAATGTCTTCAGCATCCATTTTTACCATTGCCCATATTGCAATTTTTGCTGTTATCATTGCATGCTTTTACTAGAGCACATATTACAATTTTTCTTTGTTATTATCGCTTTTCTCTGGCACTCCTTATTACTGGTTCCCATGTTGTATTCATTTCTATGCTTGGTCGGCTCAGGAGATTTTTGTGTCGGTTAAGGCAGTGGAGAACTTGGAGAAGGGAATTAACAGGAGATAACTGATAACTGACATCCATTAACCATGGCACGTGGAACTAGAGAAGTCTACCCCAGTGAGCGAATTAAAGTGTTCAGTTCGACGTTCCAACCACCTGAAGAAAGCCGGAGCGTACAACGGCCGAAATGTTTTAATAAATATGGCGGCGAAGATGAGGAAAATAATCCGAATTATTTAAATAGTGTACCTACAGGTTTGATTCGCTCGAAACATTTTTTTTAATGATCACTAAAAGAATTTACGATATTTTCTATCGCATCAATCAACCTCGATGTATGTTTATAAAAAAAAAACAACACAAAAACTAACCATATAAGCGACAAACACTGCTTCCGCCTATAACAAAGCATGCTTTCATATGTCTCTGTTGACCATGTTCACCATAGTCTATGAATATACAATCCAGCGCAGTACGTAATCTGTTCAATGAAACAACGTTAAAGATTAACAGTCACGAGTCAGACACTCTACTGAATCTGACTATATCGCCAATACCACCAGCAGCTGTTCCGTATTTCTTCAGTTTTCGATATCAGAGGTTGGCATTGAATATTCGAAAAAAAAAACATGGCTGCCTTTATACACGTCGTATTGAATATTTTGTGCCTTCTGGTTGGTTAACTCTTCTATTGGTGAACTATAAAATGAGTCAGCTCATTTTGGTTGGCTCACTAGTATATAAGGTACCCAAAAACTCCAACAGTCTCAACACTCTCAGAGTGAATTTTCATATAGGTTGGTAAGCATTGGTTTTCTGTGCTGGCTCAAGGGAGAGGTGGATAGAATTTGTACCTACAGCAATGATATTTTTAGATACTATGCCTACTATTTAACCCATAGCTGGAGGAGAAGAGGTGTATTAACGGCTTTCTCACATTATTTGCGCATAAATGAAATTAATGAACATCGATGAAATTGAACTGAGTTCTCATTCCACCAGCAAATCTATTACACTAACCGCACATCCATTGATCATTACAGTTATCATAAGATTAAAAAAAAGGATATTTCATTTATACATCTAACAATAAGAGTTGTGCGTGCATTACGCAGTCGCTAGTTTAATCTGCTTGCACCGATATACACGGTGCACTTTTAACTTAAGTTCGAATTACATCAGCTATTACGCTATTGACTGCATAGATAATGCCATTGTGTATTGAACTTGAAGCTACTGAAAATACTTAGCTGTCTCTTTGATAGAAAACCGACATGCCAATAAGATCTCTATTCCAGTTAAGTAATTCAATAACTTATGATAAGTAATTTTATTAAGTCTACGTATTCCATCATGAAATATACGCATTGGCACTTCTTGTTTGCAAAGATGTTATCCAACGTTCACTAATTATTTGAAATATTTATTTTCTCCAACGACTTTATTATTTCTTTCCTTTTCATGCATTGTAGACTCGTTCATAGCATTTCCGATGTCAAATACACCAAATGTAGATTATGTTTATCATTTCACCAAATGATGCGTAGTGTGGGCTTCAATCTAGAGCCCTCAAGACATGAGTGAACCCCTTCTGGACTAGGGTAACTGAAAATGCTAAAAACTAATAAAGATATAACAACAGAGGAAATTTGTTTATTTTCAGATTTAATGGGTCTCCTTGGAACTAATTTTAACCAAATTTACATTATTTGAGCTCCTCTAGTTGAAATGGGTCATTGAAATTCGATGTGGACACCTGAAGAATTTGAAAACTAGACTCTAAGTGATCATATCGTTTCAGGGGCTCATTGATATCACAATTTTAACTAACAGATCTTCATATTCCGTGAAAGATAACATGCGTGCGAAGAAATATATCTCGTTTGGGAACAAGGCGTCCTAACATGCAACAAGAAAAGGAGTCGGATAGATGTTCTTTGTAAAATGAAAATAAAAACTTGTATATAAAAATGTGTTGTATATTGGTGGTGGATAGAGTGAAGAAGAATCACAGAGGTGAGGACTGCATAGGAAATTACGGAAACAAATCTTCGGTGAAACTCGAGCCAGCCTCTCTGTCCAGATCAACTACGCAACTTCACGTGACTACGTCTTCTTCCGGTATGTCGCCTACGCAAGAACGATTTTTCTTCAGCATCTGTGCGCCTTGTTTAATCAAGGCCCAGGGAACCTGTACGTCTTGTTCATTTTAGCCACCGGATTTATGATATCACCAGTTCCGATTTCTGCTCATACACTGATGCAGCTGAAGTAAGGCCAAAGGTCTTTCCTCAACAGATATCCAAGCAATGTTTCACTTGGCATTAAAATCCAGCATGTCACCTTCAACCTGAGAACTTAGACCCAGGCGGGTGTATACGCAATCATTTATTTTGTGTAAGAGTTTTAAAAAAAATACTGATTGTACGAATGTTGAAATGTGGCGCATTCATTGGCCAAAACTGTGTTTTAAAAGACGCTGATGTTTAAGAATGAAGAAAATATTGACCATTTATCATGGCTACACTTTCCTTTACACTAGAGAAAATTTAGTGGTATATATATATATATATATATATATATATATATGAAAATACTAACAAGACAGACCAACCGGTTTCGTTCTCTAGCTGATCAAGGTCAACGGGGAACATAATAATTTATTTTATATTTCAAATTACTTTTACTCACACAAACAATCTTCATACAATTAAAACATTAAAAAATGAAATGAATAATTTGTATGAGGGGAAAAAAAGAAATTAAGCGAATATCGCAAATTCCCGCAAAAACAAAATATATATATATATATATATATATAAATATATATATATCTATATATTTATATTTTTATATATATTTATATATATATATATATATATATATATATATATATATATATATATATATATATATATATATATATATATATAGCAGTTGAGCCGAAAAATAACATATTTGGACAACAGACAGAAGAGGTGTTATTTTTCGGCTCAACTAAGAATTAATTTTGCGACCCGTGCTGCCTTTCCATCTATGCGCAAGGATCGTCTCCCCCTCCCCACATTATGTCTCCTCTGTGATCTACACATTCAATTGTGGTTGTAGTAACAACTACATAGGAAGAACGACCCAGCGATTGGATTGTAGGATTAGGCAACATGTCCCATTAAGAGTTCTGAATCCGGAAGCCCGTAAGAGCCAACTGGTGAATACTTCCGGTTCAGCTATTACTGAACATCTGATAAATAGCAGGGTTTGTGCTATTAATTTTAGTTCATCGTTCTGTCCAGTTCGCGGTGCCCATCCCTCTTCAGGACAATCTGCAGCCGATTTCCTCTAACTTCGGCCCGGTATCGCGGACCTTGATTCTGTTAGACGAAGCCTGCGACTTGGCCGTTGAATTCAGTCTAGGAGAACACCTCCTTCCAGGAATACCGTTTCATCACCCTACTGGATGCGTACATCGTTATCGATTCCATTGCGCCAGACGGTCTTTGACACTGCGAAGAATTTTATCCGCCCTCCCTTGTTTTCAATCCTGCTTGGCGCGTATCTTCCGCAAACGAAAATCTTGGCCAGGAAAGTGGTTTTCCGCCGATGGCCACACCATGTGCCAGATAGTAATAGGTTAAATCGTACCAGTATTATCTACTGACTATTAAAGGATTATAAAACCTCTGGAACTACTGGTTATTTTACATTTAAAGCAATCGATTTTCGTCTGGAAAATATAGATCTCATGCCATTTTTAACGATAAAAATTTGCCCTTTCACTCGTTGCCGAATATATTCTGTCAACAGGTCAGGAGACCAATATGGAAGGAGGACAAATAAACGGCCCACAGTAATTCGATGGCCAATGTAGAAAAATATAAAAGAATAAAAATAGAAATGAAATAAAATATAAAGGCGTTTATAACGAGAGTAGCGATGAATTGATCAGCAGGATAAAGATGGATGTTGGTCGAATATTGGTCGCCAGATTCTGTACATGAAGTAATGAAACAGACAAGAAAACGCTGTAGGTTGTATCTCGGGTTAAAGGAAGGTCCCAAATATGTTCTGACCTTTACCATGTGCTTTGCACAACTGTTTGTCACTGACATGAAAGAAAATTTCCGCTTGACCTGCACTACTAAAAATCAGCGGCTATGGCTACCCAGAATGAATACGCGTTTGATGTGATTTATACAGAAGGCTAAAGAAGACTGGATGAACGATGGTTTCTGGTATTCTACAGGTTGGCTGTCAGGATGGGTGGGGTGTGGTGGTGATGATGGGGACTGCATTCATCTAATTTTCATTGGTTTAAGAGGAATAAGTAAGTAGGCCGAGTTTTTCTTAGTTGTCCGCGCGTCATAGCATTCGTCGATTCGCGAGTCTATACAGAAAACAAAAAGTAAGGTTGCTCGGAAAAGGAGAAAATAAAATGATTTTTGCATGAATAAACTTACTGCCAAATCACGCAGTTTATCGTTCGATCAGCGAAGTTAAGCAATGTCGAGCCCGGCCAGTACTTCGAAGGTGTATTGCTGAGGAATGTTGGGTATTAGAAGCAAGCCCTCTATACCCAGAAATATGTTTCGGCTTTAAATAATCCACAAAAACTTGCCAAGCCTTAAGAAACAAATCAGTCAATTACATGAATAAATATACGATTCTTAAAACCTACATATATAGAAAACAAATAGACATATACCTAAAACCAGTCGAATATATAGAAAACAAATATGCATATATAGAAAGCCAATATATATATATATATGTAGAAACAATTATGCATACAGGGTGCGATGGATAAATTGTCGTCTAAATGACAACAACATTGACATCTCTTTTTAACCGATATATTTACCAAAATTACACAAAAATATACGAAAATATATAATATTTACAGGGGTTGGACAAAATAATTGGAACAGGTGCAAAATCCACTCCTATATTTCAAAGACCTATTATATTAAGAACTTTAGCTAAACCTTGATAATTGCAGTTAATATCTATTGTAAATACTTTTATTTATCTAATTTACTGTCTTTGTATCATTTATCTTTAGAATTTAGTAAAATTTAAGCTAAATGCGTGACCTCTACGAGTTCGAAAAAGGGCAAATTGTTGGAGCTCGCATGGCAGGAGCCTCGATCACTAAGGTTGCTGAACTGTTTCTTTTTTCAAGAGCTACCATATCAAGAACTATGACACAATTCGAGAAACAGGGCAAAACCTCTAGCAACCGTGGTAATTCGGGCCGGACTTGCAAACTTACTCACAGGGACCGACGTGCATTGAAACGCAATGTGGCAAAAAATCATCGGACTACTGCAGCCAAAGTGACTGCTGAGTTGTATAATCATCTGAATAGTCCAGTTTCTACTAAAACTGTTCGTCATGAGCACCATAAGGCTGGATGTCATGGAAGAGCCGCCGTAAGGAAACCTCTTCTCTCCACTCGCAACATTCAGAAGAGGTTGAACTGGTGCAGAGATCACAATGCCTGGTCTGCAGACCAATGGAAGCACGTCATATTCTCAGACGAGTCCAAGTTTTTCTCTTTTCCCAACTTCAGGGCGAATTTATGTGTGGAGGTAGCCCAAAGAAGCTTACAACCCTGACTGCCTTCTTCCAACAGGGAAGCCCGGAAGTGGATCAATGATAGTTTGGGTCGACATATCATGGAAATGTATCGGTCCAATAGTTTCCCTCCATGGTAAAATCAACAAGAAAGATTACCTGAATATTTTGGGAGATCATGTTCATCCAATGGCCCAGACTTTATCCCCTGATGGTGACTGCATCTTTCAAGACGATAATGCTCCAATACATACCGCTCGAGTGGTTAAGAATTGGTATGAAGAGCATTAAAGTGAGCTAGAACACATGGAATGGCCTCCCCAATCTCCAGATATCAATATTATTGAATATCTGTGGTGCATTTTGGAGCAACAAGTTAGGAGCCGCTATCTTCCACCGTCGTGTCTTAAAGAGCTAGAGTAGGTGTTAATGGAAGAATGGCTGAAAATTCCTCTGGATGAAGTTAGGAAGCTGTATGATTCCATTCGTAGACGTATTAAAGCTGTATGTGAGGCTAAAGGAGGACTAACTCCATATTAAATAAATTTTCTTTGAATTTAACAAGTATTTCAATTATTTTGTTCAACCCCTGTATATATAAACCAGTATACATATATAAAAAACAAACCAGTATATATATATATATATATATATATATATATATATATATATATATATATATAGATAGATAGATAGATAGATAGATAGATAGATAGAAAACAATTATGCATACAGGTTGCGAAGAATAAATTGTCGTCTATATGAAAATAACCCTGACATCTTTTAACCGATATAATTACCAAAATTACACAAAAATATACGAAAATACTAAAGAGCAAATTTATTCGATAAAATCGCTATTGGCTTCAACCACGGCGTCCAGACGACTTCAGAATCTCTTGCATCACTTCTGGACTGTCTCTTTGTTTAGGGTGGTGAACACTGCCAAACACAAACACACACACACACACACACACACACACACACACACACACACACACACACACACATATATATATATATATATATTTAGAAGTCAACACTCAGAGGCTGTTTCATGTTAGATGCAATCGTCAGGGAAGATTATTGCGCCTAGCATGAAACAGCCGGTCGCCTCTGAGTGTTGACTTCTATGTTCACCTTTATATTTATATTTACATACGCTCTATCTATGATATTGAGCACTTTATCCCATAAATGCAGCATACCTTAAAATTATATTTCTTTATATATATATATATATATATATATATATATATATATATATATATATATATATATATATATATATACAGGATGCGATGGATAGATTGTCGTCTAAATGACTCAAAATGTAAAATAACATTGACATCTCACTTTAACAGGTATATTTACCAAAATTACACAAAAATATCTTGAAATGCTAAAGAGTTAATTTATTCAATAAAATCGCCATTGACCTGAACCACGGCTTCCAGACTACTTCGGAATCACCTGCATCTCTTCTGTACAGTCACCCTCTTTACCGTGACGTTATATTCATCTTTGGTGTTACAGGGAGTTTTGTTGGTCTCTCGCTCAACTGCGTCTCACACATAATAATCAAGGAGATTGCAGTCACAGGAGATATGTGGCCACCTGTAAGGGGTGATATGGTCGCAGAAATTGTCTGACTCTCATGATTGGCTTCTACTACTTGTTTAGCATGGGGCAGAATCATGTCTTTTAGCAGCCACCATCTTGACTCAGGGCAGCACTAGCTTTTCAAAACATGTCTCCGTGTTGAGTTTGAGGCTTTGTTGGAAGATGAATGGAGGCATAACATTGTCATCACTAATGATTACTCCATGCCGCTTCGTAATCATCGTTAGACTTATTCATCTCTTTTCGAATCCTCTATACCGTCCTCATATTGACATCCAGCCACTCTGAAATATCCTTATTGGGCCTCCAGC
>OZ038485.1:13039002-13054002 GCA_964036315.1 Acanthosepion esculentum | reverse complement strand
ATATGAAGAGACCAAGAGAGACAGACAGACATGAAGAGCCCAAGATAGATCGATAGATAGATATATATGAAGAGACCAAGAGAGACAGACAGACATGAAGAAACCAAGATAGATAGATAGATAGATAGATAGATAGATAGATATGAAGAGACCAAGATAGACAGATAGAAATGAAGAGACCAAGATAGATAGATAGATAGATAGATAGATAGATAGATAGATAGATAGATAGATAGATAGATAGATAGATAGAAAAATAGATAGATAGATAAAAAAAATATTAGCAGCAATAAAAAATCTTTTCGGCATTAAATAACCCATTGAGATGGATATGCCGGAAAACAAAACAAACCAAACCAATATATACTGAGATAGATAGATAGATAGATAGATAGATAGATAGATAGATATGAAGAGACCAAGAGAGAGATATAGACATGAAGAGACCAAGATAGATAGATAGATAGATAGATAGATAGATAGATAGATAGATAGATAGATAGATAGATATGAAGAGACCAAGAGAGATAGATAGAAATGAAAAGACCAAGATAGATAGATAGATAGATAGATAGATAGAAAGAAAAAATAGATAGATAACAAAAATATTAGCAGCAATAAAAAATCTTTTCGGCATTAAATAACCCATTGAGATGGATATGCCGGAAAACAAAACAAACCAAACCAATATATACTGAGATAGATAGATAGATAGATAGATAGATAGATAGATAGATAGATATGAAGAGACCAAGAGAGAGATATAGACATGAAGAGACCAAGATAGATAGATAGATAGATAGATAGATAGATAGATAGATAGATATGAAGAGACCAAGAGAGATAGATAGAAATGAAAAGACCAAGATAGATAGATAGATAGATAGATAGATAGATAGAAAGAAAAAATAGATAGATAACAAAAATATTAGCAGCAATAAAAAAACTTTTCGGCATTAAATAGCTCAATGAGATGGATATGCCGTATCATATGGCAAACCAATATTGCTTCCAAGACTGACTTTTTATGGCTTCTGTTTGATCATGGTCTTCCGGCCATATCAGGTTGAAATAACAGTTCTCGTACGGTCACCAAAGTTAAGCAACGTCGAGCTGAGTGACCGCTTCGGTATACCAGGTGCTGTAAGCCTGGGTATGCGTGTAATTACGACTAGGAATTAGAAATCGATGAATAAAAGGAAATACATATGATTTTTTTAATCTTATGATGACAGTAAGGGTAAATGGGTGTACGGTTGGTGCAGTGGATGTACTGGTTGAATGAGAAACCAGGGAGCCGAGTTCAAGTTACAGTCGGGTTCGTTATTTTCCCTTGGAAAAATGTGAATTCAGCCTTTCTCACCTCAGCTATGGATTAATTAGTAGAACTTGTATCAGTAAAGCATTATTACCCCCCCCCCCCCAAAGAAAAAATTACAATTCACAAATATTTTCTGGCTTTAAATAATCTTTGCTGGTCACGAGAATACTTCTCTGGGGTATCACTGGCTATGGCTAGTTTAGATGAGTTCTGACCGGCTTGGACAAGCTATGACCAGCTAGGACCAACTATGTCTAGCTTGTACAAGCTATGACCAGCTAGGTCCAGCTATAACGAGCTTGGACAAGCTAAGACTAGCTATGATTAGCTTTACACCTCGAACCAAGTAAATCTAGATTCAAATAATATAAGCGATCGATATTGCTACTTCTCCAATTAAGAAAAAGGTTACAAATTAAAATAATGGACCAATATTTACCTATCTCGGAACCCGATAGATCCTTGCAAATATAAAAGATCAACATTTACCTGTTCACGCACCAATTAAATGTTTACAATTTCAAATACAAAAACAATCAATATTTACCTCTCCTTGAAGAAAATAGATGCTGATAGTCTGAAATATACATTTCCAATATTTATCTATCCAAAATAAATGTTTAAAATAATAAAAATATAATATAATCTAAAAGACTGATATGTACCTATAAACGAACCAATAAATGATTACTAACTCAAATATAAACTCACAATATTTACCGGTCTCTTGGTGTCTGCTGACCTGAGATGGAACGAATACATTGAGTCAATTGCTTCGTCCAACGCTAGGAAAGTTGGCTCCCTGTGCCGTACCAGGAAATTTTTCTCGCCGGAGTCGATCCTTCAAATCTACAAATCAACCATCGGCCCTTGCATGGAGTATTGCTGCCATATATGGTCTGGAGTCCCTTCTGTTTGCCTCGGGGTTCTTGATAAGATCCAGAGACGGATATGCAATGTAATTGGCCCCGATCTGGGATCCGTCTGCAGTCGCTCTCTCACAAACGTGCCGTCGCCTCGCTCTGTCTTTTTTACAAATACTTTCATGGTAATTGCTCCGATGTGCTGCTCTCGCTGGTTCCCAGACTTCATGAATTCAAGCATCCTACGAGGCTGGCATCACGCTCTCGCCCTTTCACAGTTGAAACTGTTAAATGTAGCCGTCTCTTCTACTCCAATAGCTTCATATCTCGCACCCCTCGCCTGTGGAACACCTTTCCCTCTTACTGTTTCCCTGATAGCTATAATCTCCAACTATTCAAATGTAATGTCGATCGACATCTCCAGTTGCCTTGATCTATCCCCTATCTTTTTCTTCATCCTTTCCTCTATCACTCCTATCTGCTCTCGCTCCAAATCCTCTGTAACCCCTCGCGTGCTAGTGGCTTCCCGCCTTGCTTGGGGTGAAATGTTAAAAAAAAAAATCTCCGAAGCAATTAAATGCTTACAGAAGCAAATAAAACCAGTGATGGTTACCTATCTCGAGACTTGTTAAATGCTTAGAGACTGAAAAATAAACAGCCAATACATACTTATCTCCAAACCAAGTTACTGTTTAGAAACGCAAATAGAAACAATACTTATCCGGCAATCGATGTTAGAGTCTGAAATATAAGCAAGCGAGGTTTACCTATTGCCGAACAAAGTAAATGCTTAGAGACGCAATTATAAAATGTCTTCTTCTAATATAAATGATCAATATGTACCTATTCCCGAACTAATTGAATGATTAAAGACTAAAATATAAACGGAAATATATTTACCTATCCCCGATAATCAATTATTAGACTCAGAACGAACTAATTACTTATAGACTAAAATATAAATGAGCAATTTTTACCTATACCCGAATGAAGTAAATACTTCTCTTCTAATCATCTCACCCCAAGTAAGGCCGTAATGTCACTAAGGCGCAAGGTAATCTCATATATAAATGTCCAGTATTTACCTGTCCACAAACTAAGTGTTTTTAGCAACCCAAAATATAAATGAATAATTTTTACCTATATCTGAATGGAGTAAATTCTTCTCTTCTAATCATCTCACCCCAAGTAAGGCCGTAATGCCACTAAGACGCAAGGTAATCTAATATATAAATGTCCATTATTTACCTGTCCACAAACGAAGTATTTAGCAACCCAAAATATAAATGAACAATTTTTACCTATCACCGAATTTAGTAACTTAGTGACTAAAATATAACAACTAATTTGTAACTCACCGTGATCCAAGTATCGGATAAACACTAGTATACTATGAGTTTTTATGTTCAGTAGATCGCACTATGCAGAGGTATCTTTTTTGGAAAGGTTAAAAATCATCTATTTTCGGTGGCCGGTTGTAATATACACAGGTAAATTTATTCTGGAATAGGGGTTAAAATTCATGCAAAACGTAATTCAGGTGTCGAACTATACTTGAAGTCGACTTATACGCAATTATAAAAAAACAATTGCTTATACTCTAAACAATATAATATGACTAATGTCGTCATTAAAAAAATCGTCAATGTTGATACATTATTAAATCGACCAACCCATCTATACAATATTGTCATTAATCTAAGTAGAATTGAAAGATATCTTCTTCCATTTAGGGACAAAATAACACAAAAAAGAATTTTCTCGTGAACAATTGATAATGGTATGGCGTGACCTACTTCATGGCTAAAAAAGTGTTGAGATTCAGAGATCGGTAACTGAGCCAAGCTGAAAAAAAGCCCTGATGTCCGAGCAAGCCTTTCCACTTCTGAGACTGATGCAATATAATCTTTGAATCTTTTCTGTTAATTTGCCTCAATATAAAAAGAATTTATATTTACTAAAGTTCACACCACATTCTTCCAGAATACAGTTTTGTGTCAAACTTTGGTGAATAAAAGAACGCCACGGAATCTTCTGAAATACTGCAGACTGCTTATAAATTGACTCAATGGTATCCAAAGGTTGCACGCGTCTCATAGTTGTGGCAGAATAGGATAGCAGGTGAGGCGGAATGATTGAAAGACAATCAAAGGTTTAGAAACAGTTTCAAAAATTTCATATGCCAAAAATAATTATGATTTCCAAATACTCTCATGGATTACATTATTTACATTATTTGGACTATTGTCCTCATCTTTGTCGCCATGTTTATCACACCGTTTCAGCCGTTGTACCCTCTGGCCTTTTTCAGGTGGTTGGAATGTCGAACTGAACCCTTTATTTCGCTCAGACTGTTATAGTTCCACGTGCCACGTTTATGTTATTTCCTGTTAATTTCCTTCTGAAAGTTCTCCATTGCCTTAACCGGGTATTGAACTCACACTCTTTGGGCCCTGTCACTGGATCTAACCAACGCCTTTATCCACTATGCCATGTGTCCTTGAGGACATCTGTGTATGAATTTCTGGGTATTATAAACCTAATGTCTTCAGCAACCATTAATACAATATGGGAACCAGTAATAAGGAGTGCCAGAGAAAAGCGATAATAACAAGAAAGTTGCAATATGAGCTCTGGTAAAAACATGATGGATAACAGCAATAATAATTGCAATATGAGCACTGGTAAAAATGGTAGCTTCACGTTACACACATGATAACTCGATCTAGAGATGTCAAATATGCAATCATTTGGGTCCCCATCATGATACCCTTTTCATGTTACCTTACCTAGTGTAGCCCTCTCAGTTTTTACACTAACTCACTAGAGCAAAACTGATATGGATCTGGGTATTTCCATGACAATAAGTTAGAGTGACAATAAGTTAGAGTGGCACCAATCTTAATTTTTACATACAAGTAGCCCATGATTTTTGGCAAGTCAAAATAAGATCAATTAGAAATTTGAAATAAGAAATATCTCTTTTTGTTACGCCTTCAAGATTATTACTACGTCTATTGTATGACCCCCCCCTCAAATCTTGTATCTTCTAAACAAAATAAAAGCCTAAATTCTTCAATATACATATGAAATGATTAAATTATCATTGGAGTATCAACCTGAAGACGAGTGTTTACGATATTCCTCGTAGTGTTACTGTAAGATAACTCTGCGATATTAGTCACATTTATTTTTCAGTATATTATTTAAATATTTTTATTAACACGAACGGATATTTATTTTTCTCTTTTGAATTTACAAGAACATTTATCTCAGCAAAAGCAAAAAAGGTTAATTTTTATTTTTATCATACAATGACGCCAGTTCTCAATTTTGGGAATTAGAGTTTCTGTTCATATTGAATAAAACTGAAAGTGAAAGTGAAAGTTACTCAGCACAGGAATTTCCTCTTAGGGTATGAGGTGTTATTTATTGCAATTATTTTTTGTCTCGGTTGGGTATATATATATATATATATATATATATATATATATATATATATATATATATATATATATATATGAGGGGGAGAGAGGAAAAGCAAATTTATGGCATTCAAAGGTCATGAAATATATTTTTGTTTTGTTTTTGACAATTAATGGCGCGACGGAGAAAAAGGTGGTGAAGTAGAAAAAAGCCCCCAAAAGAGTGACTGCAAAACAGATATAGGAAATAACAGAAAATATAATAGTGAATATATAGAAAAGTTGCAAGAGCGACGCCTGTATACGACACAACCCCCCCAAAAAAATGAATGAACGAATAAAAAAAAGAAACCCGAGAAAAATAAAAATGAAAGATAAAAAAAAGAAGATAAACGAGTGAAAATGAATGTCGTAAATAAATAGAAAAGAACAGAAAGTCGTACAGAAAAGAAATGAATGAACTGTATACTTCCTGTTAAGAAAGCTTGCTGTCTGGCCCACCCTGCTGCCAAAACTTCCCACAACATCCGGATACCACAAAGGAAGCGACACAGCTTTCGTGGAGCAAACCGTGTTTCAATGCAATGTCACTTCCGATGTTCTATTCTTGGCGACAAACAGAAGCAAGAGCGATGCTTTGTAGTTTCGATTCGGGGAATCAAATCGCTCATTGTTTGGTCTAATCGTTTGTTTCATGAATATTTATAGATTCACTTAGAAATATTTACAGGTACTTGGCGGCATACCCGCACTGAAATATTTGTAAGATGTACAAAAATAAAACCTCTTCAGTGAAATACAATCACTGAGAACAGTCCACCGACTGTGAATATACACTACCCGCACCAGGAATTGAAATCACTATCAGTGTCACCAAATTCGCAAATCAAACTGACTAAGCCATTGTCATGGGCGAGGAATCCCTGGGCCACTGTTCTGTGCGAACAATAACTGAATAGTATTAAATAAAGATTAAAACTAGACGAGATATACATATACAGAGCTGTTCGATAAAAGTGACACACCTGATTTTTTTTTACTCAATGTTTTCTTCTCCGATGAAACGAAAGTTGAGCTAAATTCAAAGGATAAGCGATCTAAAATCCGAAGAAGAAGAAGCTTTGAAAGCTCTTTGAATTTAGCAGTAAGTACTGTCAAAACATCCGTTCAGTATAATGTTCTGGGGATGCTTTTCTTTTCATGGAACTGGTTTCTTAAAAGCTATTGAAAAGACCCTCAGGAGCGAGCAATACAAGAGAATTTTAGAGTCTTGTCTGCTCCCTTCTGCTGAAAGGGTGCAAATCGACCCCCACCAAGCTCATTTTTATGCAGGATAATGCTCCTTGTCACAAATCAAAATTGATGAAGGAATACTTTGATGAGAAGCAGGTGATTTTTATGACATGGCAGCCCCAATCACCTGACCTCAACCGCATACAAAACTTATGGAGCATTATAAAGTACATGCTCTTGAGAAAGCAGTTGAGCAACAAAGAGGATTTGATCGTGAATTTCATATTCGAATGGAATTCAATGCTTGGAGATGAGATTGGCCAGAACCTAATCAAGTCAATGCCAAAAAGGGTTGAAAAGGTTATTCAAAATAAAGGAGGACCCATAGATTATTAAATATTTCGAACTATATTACCTATCATAAATAAATTATACCTCTATTATTCTTTATTTAAAGCTGTTCGGTTATGTTTCCATTGGTTACTAGTTGCAGGAAATATGTGAGTCACTTTTTTTGCACACTGTTTTTCCCTAAATCTCATTTATATCCAAAATTATAATTATCAATAGAATACCTTAGGGTGAGTAAAATTTTTTTACTAGGTGGTCGGGGAGGGGTATTTATATTAGTAAGATTAAAAATTAGTTTGACCCCAAAAACAATGGGCGAAAAAAATTTTAAGTAAAAAAAAAATCAGGTCAGTCACTTTTATAGAACAGCACTGTATATGGACAATGGAACGAGAATAGCTTACAGCCGTATATTAAATAAAGAGTTTAGTTCAGAATTCCCTGTAGGTTACGCGGGTCGATATAAAATTAAGGAACTGTAACCAGAAGAAGCCAAGAAATATTTAGCAGTTCAAACGAAGGACATGGAATACAGTATACACAGATGAAGGAAGAACTAAGGATGGAGTATTACACCGAATTGAATTCCCCAAAATATATCAGACATAAACACTTTGGCTGACCTTGTGGTGTGATAGAGCTTCAACATCATTCACTGGACATAGCTGACATTAAGCCAATGGATGTCAAAACGAGAAACTTTCTAACTTGCCACCACATGAATTCGTTCTAAAGGTGATATCGATCGACTGTACGTGTCCAGATCTGAAGGAGACGAAGGATTACTTACACTAGAACTCTTTTACAAAACCCACAACGCTCGGTCTTCAAAGTACAGAAGACTGGATGATGATTTGCGTCAAAGAACATGAAAGAAATAAAACATTTTATTCAGTAATGAAGGAATTCAATAAATTCCAAAGGGAACCTCAAGTAGGTGAAAAATTGCAAATAAACCTTAAAACGCCTTTCTACAGCGACAAAGACCCTACAAAATAAAGGAACAGAAAATGCAATGTTCCAAATGCATAATCGATAGAGAGATAATCCTCTTCATGAAACAATACTCTGCCCATATTAAACAAGCTGATGTAGACAAAACCCGTACCCATCAGTGGCTACGTAGTGCAGGGTTGAAAGCTGAAACCGAAGGTTTTATTCTTGCTGCACACATATATACTAACTAGAAATCGCAAAGTATGCTATGTTAGCTCCTAATCCATCTTGTATCAGGTTGCGTTGGTTCATCAAAGACACGCGCAACTCAATACAGACTATGCCACCAAGATCTGTTAGAGCTGCTCCTCAACCGTAACATATTCGGAAAACACATTAGAATAATAAAGAATCTATACTGGCAGCAAACCGCCTTCGTACGGACGCAAAATAAGTTCAGCAGATACACAAAAATAGAAAGGTGTGTAAGACAAGGATGCGTCTTCTCATCGGATAAATTCAACCTACACAGCGAGGAAATTCTGAGAGAATTAGAAGTCCTACCAGGATTAATTATTGGCGGCCACAATCTTAAAAATATATGCAAATGACACACTTGATGATATGAGCAATAGGAATGTAACTACAAAAGCTCTTATAGAACGTAGCAATGGAAAGCGACAAGAAAGGACAAAGTATAAAGTAAAAAAGGCAGAATGCATGGTTATTAGCAAAAGGGACACAGTCCAAAATGCAAATTACATGACGGGGATATTAATATCAAACAAGTACAGAATTTAAATATCTGGGAAGTGTTCTAACAGAGGACGGAAAGTGCGACACTGTGATTGTAATACATGTTTAATGTAGTTTGAATGTAGCAATCCGACGTAGGAAGTAATTTGTTCAATGTAACAGCACCAATGTCTAGTAGCAGCTATTCAGGAATTTTTAAGGTCTTCCATATCAGAAGTTGGGAGTGGATATTCGGAGAGAGTAGGAAAACGTAGTTCTGCAGGTCTTTCATATCAGAGTTTGGCAGTGGATATTCCGAAAAGAAAAGAAAACAAAATGGCCGCCTTTATACACATCGGATCTAATATTTCAAGTCTTCTGATTGGTTAACCTTCTATGGGTGTACAATAAAATGAGTCAGCTCATTTTGGTTTGCTCACTAGTACACTATGTACTCAAAATAACCCAACAGTGATGACGTATTGGGATGGCCAAAGATACAGTCCAAAAGCTAAGCACAATATTAAGAGACAATTGGATATTGGAAAAGAAATACTGAATTGTTATGTAATAACTGTACTCTTTTACAGTAGCGAATGCTGGTCAATCTCCGCAAAGATGAAGAAGAAATGTGCTGCTACAGAAAGATGATGAGGGTACCATGGGCCGAATATTTGAGCAACGACGAGGTTTTGGAGAGAATGGAAACAAAGAGAAAACTTATACTTAACATCAGGAACATTAGAGTAGAGAATAGCAGTCTGTATAGTAATAGAGGATAGACTAGAAATGGCGATCCGTATAGTAATAGAGGATAGAATAGAAATTGCGAACCTATAGACCTCACGCGACTTCATATGTATGCGTTTCCGTTATGGTCACGTGATCTACTTAATTCAATAATGGGATCGCCTGTGTTTGCTCACTGGCAAACGGCGTTCAAACTCAAGTGTCGGTAGCGACACTTTATGCGTATATAACGTGGATACTAAAAACAAACAAGTACAGATATTTAAATATCTTGGAAGTGTGCTAACAGAAGACTAAAATCCGAAGACGCTGTTACAGTTTTTGGGTACTTTAATATACTAGTGAGCCAACCAAAATGAGCTGACTCATTTTATAATTGACCAATAGAAGTATTAACCAATCAAAGCTCAAAATATTCAATTCGACGTGTATAAAGCCAGCCATGTTTTTTTCAGAATATTCACTGCCAACCCCCGAGACCTTCGAAGACTGAAGAATTACGGAACAGCTGCTGCTGCTACTATTGGCAATAAAGTCAGATCCAGTAGAGTGTCTTACTCGTGAGTGTTAATCTTTAACGTTGTTTCAGGGACAGATTACGTACTGCGCTGGATTCTATATTCATAGACTATGACGAACATGGCCAACAGAGGCATCCCAAAAGATAAGCAGAGTAGTAAGACACAGAAAACTTTCGTTGGAATCGAAGAAAAGGATACTGAACTGTAATGAGGAAGGAAGGCTTGGCAAATCTGATACTCACAGGACAGATTGGCTTGAGCAAATGGATGGCAGAACAGGGTTTTGGAGAAAGAAAAAGACAAAACTAATTAAGAGCTAGAAGGGACAGGTAGATGTGGAGGGTCATAATCGCCTACGTTCTGAAGGAACACGGCGCATAAAAGAAATAAAAGACCAACTGAATATAGAAGTCACTGGAAAATATGCAACGTTACGGGAATTAAACTGCAAGAAACTGATATGAACATCACCCAGACCAATTTACATAGACAGGACCTGCAAAAAATTCATGGAACTTTACGATGCACGCAGGCAGAACAAACAAACCGCCTAGACATCGTAATCCACGACCAAAGGAACAGAATGTGCTTTCTTATTGATATGACAGTCCCTGCACATTGCAATGTACCTTTTAAGATCTTCAAAAAACTATCAAAATCAAGGATCTTGAAATGGAAATATAAAAAATGTGGCACATAAGGACATCAGTAATTCCACTTGTAATTGCAGCACTCGGATTGATTGAAAAAGTTTCCAAAAAAGGGATTAAAGTGATCCCTGGTGATTGGGATAAATATTGATAAAACAAGAGATTGTATTCACAAGTACTGTTGTGGCCTTTTTAGGGGCCAGAAATAAAGACACAAGAGATGAATTGAGTTAAACAAATATATTAACAGAAACAGTAATACAAACATCGAAGGTGTTACAGCAAGAATATTCGGTCCGATTCTCTGATCTGACTGCTGGAAATTTCTCTCTCAAAAAAAGGCAGTACCTGCTCCTATTTATAGCTGGGAGAGTCCATGCGTGCGTGGGTAAATTACCATAACAATCTCATTCCTCGTCGCCAAGTTGTTGTGGCCTTGTTAGGGCCAGAAATAATGACACAAAGAGAGGAATTGGGTTAAACAATTATAATAACAGAAACAGTATTACAAACATATAGAAACGAGAGTGTTACAGCAAGAATGTTCGGTCGGACTGTCAGAGCTGACTGCTAGAAATTCCACTCTCCAAAAGGCAGTACCTGCTCTTATTTATAGCTGTATAGAGTCCATGCGTGTGTGGGTAAATTACCATAACAAGTACAGCTCGCACATTACAAAGAGCTTTATGCATGTAAAATGTGTGTGATCTTAGGTTATTTGTTAGGTTATGTCTTTTCTTGCAAAAAGAGACCAATTGAAATTGTCATATAGCCATTTTAACTTAGGTCTCTGGTTGTTACCCGGAAGGAAATATGTATACAAAAGAAACCCAAGTAAGTAATAATTATAATAACAATAATAATAAAATAATAATAATAATGATAATAATAATAACAACAACAACAACAACAACAATAATAATAAAAAGAAATTCATTTGGTTAAAGAAAAAAATAAAAATAAAATATAGTACCCAGGAGAGGGACTGAACTCACAACATTCAGTCAACCAGCTCCAGACTTTAGTATTTAATGGAGAAGTCAGGGTTTTTCTACCTGATCAGTTTTTATTTGTCTGTTGCCTGGAGGACCTTTGTCTCTCAGATTTACCACCGCCCACCACAAGCAAATGAGGATTTTTGCCATTAGTTCAGTTGGTCGATTGATGAGAAAGTCAAGAGGAGAGCAGAAGAAAAGAAATGATAAAGGTGTCAACACAAGCAAAGGCTATAAAAGCAAAGACTATTCTCTTATTCTACAACACGGATGGCTCTCATGGCTTCTGACCTGGATTGGCTGGATGTGTTCATATGTACTGTAATTAACCATGTAGAATACGAGTTCATTCATAATACGCACTCAATATTTGAAAGTGTGAGAAAAGGCTTCTACTCACGCATAATACGCACCCCTTGTTTGGTAATCAAACCCTATAAATTGTACCTTTCCAATTTCATTACGGCCAGCATTTCGTACTCTTATTTAAAAGAATGGTCTTAAAAGCCAGAGCTCCCCATCCCCTGAACCATCCTAACTTATCGTGCGGTGGCCCCGGACGTCTCTTCCGATCCAACATTTTACACAGAAAGAAATGTCGATGAGAACCCCAATACTCATCAGCGAGTTCCACCAGCGACGACGTTTTTAGGCATATTTAGGATTACCATAATTCCCCATGTACAATACGCCTTCATCGATAATACGCACACCTAAAATTGCACTGAAAGTGTGGGAAAATGATTCTACTCACGTATAATACGCACCTCTTGTTTGGTAATCAAACCCTATAAATTATACCGCTCCAATTTCATTACGGCCAGTATTTCCTACTCTTATTAAAACAAATCTTTTTAAGCATAGAATAATATTATTCTAGTTTTGTTTTATGATAATTCTTATTTTATTTTACATTTGTAAGTATTGTTAGGTACATAGGATTGTATTTGGCATCGTTATGGGCTCGCAATCGCCGAAAGTTAGTTTATAGGACCTGTAACAATTTTATGGGCATGCACAATACAAACATACCCGGTTACGGAGATAGGACCTGTAATAAATTTATGGGACTATACAATACACACAGAGAGGACAATCACGGTTAATCGCCCAGACATTGTTATTAGAGACTGCAAACAAAAAAGATTGCCTCCTTATTGATATAGCAGTCTCTGCAGACTGGAATACATTTTTAAAGATCTTCAAAAAGCTATCAAAATACAAGGGCCTTGAAATCGAAATTTCAAAAATTTGGCACATGAGAACATCAACAATCCCTGTTGTAGTTGGAGCCCTCGGATTAGTTGGAAAATATTTCAATAGACTCTTTGAAGGGGTTCCTGATAGCCAATGCCTTAAAGATATACAAAATATTGTCCCCACGAGTACAGCCCAAACTTTGCGAAGTGATTTATCTATGTAAAATATGTACTTTTTTGTTTTGTTTTTTAATTGCTCAATTGAAAATATCATGATGCCATTTCTGATCTTAGGTAGCTGGGTACAAAGCCCGAAAAGAAATAAGTACACACTAGAAATCAAAGGAAATAAATAAATAAATAAATAAATAAATAATAATAATAATAATAATAATAATAATTATAATAATAATAATAATAATAATAATAATAATAATTATAATAATAATAATAATAATAAAAAAGGAATTATCAGTCACATATATTCAAATATTGTGTTAGCCCAAAATGCAAATTCTGTGATAAATATCCAGAAACCATTGATCATCTTGTATCAGGTTGCATGATATTGGCACCAACTGAATATAAAACCCGGCATGACAGAGTGGGCCAATATCTGCACTGGAAAATTTGCAACTCCTACGGGAAGGAAACTGAAAGAAACTGGTACGAACACCACCCAGACCAGGTTACGGAGATAGGACTTGTTACAATTCTATGGGACTACACAAGACACACTGACAAAACAATCAAAGCCAACCGTCCAGACATTGTTATTAAAGACCACAAAAAAAAAGTGCCTCCTTATTGATATAGCAGTCCCTGCAGACTGCAATGTATCTTTGAAGATATTCAAAAAGCTGTCAAAATACAAGGACTTTGAAATAGATATCTCAAAAATGTGGCACATGGGAACATCAACAATCCCTGTTGTAGTTGGAGCCCTCGGATTGGTTGGAAAAGATTCCAGTAGGCTGATTGAAGGGATCCCTGGAAGTCCATGCCTCAAAGAGATACAAAGATTGTTCTCACACTTTACGAAGGGCTTTATCTATGTAATTTTTTTTTTGTCAGTGGAAAGTGTCATAATGCCATTTCTAAACTTAGGTCCCTGGGCGGGTGCCGGAAAGAAATGTGTAAACGCCAGAAATCAAAGGAAATAAATAATAATAATAATAAGTTTGGGGCATTTTTTTTTATTATTCTATGCTCTTTTTTCAGCGAAAAAATAGTGGTGGGACCTTTCGAAATTAATAATGTATCTGGAATCCTTTGACATTTTCAGAGCTCCTTCACTACACTTTGTTATTAATTCAAACGTTCTCCACCTATAATGTCAAATTTCCTTTAGCAAATATCAGCATGACAAAGATATTGACCAAAGTAAATAATAATAACAAAACAAAAGTCATTGAAACAAAGCAAGTTCAGTCGACCATTGATGACAATTCTAGAACAACGTAACCATAAACAATTATTTATATCCTCTGCCAGCCGTTATGATGGAGAAAGCATTACTTCGAACCGTCGCCAGTGAGACACGCTGCAAGAGCCACTCCGTTTTTGCGAGGCTCGTTCCTTAATCGAGACGCAATCGCGCCAATCCTCCGAAGGAACGCCATCGAACGAGGGTCAATAACCCCTGAAGTCTCCACTGCCACAGGAGTAAAAAAAAATCTATCAGCAAGAGAAGAATATTTAGCTAATAATAATAATAATAATAATAATAATAATAATAATAATAATAATAATAATAATAATAATGATAACAGAGTGGGCCAATATCTGTACTGGAAATTTTGCAACTCCTATGGGAAGGAAACTGAAAGAAACTGGTACGAACACCACCCAGACCCGGTTACGGAGATAGGACCTCTTACAATTCTATGGGACTACACAATACACACTGACAGAACAATCAAAGCCAACCGCCGAGACATTGTTATTAAAGACCACAAACAAAATAATTGCCTCCTTATTGATATGGCAGTCCCTGCAGACTGCAATGTATCTTTGAAGAT